>CAWUFW010019548.1:5000-182307 GCA_963921515.1 Calotriton arnoldi
CGTACCCGGGCCCCTGGGGGCCTCGGCGGGCGGGCCCGGGTGCTGCCTTCCCCTGTTTCAGAATCGCCGGACCTCACGGAGGTCTGATTGACCCTCTCCCTAGTAATCCGGAGGAAAATTACCCCCCTTTCTTGTAATCCGTGCACATGAGGTGACAGAGGGGACCCAAGGTGCAAAAGTACCCGACCTCCTGGAGCCCTCGCTGGGATCGGGAGGCAAATGAGCCCTCATCGGGACTTCCAGGGAAGCCCGGCCATCTGGTCGCCCCATAGGAAAGCATTGCGGGAGACCAGATGGCCGAGGGGAAAGGGGCGACCAGATGGCCGAGGGGAAAGGGGCGACCAGATGGCCGGGCACGAAAGGGGATCCATCTGGTCGCTCGGTGCCCCAACGAAAGAGTGAGCGGGCACCGGGGCATGGGGGACCACAGGCCCAGGGCCCCAGCTGGGCCCCAGCCATGGAGGCTGCGAGGGGACCCGACTGGCCCTCCGACCCTGGGCCCGTGGACACCTTGACAAGCAGGGGAGGCCTGCATGGGACCGATGGACCCCTGTCCTGGGCCCTTGGTGGGCAGCAGGCCAGGGGACGGGGCCCAGGGCCGGAGCACCCGACCCGGGGACCGACAGGGCCCCTGGACCCAGCCGGGGCTACCGGGCCAAGAGGCGCAGGGGACGCCACCCCGGGCCCTTCGGACCACGTCCCGGGCACCCTGCCATGCGGCAGGAACGAGGACGGAGCCCGGGGTGGGGAGGCCGCCCTCCCCGGGGCCCTCAGGGGCCCCGGACGGAGCTCCTGAACCCAGCCAAGCGTGGGGGGCTCCCCGGGCACGACAGAACCCTGTCTCGGACCTTTGGCATAGCGGCAGGCCGTGGGACGGGACCCAGGGCTAGAGCACCCGACCCGGGGCCTGGAGCAGCCCCTGGACCCAGCCGGGGCCCCTGGACCCAGCTGGGGCTACCGGGCCCAGAGGCGCAGCGGACGCCTCCCCGGGCCCACGGGACCCCATCCCGGGCACCCTGCCACGCGGCAGGACCGAGGACGGAGCCCGGGGTGGGGAGGCCACCCTCCCGGGGCCCCTGAGGGCCCCGGACGGAGCTCCTGAACCCAGCCAAGCGAGGGGGCTCCCGGGCACGACGGAACCCCGTCTCGGACCTTTGGCAAAGCGGCAGGCTGGGGGACGGGGCTCAGGGCTGGAGAACCCGACCCGGGGCCCGGAGGGGCCCCTGGACCCAGCCGGGGCTCCCAGGCCCGGAGGCGAAGGGGAAGCCTCCCCGGGCCCCCGTCCCGGGCACCCTGCCACGCAGCAGGACCGAGGACAGAGCCCGGGGTGGGGAGGCCACCCTCTATGGGGCTGCAGGGAGCCCCTGAACCCAGCCGAGCAAGGGGAGGCACCCCGGGCACGATGGAACCCCGTCCCGGGCCTTTGGCAGGGCAGCAGGCTGGGGGACAGGGCCCAGGGCTGGAACACCCGAGCCCCTGGAGCCAGCCCAGCAGGGAGAGGCTCCCCGGGCCCGCCGGACCCCATCCAGGGCAGCCTGCCACGCGGCAGGCCCAGGGACATATCCAGGGCTGGGGCGGCATCCTGGCCCGTCCAACTGCTGGCGGAGGACCGCTAGGCCGAGAGGGGTCCCAGAGTACCTTGTCCCTAGTAATCTGGAGGAAGGCTACCCCCCTTTCTGGTAACCTGTGCACACCGCAAGACTGAGGGGACCCTATGCGTGGACGCGCCCGACCTCCTGGAGCCCTCGCTGGTATCGGGAAGGCAAATGAGCCCTCATTGGGAATTCGAGGGCGGCCCGGCCAACTGGTCGCCCCATTGGAAAGCATTGCACGCGACCAGATGGCCGAGAGGAAAACTCTACCTGATGGCCAGGCCCGTAGGAGGCCAATCTGCCCGTCCCGAGACTTCGCCGGAGGGCTCCCGCCTCTCCATACAGGGCTCGGGGGCTCTGCGTCCCGTGGGCTCGGGGGCTCTGCGTCCCGTGGGCTCGGAGACCCTGGCTGGGCCTCACACAGTGGGTATGCTGGCTTAGCATCCCTGCCTGCTCCCAGGGCAAGCAGACTCAGAGAAAAAGGACCATCGGCAAGGGGCTGAGAGGCAGGCGCATACCCGGGCCCCTGGGGGCCCAGGTGCTGCCTTCCCCCGTCTCAGCATCCCCGGACCTCACGGGGGTCTGACTGAGCAAACTCGGAGAAAAAGGACCATCGGGAAGGGGCTGAGAGGCAGGTGCGTACCCAGGCCCCTGGGGGCCCCAGCAGGCAGGCCCGGGTGCTGCCTTCCCCCGTCTCAGCATCCCTGGACCTCACGGAGGTCTGCCTGAACAAACTTGGAGAAAATGGACCATCGGGAAGGGGCTGAGAGGCAGGTACATACCCGGGCCCCTGGGGGCCCCGGCAGGCAGGCCCGGGTGCTGCCTTCCCCCATCTTAGCATCCCCGGACCTCACGGGGGTCTGACTGAGCAAACTCTGAGAAAAAGGACCATCGGAAAGGGGCTGAGAGGCAGGTGCGTACCCGGGCCCCTGGTGGCCCTGGCGGGCAGGCCCGGGTGCTGCCTTCCCCGTCTCAGCATCCCCGGACCTCACGTGGGTCTGACTGAGCAAACTCGGAGGAAAAAGGACCATCGGGAAGGGGCTGAGAGGCAGGTGCGTACCCGGGCCCCTGGGGGCCCTGGCAGGCGGGCCCGGGTGCTGCCTTCCCCATCTCAGCATCCCCGGACCTCACGGGGGTCTGACTGAGCAAACTCTGAGAAAAAGGACCATCGGAAAGGGGCTGAGAGGCAGGTGCATACCCGGGCCCCTGGGGGCCCTGGCGGGCAGGCCCGGGTGCTGCCTTCCCCCGTCTCAGCATCCCCGGACCTCACGTGGGTCTGACTGAGCAAACTCGGAGAAAAAGGACCATCAGGAAGGGGCTGAGAGGCAGGTGCGTACCCGGGCCCCTGGGGGCCCTGGCAGGCGGGCCCGGGTGCTGCCTTCCCCCGTCTCAGCATCCCCGGACCTCACGGAGGTATGACTGAGCAAACTCGGAGAAAAAGGACCATCGGGAAGGGGCTGAGAGGCAGGTACGTGCCCAGGCCCCTGGGGGCCCCGGCGGGCAGGCCCGGGTGCTGCCTTCCCCCATCTCAGCATCCCCGGACCTCACGGAGGTCTGCCTGAACAAACTCAGAGAAAATGGACCATTGGGAAGGGGCTGAGAGGCAGGTACGTACCCGGGCCCCTGGGGGCCCCGGCGGGCAGGCCCGGGTGCTGCCTTCCCCCATCTCAGCATCCCCGGACCTCACGGAGGTCTGCCTGAACAAACTCGGAGAAAATGGACCATTGGGAAGGGGCTGAGAGGCAGGTACGTACCCGGGCCCCTGGGGGCCCCGGCGGGCAGGCCCGGGTGCTGCCTTCCCCCATCTCAGCATCCCCGGACCTCACGGGGGTCTGACTGAGCAAATTCGGAGAAAAAGGACCATCGGGAAGGGGCTGAGAGGCAGGTGCATACCCGGGCCCCTGGGGGCCCCGGCGGGCGGGCCCGGGTGCTGCTTTCCCCGTCTCAGCATCCCCGGACCTCACGGAGGTCTGCCTGAACAAACTCGGAGAAAAAGGACAATCGGGAAGGGGCTGAGAGGCAGGTATGTACCCGGGCCCCTGGGGGCCCCGGCGGGCGGGCCCGGGTGCTGCCTTCCCCATCTCAGCATCCCCGGACCTCACGGGGGTCTGACTGAGCAAATTCGGAGAAAAAGGACCATCGGGAAGGGGCTGAGAGGCAGGTGCATACCCGGGCCCCTGGGGGCCCCGGCGGGCGGGCCCGGGTGCTGCTTTCCCCGTCTCAGCATCCCCGGACCTCACGGAGGTCTGCCTGAACAAACTCGGAGAAAAAGGACAATCGGGAAGGGGCTGAGAGGCAGGTATGTACCCGGGCCCCTGGGGGCCCCGGCGGGCGGGCCCGGGTGCTGCCTTCCCCCTGTCTCAGCATCCCCGGACCTCACATCTGACTGAGCAGACTCGGAGAAAAAGGACCATTGGGAAGGGGCTGAGAGGCAGGTGCGTACCCGGTCCCCTGGGGGCCCCAGCGGGCGGGCCCGGGTGCTGCCTTCCCCTGTCTCGGCATCGCCGGACCTCACGGAGGTCTGACTGAGCAAACTCGGAGAAAAAGGACCATCGGGAAGGGGCTGAGAGGCAGGTGCGTACCCGGGCCTCTGGGGGCCCCGGCGGGCGGGCCCGGGTGCTGCCTTCCCCTGTTTCAGAATCGCCGGACCTCACGGAGGTCTGATTGACCCTCTCCCTAGTAATCCGGAGGAAAATTACCCCCCTTTCTTGTAATCCGTGCACACGAGGTGACAGAGGGGACCCAAGGTGCAAAAGTACCCGACCTCCTGGAGCCATCGCTGGGATCGTGGAGGCAAATGAGCCCTCATCGGGACTTCCAGGGAAGCCCGGCCATCTGGTCGCCCCATAGGAAAGCATTGCGGGAGACCAGATGGCCGAGGGGAAAGGGGCGACCAGATGGCCGGGCACGAAAGTGGAGCCATCTGGTCGCTCGGTGCCCCAATGAAAGAGTGAGCGGGTGCCGGGGCACGGGGACCGGAGGCCCAGGGCCCACGGCCCCAGCTGGGCCCCAGCCATGGAGGCTGCGAGGGGGAGCCGACGGGCCCTCCGACCTGGGGCCCGCAGACACCTCGACAAGCAGGCGAAGCGGGGGAGGTCTGCACGGGACCGACGGACCCCCGTCCCGGGCCCTTGGCATAGAGGCAGGCCGGGAGACAGGGTCCAGTGCTGGAGCACCCGACCCGGGGCCCGGAGGGGCCCCTGGACCCAGCCGGGGCTCCCGGGCCCAGAGGCGCAGGGGAAGCATCCCCGGGCCCGCGGGACCCCGTCCCGGGCACCCTGCCACGCAGCAGGACCGAGGACAGAGCCCGGGGTGGGGAGGCCACCCTCCCCGGGGCCGCAGGGAGCCCCTGAACCCAGCCGAGCAAGGGGAGGCACCCCGGGCACGATGGAACCCCGTTCCGGGCCTTTGGCAGGGCTGCAGGCTGGGGGACAGGGCCCAGGGCTGGAACACCCGAGCCCCTGGAGCCAGCCCAGCAGGGAGAGGCTCCCCGGGCCCGCCGGACCCCATCCAGGGCAGCCTGCCACGCGGCAGGCCCAGGGACGGACCCAGGGCTGGGGCGGCATCCTGGCCCGTCCAACTGCCGGCTGAGGACCGCTAGGCCGAGAGGGGTCCCAGAGTACCTTGTCCCTAGTAATCCGGAGGAAGGCTACCCCCTTTCTGGTAACCTGTGCGCACCGCAAGACTGAGGGGACACTATGCGCGGACGCGGCCGACCTCCTAGAGCCCTCGCTGGGATCAGGGAGGCAAATGAGCCCTCATCGGGACTTCCAGGGCAGCCCGGCCATTTGGTCGCCCCATTGGAAAGCATTGCACGCTACTATTCCAACACCTTCCCTACTGGACTTGCTCTAGATGGCGCTCCAACCTAAGGAATATTCCATCACCTTCCCTACTGGACTTGCTCTAGATGGCGCTCCAACCTAAGGAATATCCCATCACCTTCCCTACTGGACATGCGCTAGATGGCGCTCCAACCTAAGGAATATCCCATCACCTTCCCTACTGGACTTGCGCTAGATGGCGCTCCAACCTAAGGAATATCCCATCACCTTCCCTACTGGACATGCGCTAGATGGCGCTCCAACCTAAGGAATATCCCATCACCTTCCCTACTGGACTTGCGCTAGATGGCGCTCCAACCTAAGGAATATCCCATCACCTTCCCTACTGGACATGCGCTAGATGGCGCTCCAACCTAAGGAATATCCCATCACCTTCCCTACTGGACTTGCGCTAGATGGCGCTCCAACCTAAGGAATATCCCATCACCTTCCCTACTGGACTTGCGCTAGATGGCGCTCCAACCTAAGGAATATCCCATCACCTTCCCTACTGGAATTGCGCTAGATGGCGCTCCAACCTAAGGAATATTCGAACACCTTCCCTACTGGACTTGCTCTAGATGGCGCTCCAACCTAAGGAAAGAATAGTTTTGGAATTCTCAAATTGCAATTCTCTAAAAATCGCTATTTGAGAATCGCAAAACTATTCTTTGATACATCTGGCCCCATGTCCCTAGTAATCCGGAGGAAGGGTACCCCCCCTTTCTGGTAACCTGTGCGCACCGTGAGACTGAGGGGACCCAAGGCACGGACGCGCCCAACCTCCTGGAGCCCTGGATGGGATCGGGAGGCAAATGAGCCCTCATAGGGACTTCCAGGGCAACCCGGCCATCTGGTCGACCCATTGGAAAGCATTGCGCGCGCGACCAGATGGCTGAGGGGATTGGCGCGACATAGATGGCCGAGGGGATAGGCGCGACCAGATGGCCGAGGTGATAGGCCAAGCATGGGGAGGCTCGCTGGGCACAACGGAACCCCCGTCTCTGGCCTTTGGCAGAGCGACCGGCCGGGGACGGGGACGGGGGACGGGGCCCAGGGCTGCAGCAACTGACCCGGGGGGACCCTGGACCCAGCCGGGGCTTCCAGGCCCGGACGCTCGAGGAAGCCTCCCCGGCCCTGCGGGAGCCCGTCCCGGGCACCCTGTCACTTGGCAGGCCCGAGGACGGAGTCTGGGTTGGGGAGGCCGCCCTCCCCAAGGGCCCCGGCTGGAGCTCCTGAACTCAGCCAAGCAAGGGGAGGCTCCCCGGGCAAACGGAACACCGTCCCGGGGCTTTTGCAGAGCGGCAGGCCGGGGACGCGGCCCAGGGCAGGAGCACCCGACCAGGGACCTGACGGGGCCTCTGGACCCAGCCGTGGCTCCCAGGCCCAGAGGCGCAGGGGAAGCCTCCCGGGCTCACCGGACACCATCCTGGGCACCCTGCCACGCAGCAGGACTGAGGACAGAGCCCGGGGTGGGGAGGCTGCCCTCCCCAGGGCCCTGAACCCAGCCAAGCAAGGGGAGGGTCCCTGGGTACAACAGAACCCCGTCCCGGGGCTTTGGCAGAGCAGCAGGCCAGGGGACGCGGCCCAGTGACGGAGCACCTGACCCGGGGCCCGACAGGGCACCTGGACCCTGCCGGGGCTCCCAGGCCCAGAGGCGCAGGGGAAGCCTCCCCGGGGCCACGGGACCCTGTCCCGGGCACCTTGCCATGCAGCAGGACCGAGGACAGAGCCCGGGGTGGGGAGGCCGCCCTCCCCGGGACCCTCAGGGGCCCCGGACGGAGCTCCTGAACCCAGCCAAGCAAGGGGAGGGTCCCCGGGACCCAGCCGGGGCTCCCAGGCCCAGAGGCGCAGGGGAAGCCTCCCCGGGCCCACGGGACCCTGTCCCGGGCACCCTGCCACGCAGCAGGACCGAGGACAGAGCCCGGGGTGGGGAGGCCGCCCTCCCGGGACCCTCAGGGGCCCCGGACGGAGCTCCTGAACCCAGCCAAGCAAGGGGAGGGTCCCCGGGCACAACGGAACCCCGTCCCGGTGCTTTGGTAGAGCAGCAGGCCAGGGGACGCGGCCCAGGGCCAGAGCACCTGACCCGGGGCCCGACAGGGCCCCTGGACCCAGCCGGGGCTCCCAGGCCCAGAGGCGCAGGGGAAGCCTCCCCGGGCCCACGGGACCCTGTCCCCGGCACCCTGCCACGCGGCAGGACCGAGGACAGAGCCCGGGGTGGGGAGGCCGCCCTCCCCAGGGCCCTCAGGGGCCCCGGCTGGAGAACCTGAACCCAGCCAAGCAAGGGGAGGGTCCCCGGGCACAACGGAACCCCATTCCCGGCCTTTGGAAGTGCAGCAGGGTGGGGGACAGGTCCCAGGGCCGGAGCACCCGACCCGGGGCCCGACGGGGCCCCTGGACCCAGCCGGGGCTCCAAAGGCCCAGAGGCGCAGGGGAAGCCTCCCCGGGCCCACCGGACCCCATCCCGTGCACCCTGCCATGCGGCAGGACCAAGGATGGAGCTCCAGGGTGGGGAGGACGCCCTCCCCAGGGCCCCTGGGAGCCGCTGAACCCAGCCGAGCAGGGGGAGGCTCCCCAGTCCCGCGGGACCTCGTTCAGGCATCCTGCCACTCAGCAGGACCGAGGACAGACCCTGGGGTGGGGAGGCTGCACTCCCCAGGCCCCCTGGACCCAGCCCAGCAGGGGAGGCTCCCCGGGCCTGCCAGACCCCATCCAGGGCAGCCTGCCACGCGGCAGGCCCATGGATGGACTCAGGGCTGGGGCGGCATCCTGGCCCGCCCAGCTGCCGGCTGAGGACCGTTAGGCCGAGAGGGGTCCCAGAGTACCCTGTCCCTAGTAATCCGGAGGAAGGCTATTCCGCTTTCTGGGAATCCGTGCGCACCGCGAGGCTCAGGGGACCCTGGGCGCGAACGTGCCCGACCTCCTGGAGCCCTGGCTGGGATCCGGGAGGCAAATGATCCCTCATCGGGACTTCCAGGGCGGCCTAGCCATCTGGCCGCCCCATTGGAAAGCATTGCGTGTGACCAGATAGCCGAGGGGAGAGGTGCGACCAGATGGCCAGGACCGAAAGGACTGCCATCTGCCCACCCCGAGCTGAGCCATAGCGGTAGGGCTCCCGCCTGCCCTTGCAGGTCTCCGGGGCTCTGCACCAGGGACCCTTGTCCCGGGCAGATGGACACTTGGCAGGCAGCAGGACGGGGGCTCCCAAACCCCAGGCCCTGACCAAAACGCAGTCCCCGGGGCCGGTCCCTGCTTCGCAACCAAGCCAGGCCGGGGAGATCGGGGAGCCTGCCCAGGCACGAGGGACCCCTGGAGATCAGGGAGCCTGCCCAGGCACGAGGGACCCCCTGTCCCGGGCACACGGACCCTCAGGACGTGCGCTCGTTTTCCACACATTTTTTCCAAAATTCTGCATAGTGGCGCTACGCCAACTACGCCCAGCCCTACCCCTGTCCCGGGCACAAGGACCCTCAGGACGTGCGCACGTTTTCCACACATTTTTTTTCCAAAATTTTGCGTAGTGGAACTACGCAAATTCCGCCCAGCCCTAGATTAAACCCAGATCAGTTGACTGGGGGTGAGTGTTTGATTTGCTCTAACGCTCCGTCCATCATCCCCTTTGGTATCGCTTTGTTCGCCCTAAATTGGCAGGGTATGCCCAGACGTGGGTTCCTTGCTCACTTTGCCACTGGATTCAAGCTAGCCTGGCTGATGACGGCTGAATAGCCAGAAACCGGTCCCAGGATGCTTGTTTCCGGTCCAGGGAAGACATGGCTTGGCAGTTCGGGCTGGACTGTTCCCATGAGGCACAGGGTCAGACTGATTTGCATATGGCCATGTCTGAACTGGGGTGGTGGAGTGAGCTAAAGAATGATGATGGATTAAACCCAGATCAGTTGACTGGGGGTGAGTGTTTGATTTGCTCTAACGCTCCGTCCATCATCCCCTTTGGTATCGCTTTGTTCGCCCTAAATTGGCAGGGTATGCCCAGACGTGGGTCCCTTGCTCACTTTGCCACTGGATTCAAGCTAGCCTGGCTGATGACGGCTGAATAGCCAGAAACCGGTCCCAGGATGCTTGTTTCCGGTCCAGGGAAGACATGGCTTGGCAGTTCGGGCTGGACTGTTCCCATGAGGCACAGGGTCAGACTGATTTGCATATGGCCATGTCTGAACTGGGGTGGTGGAGTGAGCTAAAGAATGATGATGGATTAAACCCAGATCAGTTGACTGGGGGTGAGTGTTTGATTTGCTCTAACGCTCCGTCCATCATCCCCTTTGGTATCGCTTTGTTCGCCCTAAATTGGCAGGGTATGCCCAGACGTGGGTCCCTTGCTCACTTTGCCACTGGATTCAAGCTAGCCTGGCTGATGACGGCTGAATAGCCAGAAACCGGTCCCAGGATGCTTGTTTCCGGTCCAGGGAAGACATGGCTTGGCAGTTCGGGCTGGACTGTTCCCATGAGGCACAGGGTCAGACTGATTTGCATATGGCCATGTCTGAACTGGGGTGGTGGAGTGAGCTAAAGAATGATGATGGATTAAACCCAGATCAGTTGACTGGGGGTGAGTGTTTGATTTGCTCTAACGCTCCGTCCATCATCCCCTTTGGTATCGCTTGTTCGCCCTAAATTGGCAGGGTATGCCCAGACGTGGGTCCCTTGCTCACTTTGCCACTGGATTCAAGCTAGCCTGGCTGATGACGGCTGAATAGCCAGAAACCGGTCCCAGGATGCTTGTTTCCGGTCCAGGGAAGACATGGCTTGGCAGTTCGGGCTGGACTGTTCCCATGAGGCACAGGGTCAGACTGATGTTGCATATGGCCATGTCTGAACTGGGGTGGTGGAGTGAGCTAAAGAATGATGATGGATTAAACCCAGATCAGTTGACTGGGGGTGAGTGTTTGATTTGCTCTAACGCTCCGTCCATCATCCCCTTTGGTATCGCTTTGTTCGCCCTAAATTGGCAGGGTATGCCCAGACGTGGGTCCCTTGCTCACTTTGCCACTGGATTCAAGCTAGCCTGGCTGATGACGGCTGAATAGCCAGAAACCGGTCCCAGGATGCTTGTTTCCGGTCCAGGGAAGACATGGCTTGGCAGTTCGGGCTGGACTGTTCCCATGAGGCACAGGGTCAGACTGATTTGCATATGGCCATGTCTGAACTGGGGTGGTGGAGTGAGCTAAAGAATGATGATGGATTAAACCCAGATCAGTTGACTGGGGGTGAGTGTTTGATTTGCTCTAACGCTCCGTCCATCATCCCCTTTGGTATCGCTTTGTTCGCCCTAAATTGGCAGGGTATGCCCAGACGTGGGTCCCTTGCTCACTTTGCCACTGGATTCAAGCTAGCCTGGCTGATGACGGCTGAATAGCCAGAAACCGGTCCCAGGATGCTTGTTTCCGGTCCAGGGAAGACATGGCTTGGCAGTTCGGGCTGGACTGTTCCCATGAGGCACAGGGTCAGACTGATTTGCATATGGCCATGTCTGAACTGGGGTGGTGGAGTGAGCTAAAGAATGATGATGGATTAAACCCAGATCAGTTGACTGGGGGTGAGTGTTTGATTTGCTCTAACGCTCCGTCCATCATCCCTTTGGTATCGCTTTGTTCGCCCTAAATTGGCAGGGTATGCCCAGACGTGGGTCCCTTGCTCACTTTGCCACTGGATTCAAGCTAGCCTGGCTGATGACGGCTGAATAGCCAGAAACCGGTCCCAGGATGCTTGTTTCCGGTCCAGGGAAGACATGGCTTGGCAGTTCGGGCTGGACTGTTCCCATGAGGCACAGGGTCAGACTGATTTGCATATGGCCATGTCTGAACTGGGGTGGTGGAGTGAGCTAAAGAATGATGATGGATTAAACCCAGATCAGTTGACTGGGGTGAGTGTTTGATTTGCTCTAACGCTCCGTCCATCATCCCCTTTGGTATCGCTTTGTTCGCCCTAAATTGGCAGGGTATGCCCAGACGTGGGTCCCTTGCTCACTTTGCCACTGGATTCAAGCTAGCCTGGCTGATGACGGCTGAATAGCCAGAAACCGGTCCCAGGATGCTTGTTTCCGGTCCAGGGAAGACATGGCTTGGCAGTTCGGGCTGGACTGTTCCCATGAGGCACAGGGTCAGACTGATTTGCATATGGCCATGTCTGAACTGGGGTGGTGGAGTGAGCTAAAGAATGATGATGGATTAAACCCAGATCAGTTGACTGGGGGTGAGTGTTTGATTTGCTCTAACGCTCCGTCCATCATCCCCTTTGGTATCGCTTTGTTCGCCCTGAATTGGCAGGGTATGCCCAGACGTGGGTCCCTTGCTCACTTTGCCACTGGATTCAAGCTAGCCTGGCTGATGACGGCTGAATAGCCAGAAACCGGTCCCAGGATGCTTGTTTCCGGTCCAGGGAAGACATGGCTTGGCAGTTCGGGCTGGACTGTTCCCATGAGGCACAGGGTCAGACTGATTTGCATATGGCCATGTCTGAACTGGGGTGGTGGAGTGAGCTAAAGAATGATGATGGATTAAACCCAGATCAGTTGACTGGGGGTGAGTGTTTGATTTGCTCTAACGCTCCGTCCATCATCCCCTTTGGTATCGCTTTGTTCGCCCTAAATTGGCAGGGTATGCCCAGACGTGGGTCCCTTGCTCACTTTGCCACTGGATTCAAGCTAGCCTGGCTGATGACGGCTGAATAGCCAGAAACCGGTCCCAGGATGCTTGTTTCCGGTCCAGGGAAGACATGGCTTGGCAGTTCGGGCTGGACTGTTCCCATGAGGCACAGGGTCAGACTGATTTGCATATGGCCATGTCTGAACTGGGGTGGTGGAGTGAGCTAAAGAATGATGATGGATTAAACCCAGATCAGTTGACTGGGGGTGAGTGTTTGATTTGCTCTAACGCTCCGTCCATCATCCCCTTTGGTATCGCTTTGTTCGCCTCTAAATTGGCAGGGTATGCCCAGACGTGGGTCCCTTGCTCACTTTGCCACTGGATTCAAGCTAGCCTGGCTGATGACGGCTGAATAGCCAGAAACCGGTCCCAGGATGCTTGTTTCCGGTCCAGGGAAGACATGGCTTGGCAGTTCGGGCTGGACTGTTCCCATGAGGCACAGGGTCAGACTGATTTGCATATGGCCATGTCTGAACTGGGGTGGTGGAGTGAGCTAAAGAATGATGATGGATTAAACCCAGATCAGTTGACTGGGGGTGAGTGTTTGATTTGCTCTAACGCTCCGTCCATCATCCCCTTTGGTATCGCTTTGTTCGCCCTAAATTGGCAGGGTATGCCCAGACGTGGGTCCCTTGCTCACTTTGCCACTGGATTCAAGCTAGCCTGGCTGATGACGGCTGAATAGCCAGAAACCGGTCCCAGGATGCTTGTTTCCGGTCCAGGGAAGACATGGCTTGGCAGTTCGGGCTGGACTGTTCCCATGAGGCACAGGGTCAGACTGATTTGCATATGGCCATGTCTGAACTGGGGTGGTGGAGTGAGCTAAAGAATGATGATGGATTAAACCCAGATCAGTTGACTGGGGGTGAGTGTTTGATTTGCTCTAACGCTCCGTCCATCATCCCCTTTGGTATCGCTCTATTTAGACCAGATCCAAAGCACGAGGTTACCCCCTGGACTAAAGAAGAATTAGATCATAAAGCAAAAGGGAGTTTTGGACCCATAGCATTAGATTTCCAGCAGAAGGGGAAGTTGTGCATTAGACACCCGACCACATACTACGATAAAATATTTGTGGGTGAGAGTGATTGTGAGCATGTCTTTTTAATCGAAGAATCAATTAGAAAAGCATTATTGGACAAAATAACAGTAGTGCCCAATGTGTATTTTGTGTGTTGAAAGAATGCCTATGTGAAGTTGCCCAAAAATTGGTATGGCACTTGTTATTTGGCTGTGGTATTTCCTAAGATTTTTCATGTGGATGATTTATGGCCTCTAGAAAGAAAAAGACCTCAAAGAGGAAAACGTGGTGTGAGTGCGGGAGAAGTGATTGGAGACATATTTGGGGCTATGATACCGAGTATGGGTGTGATTTTGAATGATTTGAAAATCAGAAAGCTTGCAACACTAGTGGATAAGCTCTCAATAAATACAGCTCAGATACTATTACTTGTAGATGGGGAGATGGTTTCGATAAGGGCTATGGTTTTGCAAAACCGTCTTGCCCTAGATGTGCTGCTAGCAAAAGCCGGAGGAGTCTGCAAATTATTGAAAGTTCAACAGTGCTGCACTTATATTCCTGACAATAGTCGGGATATAAGGAAATACATCAACAATATTTCAGATATACACCAAGAGTTACGTGAGATGGCTGCTGAAGGACTCTGGGAACAAGTGGGGAAAGGATTTGGCAAGATAGGCAGTTGGTTTGGAAGTTTGGGACAAGGAATAATGGGATATATCTTGAAGCCTATTATAATAGCTGTCATTTGTATAATTGTCCTACTAGGAGCCATCAAGGCTTACAAATGGCAAAGGGCACGACATCAGGAGACTGTTTCGAAAAAGCGAGAGCTTCAACTTGAACGACTGCAGGACAGTTATTATCAGCACCTTAAGGGGTTAGAACAATTGAGACAGGGACGGCAAGCTACAGCTTCTGTTTAGGTCAGTCTCTTCTACAAGGAGAAAATACAGGAGAATAGAAAGTTGGTGTTATGACACTAGTCATAAGAGGGGGGAACTGATAGAGCGCTGATAGCACTCAATTTTGTATGAGTGCACTATACTCATGGTTTAAACGCACTCTCATGTATTCGTATTGTTTGCAGTGTTTTATGACTATTAAGAAACATTTATTTGAATCATTTGATGTTGAACTAGTGAGCGCAATTAAGTAGAACTTTGTATGTATTATGATTCCTTCATGCATAATGTGCAGGACGATATTATTCATATATATCGTAATTGTGATTAGTTTAAGTTGCCTGATAAATAGGCCCAAAGTTAGTGTTTCAATTCTCCTTGCTCCCGAGAAATAAATAATTAAATGATTGTTGTGTTCGAAGTTAGAATGTTCTCATCCTGCTGCAGGTGCAAGAATACACATCGTTATTTTCAGAGTTAAGGAGAAACCCGGAATGTCTTTGAAGATGGCTGGGAAGTGAGAAGGGAGGATGCCTTGCATATCTGGTCTGTCTGGAAGCCAAGGCCACTGGAAGAAGATATCATTAATTAAATTTGTTTCATGCAAGAAAAAGCTACTGCCTAGAGGTGCGATGGAAAATTGTAGGACGAATTACGTATTGTGGGTTGAATCCCATCTTTTTGTATGATGCGCAGGGACAGCGAGATCAGACTTCTGCTAGCTTTCGGAGGAGAAGGAGCATCTTAGAGCAAGCTCCAAAGCCATAAGCTAAACGACCCATTTGACGTGAGTACTTCTTAGGAAGTCAACACGTGCTGACACCATTGGGGAATGATAGCAAAGAGACAGGAAGGGCCCTCATGTAGAGCAGTGTAGGGAAAGATTTCGATTTCTTTGAATGAGTCGAGAACCGAATATTGCATCTATTCTGTGTTGCATTGTGATTTTGGAATTTATAATCATCTGTCTTTTGGGCCGCATTACTTATATTCGTAAAATCGGCTCTGTATTAATTTTTCTGTACCTCTATACTTTGCTATTGAGATGTAGTTACATCCAATTGTTTTTGGCCTTATAATAAATATTCAAACTGCACTTTGGAGTCACTGATCTTTTCAGGCATGACGACTTTGCTAATATCTGTCTGAGTTGTTTCCTCCCCTCAACCACTTTAGGTAAATTAAAGATCGATCGCTTACGCTATATTTAGTAGGGAACTTAGGTGTGCAATTTAGCGTAATCAGCAGTACACCATGACCTGAGCTGAATGGCGAGCTAAATTTGCTGTTTTGCCCACATCAAAGAGAGCCAGAGGTGCTTGTGCCTCTGCTTAAACAGTTGTACTAACTAGGGGTCTATACCTGTTGAGGATATAACCTGCTGCAGTGCCTAAAGTGGAGGACAGGTCCATAAAATCTAAATGTATGCCCCCATTTTTTGTGTGACATATTTATTGATTGAGTGGGAACCAATTCTTGCTTATGTCTGCTAAGCAACAATGCTGAATATGAAAAAATAACATTACCTTCCTTGGCCCAGACTCTAAATCAGCACAAATAACCATCCCAACAGATTTATTAAGAAAATAGGCTAACAAATTGGCCTTTAATACGTAGGGCATGCACAAATTCCTTTTTTAGAAAACATTTACATTCACCAAATATACCGATCCTTTAGGAGTTCGATGGTATTGCAGACCATTATCAAAAATAAAGCTTACTATTAAACGTTTCATGGTTCATGGGGACTCAATCTAGATTAGGATCATTTTTGGAAGGGATATTCGTTTTTTTATTATTACCATATTTACTTCACTCAATTGCAATATGTGCCCTCACTGTATTGGTTACCTCTACAGTGGAACGAGAGCCTTATTGCTTTAAGAAATGCTCGGTCCCTTTTCCTCATTCTAATATAACATTCTCTAAATTAGGCAATGTGCCCCCTTGTTTAACTCCGCCTAATGCTAACTTGCTTCATTTGCTTGATAAGTGGGCTACATTTCATGCTGTAGTCAAGACGTTTTGCACGAGTTGTGTGCTTTGGGATGTGATGTGACTTTACTAGTTTTGCCTTGTCGTGCCACAGGTAGAGTTAAATTATTAATTTTTTAGGACTTACCTCTGTCCTCCGCCCTGCCCTATATCCTTTCAGTGAGAAATATGGAGATGCACTCATTAAATTCAGCAAAACTCCTAATCATGTCATGCATTTTAATTACCATGCCTAGTTCCTGAAATTGAAAAACCCATTATAGGTTGGCTTTGACTGCTAAAGGTATTACTTTAAGATGTCTAATCCCCAGCCAATGCTAATGCCTAAGGTAATTTGAGGCCTCCTCAGCCCAAGTGCCAAATCTTCATCACCGGTGTCTTTTTGCGTGGAGAGGGCATATCCATGAACAAAACAAATGCATTGTGTCAAGTCTAAGAACAACCCTACAACAATGGACTTTTGTCGATATTTTTAAACATGGATCCAAGAATTTCGAACATTGGGCAGAGCCGGCCCGTATATGACAAAACTACCTAAGCAACTGAAGATTTCACGAGGACATAAAGTTCAAAAGAAACTTCCACTGCTTGTCCATCCTAGGGTACTTCTTGAAAGTTGTTGGATCTAGACTGCCTATCTCACTCTTTATTTAACAAAAATCGATCCCAATCATTGCTCAGTCAATAAAATTGTGCCTTATTTTCCTTCAACATCCTGCACTATTCTGTACCTACACAATACATTTTGCAGCATGTACCAAACATGGAGGTAGGGGGCACCAACAAGTTACGATACTAGTATAGTGAAAACCTGAATTTCGATAAAATCATCAGCCCCACTAAGAAAGAGAAATAGTGGTGCCAACCAGATCAATGGCCACTGAAAGGAATAGACACTCAGAGGGGCATCCCTCACTGAGCTCTCTCAAAGCTAAAGCGTGAAGGTTTTGAGAACCATCCAGGTGACGCAAATCAACTGTCCAGAGTTCTTCTAGGTTGATTATTCGATGCACTGTGAAAAATGGAGGACCATTATGGCATGCTATTTTAGAGAGCAACTGGCCAAATTCCAAGACAAGATGTTTAACATATTCACTAGCATTCTAGCTGAAGAACACTACAACAGTGCAAGAGTCATGCTAGCACACTTCACACTAGGAGGAGAGAGAAACGCAAATATACTCAGTAGCCAATGAATGAATCATCTCCAAACCAGAAAATGATTAAACCACGTTGCTGTGCACAACATTACATGTCTTCCTCTGCCTTTATAATTGCACCAATATAATGGTTCATATCTCAACTTCCACAAATATCTATATATTCACTGAAGAAACCATAGGTTTCAGGGGCGTTATAGTTAGTTGGACATTTCATTCGTACAAAACCATAGAAATTCCCCCGTTATAGTTAGTTCAGCTAACTATAACTCGTGCGCTCACAATGCACTGCTGATGACGTCACATATTACATCACTCATGACATGGTCAGTGACATCACTGATGACATCTCAAATGACATCACTGATGACATCACTGATGACATCACTGATGACATCATCCAGTGAATGTGTGTTTTTCTGAAAATTAAATATGTTTTATATATGTATATCTCAAGGTCGATGGAAGAATAAATGGGTATATAAGTGTCTAAATGGATGATTTTGTTTGTAAAATTGAATGTATAACTGACTGATTAAGTGTATCTTAGTGAATACATGGGTTAGTGAGTAATGTTTAAATATGAAAATATCTGTATCAGTCTCTCACTTTGTGTATAAGTGGCTGCATGGGTTGGTGAGTAGCTACATGAGTGTCTATATGGGCTATTAGTTAGTTTTTGAGTATCAGTATGAGTGTCTGAGTGTCTGTATGGTTCGGTGGGGGTATTACTTAGTGCATAGATGCATGAATGAGTGACTCACTGTTTGTATGTGTTGAAGACAGCATGTGTGCAGGACTGTATAGGTGGATGAGTGTGTGTATGGGTGTGTTAGTGAGTGAATGACTGTCTCAATAGTGTCTTTATGAGTAACTACATATGTTTTAAACTAGTATATGTGATTATTGGTGTATATAAGTGAGTATATGTGAGAGTGAGAGATTGGAAGAGTTCCTGTACAAATAAGTAGGTGTTTCTATAAGTGACTGTTTAAGAGAGTAAGTATCTGTAAGTTTCTGTAGAAGTAAGTGTGGTAGTGTGTGTATAACTGTATATGCAAGTAAATGGATGTTTGATACTTTGTTTGCATGTGTGACTATGTGTGTGAGTAACTCTAAGGATGAGTGGCGGTGTGTAACAGGATGTATAGGTGCATGAGTACATATGATGAGTGAGTACATGTATGAGTGACTGTATAGGGATTGTTGGTGAATGAGTGGATGTGTGTGTAGATCTTGGAATTACTGAATAGGTGTGTTGTAACTGGTATTGGTATGTCCATTGTTTTGAAAATGTCAGTTTGTATTTTTGAGTGTGTGTATCAAAGGTTATATTAGGGTGAGAGGAGGTCTGCCACTATATCACAAGGATGATGTCATCAGTGATGTCATCAGTGATGTCATTTGAGATGTCATCAGTGATGTCATGAGTGATGTCACTGACCATGTCATGAGTGATGTAATATGTGACGTCATCAGCAGTGCATTGCGGGCGCACGAGTTATAGTTAGCTGAACTAACTATAACGGGGAATTTCTATGGTTTTGTACGAGTGAAATGTCCAACTAACTATAACGCCCCTGAAACCTATGGTTTTTTCAGTGAATTTCTAAGGTTTTTAAATGCTAATTTCTAACTATAACGTGCCTGAAACCTAAGGTTTTTTCAGTGAATATATATATATTTATTATACTATGTATACATGTGAAAATGTCTCGGTCCACCTGTTTGCCTCGGTGGCATGGAAAAAATGGGTGGAACTGAGCGTCAGCACGCCGGAGGTCCTCTTATGGCTCCGATGGCGTCATACGGTGTCGCGAGCGGAGCCGTGCTATTATGACGTCGTCGTTGACGTGGGAGAGACTAGGAAAGAATTTCCGTGGAATGCTGGTGCAGGGGATATTCACCTAAGTGTTCAGGCTAGTCCTTTGGGAGCAACTGTTTATGTTGCCACTCCAGAAACCAAAACCAGTGGTCAGAGGGCAGAGGCCCTGCAGATGGCACACGAGGTGGGGTGCCCAGTTGTGTGCACTGGCGGGGCAGCGAAGTGACAAGCACCACAACCCACAAAAAAGTTAACGAGGCACTGAATAACACAGGATCTTCTCTTTGTATCTGGCAGGAACAACGAAGTTAAAATGCCCTAGTACCAAAATGTAGAATTAGTGCTACAACGGTCTTCAAGAGGACCTGCGATGCCGCTTCTGCCTCCCGTACCCTGGAGGCGGCACATGGAGTCACGCGGTACGGTCATACTGCGGTGGGACGCACACTCGTTGACCTCTCATGGCACTGCTCCACACTTCAGGGAGGACGCTTTCCATTAGCTATGTTTTCTGATGGCGTTTCGCGCCGGCCCCGACCAACAACAGAACTCCTTTAGATCCAAACAGACTCTTTCACTCTCTCACCGGAAGTGAAACCAGGCCACACGGACACTTTCACAATTCAACAGCCGGGAATGCACTTTTCGGTAAAAAAACCACATTCCTTCCTCCTAATTAATCAAATAAACGTCTCACTGAAGAACAGGGGCCAGCTTCGATCGGTAAGCAGCCGTTACAATGACTTTTTTAGTTCGCGATACCATTACAACGCGAAGTCATTACTACGCATTTTTTTAGAACGCATGGTCATTTACCACGCATGCCTTTACAACAAATTTTGTTGTAAAGGTATGTATGGTAAATGACCATGCGTCTAAAACATGTAGATGATCCACGTCGTTGTAAGGAAACAGAGGCTGTTCCGTTTCCTCACAATGACGTGCACCGCCCTCAGAGACGATGTGAGGCTAGGAACCACGAGGAGAGAGGAACCACGAGGAGTGAGAGGTAAGGGCGATTGGGCATGGGGTGGGGGTTTCTTTTCTAGGGTTTAGGGTAGTGCAGTGGTGTTTGGGTGGTGTGAGGGGTCGTGCTGGGGGTAGTGTTTTAGGGTTTAGGGTAGTGCAGTGGTGTTTGGGTAGAGTAGGGGGTCATGCTGGGGGTAGTGTTTTAGGGTTTAGGGTAGTGCAGTAGTGTAGGGGGTCGTGCTGGGGGTAGTGTTTTAGGGTTTAGGGTAGTGCAGTGGTGTATGGGTAGTGTAGGGGTCGGTGCTGGGGTAGTGTTTTAGGGTTTAGGGTAGTGCAGTGGTGTTTGAGTAGTGTAGGGGGTCATGCTGGTTGTAGTGTTTTAGGGTTTAGGGTAGTGCAGTGGTGTTTGTGTAGTGTAGGGGTCATGCTGGGGGTAGTGTTTTATGGTTTAGGGTAGTGCAGTGGTGTTTGGGTAGTGTAGGGGGTCATGCTGGGGGTAGATTTAGGGTTTAGGGTAGTGCAGTGGTGTTTGGGTAGTGTAGGAGTCACGCTGGGGGTAGTGTTTTAGGGTTTAGGGTAGTGCAGTGGTGTTTGTGTAGTGTAGGGGGTTGTGCTGGGGTAGTGTTTTGGGTTTACGGTAGTGCAGTGGTGTTTGTGGTAGTGTAGGGGGTCGTGCTGGGGTAGTGTTTTAGGGTTTGGGGTAGTGCAGTGGTGTTTGTGTAGTGTAGGGGTAGTGTTTTAGGGTTTAGGGTAGTGCAGTGGTGTTGGTGTACTGTAGGGGGTCGTGCTGGGTTCTAGTGTTTTAGGGTTTAGGGTAGTGCAGTGGTGTTTGTGTAGTGTAGGGGTCGTGTTTTAGGGTTTAGGGTCGGTGCAGTGGTGTTTGGGTAGTGTAGGGGGTCGTGCTGGGGGTAGTGTTTTTGGATTTAGGGTAGTGCAGTGGTGTTTGGGTGGTGTAGGGGGTCGTGCTGGGGTAGTGTTTTAGGGTTTAGGGTAGTGCAGTGGTGTTTGAGTAGTGTAGGGGGTCATGCTGGTGGTAGTGTTTTAGGGTTTAGGGTAGTGCAGTGGTGTTTGTGTAGTGTAGGGGTCATGCTGGGGGTAGTGTTTTATTGTTTAGGGTAGTGCAGTGGTGTTTGGGTAGTGTAGGGGGTCGTGCTGGGGGTAGATTTAGGGATTAGGGTAGTGCAGTGGTGTTTGGGTAGTGTAGGGAGTCGTGCTGGGGGGAGTGTTTTAGGGTTTAGGGTAGTGCAGTGGTGTTTGTGTAGTGTAGGGGTAGTGTTTTAGGGTTTAGGGTAGTGCAGTGGTGTTGGTGTACTGTAGGGGTCGTGCTGGGTTCTAGTGTTTTAGGGTTTAGGGTAGTACAGTGGTGTTTGTGTAGTGTAGGGGTCGTGTTTTAGGGTTTAGGGTCGTGCAGTGGTGTTTGGGTAGTGTAGGGGTCGTGCGGGGTAGTGTTTTTGGATTTAGGGTAGTGTAGTGGTGTTTGGGTGGTGTACGGGGTCGTGCTGGGGTAGTGTTTTAGGGTTTAGGGTAGTGCAGTGGTGTTTGAGTAGTGTAGGGGGTCATGCTGGTGGTAGTGTTTTAGGGTTTAGGGTAGTGCAGTGGTGTTTGTGTCGTGTAGGGGGTCATGCTGGGGGTAGTGTTTATTGTTTAGGGTAGTGCAGTGGTGTTTGGGTAGTGTAGGGGGTCGTGCTGGGGGTAGATTTTGGGTTTAGGGTAGTGCAGTGGTGTTTGGGTAGTGTAGGGAGTCGTGCTGGGGGTAGTGTTTTAGGGTTTAGGGTAGTGCAATGGTGTTTGTGTAGTGTAGGGGGTAGTGTTTTAGGGTTTAGGGTAGTGCAGTGGTGTTGGTGTACTGTAGGGGGTCGTGCTGGGTTCTAGTGTTTTAGGGTTTAGGGTAGTGCAGTGGTGTTTGTGTAGTGTAGGGGGTCGTGTTTTAGGGTTTAAGGTCGTGCAGTGGTGTTTGGGTAGTGTAGGGGGTCGTGCTGGGGTAGTGTTTTAGGGTTTAGGGTAGTGCAGTGGTGTTTGAGTAGTGTAAGGGGTCATGCTGGTGGTAGTGTTTTAGGGTTTAGGGTAGTGCAGTGGTGTTTGTGTAGTGTAGGGGTCATGCTGGGGGTAGTGTTTTTTTTGTTTTGGGCAGTGCAGTGGTGTTTGGGTAGTCTAGGGGTTCGTGCTGGGGGTAGATTTAGGGTTTAGGGTAGTGCAGTGGTGTTTGGGTAGTGTAGGGGGTTGTGCTGGGGGTAGTGTTTTAGGGTTTCTGTTAGTGCAGTGGTGTTTGGGTAGTGTAGGGGGTAGTGCTGGGGTAGTGTTTTAGGGTTTAGGGTAGTGCAGTGGTGTTTGTGTAGTGTAGGGTGTAGTGCTGGGGGTAGTGTTTTAGGGTTTAGGGTGGTGCAGTGGTGTTTGGGTAGTGTAGGGGTTCATGCTGGGGGTAGTGTTTTAGGGTTTAGGGTATGGGAGTGGTGTTTGGGTAGTGTAGGGGGTCGTGCTGGGGGTAGTGTTTTATGGTTTAGGGTAGTGCAGTGGTGTTTGGGTAGTGTAGGGGGTCGTGCTGGGGGTAGTGTTTTAGGGTTTATGTTAGTGCAATGGTGTTTGTGTAGTGTAGGGGTTCGTGCTGGAGGTAGTGTTTTAGGGTTTAGGGTAGTGCCGTTGTGTTTAGGTAGTGAAGGGGTCGTGCTGGGGGTGGTGTTTTAGGGTTTAGGGTAGTGCAGTGGTGCTTGTGTAGTGTAGGGGGTCGTGCTGGGAATGTTGTTCATTTCTATGGCAAAATGAACCCCTCATTTTGTTCCTTTTTAAATTAAATGTTTTAAGTGTTACCAGTTTATTCCAATCAAGATGGCTTCAGGTGTGCCATAATTTTGTCATAAGTAAGACTGTTAGCTCTCTAGTTGTTCTTTAGAACACTCTGGGAAGCTGCAGTAGAACACAAAGGCATCAACTGACAGGCTGCTCCTGTTGAAATATAACAGGAAGATATTTGAGATCACACTTGAAACATGTCCTAATTTTTCTTTCTACAGCACTAACCATAATTTCTATGACAAAATGAACCCCATCATTTTGTTCCTTTTAAATTAAATGTTTTAAGTGCTACCAGTTTATTCCAATCAAGATGGCTTCAGGTGTGCCATACTTTTGTCATAAGTAAGGCTGTTAGCGCTCTAGTTGTTCTTTGGAACACTCTGGGAAGCTGCAGTAGAACACAAAGGAATCAACTGGCAGGCTGCTCCTGTTGAAATATAACAGGAAGATATTTGAGATCTCACTTAAAACATGTCCTAATTTTTCTTTCTACAGCACTAACCATAATTTCTATGACAAAATGAACCCCCTCATTTTGTTCCTTTTTAAATTAAATGTTTTAAGAGTTACCAGTTTATTCCAATCAAGATGGCTTCAGGTGTGCCATAATTTTGTCATAAGTAAGGCTGTTAGCACTCTAGTTGTTCTTTAGAACACTCTGGGAAGCTGCAGTAGAACACAAAGGCATCAACTGACAGGCTCTGCCCTTGTTGGATGTACATGTTTTACTGAGAATGTCAGACTTCATTCTCACATGACTGAGAAAGATAATGTGAATTTACAGAAAATATGCTCTCATTTTAGCTTCTGGAGCACCTTCCAAAACTCTATGGGACAAGCATGTGAAAATAGTTTTCTCTCAAACATGATTCATGATATCCCAGCAGAAGGTTTTTCACAGGGTAAAATCACCTTAGAACACATCACAATTCCTGAAATTAGTATGGTACCATCAACAAATGAATTCTAATGTAACTAAAGTCTGTTATCACCCTTTATAGTTCTCCTTTTGGTAACCCTCAAAATCTTTGATTCACTACAATGCATTTCAATGGGGTACTATCATGTATATTGGTCCCAAGATGGCTGCCAGCAATTCCAGGATGAAGTGCTGACAGCCAATCAGATCTCACAATGACATGTGTGGTTAGGCTCCGCCCAGATATATATGTGATTTTACTTTTGATTTTCTCAGGAACTACTGAACGGATTTACACCATTTAACCAAAAGGCACGACTCTGAACCAAGGGCTACCTTTTTGCCAAATTTGGTGTAATTCCGTTCAGCAGTTCGGGCTGTAGCTGCGACTAAAGGTTCCTATGGAAAATTGCATGGGGAAAACACGTTTTGGGACCCCCCTTTTTTCTCGGCCCCCACTTGACGAATCACCCCGAGACTTTCAGGATAGGAGCGGACCGGAGCGGGCCATACGTTTTGAAAATTTCGCGAAGATTCGTTGACCGGCGCCAAAGTTATTGGAAATAGAATGTTGTGAATTTCCTATGGAAAATAGGTCCTAACTATAACTATCTACTGGCGACCGCCAGTAGATAATATGACCAATCATCCCCACATGAGCTGCTTGCCAGGCTACAGAGTGTGTTGGGAAAAGCAGAAGCACATCTCATCTTTTCTCTATGCTCACGATTTCTCGTTGGACAAGGGTGGGATAATGGCAGAACTGACCTTTAAAATATTGGAATAAACAAAAAAAATCTCTTCTTCCCATTCTCTACCCCATCAGTTGCAAGATCAACCACACAATGTCTGGGGTTTTAGAAGACTGAACAACACACTGCTTAGCAACTGTCCTCCTACAGTGACCATCATACGAGACAATACAACATTTAGAAAAATATGTACCGGCTCCAACTATGGGTTCTGCAGCCACATCAATGGCGTCCTCCAAACAAGAAGGGATTAACAGCAGTGGAATAATGTTGCCTCCAAAAAAACCAATCCCGATTGATAGGCTTTATCAGATGCCCAGCTTCTACCGCCATCGTTTTTAAGAACAATATTTACCTTTCAGGCTATAGATCACATGCACATAAAAGTATTTTAAAATATGTTAGGTTATGTTGTTATGGTATGTATGTTATGTTATGTTGATTTGTATAGCGCACTAATCACCCAGGAGAGTATCTAGGGATTTGGGCAGGTGTGTAGGAGTGTGGCCCCAAGGTGTTTACACAAAGAGCCAGGTTTTCAGCTTCAGCTTCTTGAGGAACTCAAGAAGTGAGGAGGAGGCTCTAATGTGTTGAGGGAGGTCGTTACATGTCTTGTATGCAATGTAGGAGAATGCGTAACCTCTAGTTTATCTTTTTCGGATGCAGGGAGTGTGTGCGAGTGAGGCAGAGAATAGGTGTTTGGTGGGTTAGTGAAAGTGTATGTTCAGGTATTCTTGTCCTGTGTTGTGTAGGGCTTTGTATGGCAGTGTGAGAACTTTGAATTGGCTGCGCTTCGGAATTGCAAGTCAGTGAAGCTTCCGGGGGAGTGGTGTGAGATGCGGTGTGATGTGGGTGCTGTGTTGGAGGTCGTGTATGAGTCTTGCGGCTGTGTTCTGGATGGTCTGGAGTCTGTGTAGGAGTTATTTGGAATCAACTAATTTTTGAAAGAGGAATAACGTAAAGATCTAAATGGAATCACAAAGGGGGTGCAATCTGTTTTGAAAGAGACAAGGAAAGTAATTTTGAACTCTGTTCATTGGAAAAAATGATGGAGAGAATGGAAATATAGGATCTTTAACTAAAGCTCTAGAGAACCCTAGCAATCTAAAGGGAAACACGCACGTATCTGATGATAGCAAAGAGAAAACAATACAATGACATATGTCCCAGAACCTAAAATTACTGATCTGGGTGCAGTTTTATAACGAAAAAATTAAAGGGAAATGGGAGAAAAGGTTATCTGAGCAAGACTAATATGTTCACATACCTGTGGGATTTTATCTGAAAGATAAAACAGAAGTGACAGATAGAACTAAGCAAGATAAACAGAATGCACAGAATGATGTAGTATTTTCAAAATTGTTCTTTGGTTAACATACAGCAAGTCATGACAGCCTCCAAAAAATACAGGAAAAAATAACCATAAAGGTTAATAAAATAGAGCTGTTTGTGGAAACATTAAACATCACACATTCAAAGTAGAAAAACAAACAGACATGTGAGCCAAAAGTCTTCAAATTCTTCTCCCAGTTTCAAGACAAAAAGGAGCATTGTGAAAGACTGTAAAATCATGCTAGAATATTGGCATTCTAGAAGCGAAGGGGAAAGAAATGAGTTTTAAAAATGTATGACTACAGCTTAAAAGAAGATAGGAGTTATGATCATACATCTCTAATTTTCAGAAACCAGTCTTGCAAGGATTTCTCAAGCACATTGATGGGAGACACCAAACATCCCCGACTTAGGAAAAGCTGAGAACGTTATTGAAGCGCACAAACAAAGAAGCAGTAAGTTGCACAATAAAAACCAAACTGCTATGTTAAAAGGTGATGCAGCAGAGATAAAGATAATGAGATTAGTGATTAGTTAGAAGTGTTTTCTATAGAACTGGGGATCAGGGGAATAGATAAATAGGAGCCTAGAATAAATTCAATTGATTCTATTAATTGAGATATGTCTCTCCACTCGCAAACATGGACAAACAATTCAGGAACACCTTAATTAAGGGGGATACATAGAAGAAAAACAGTCAAATAAAACTATAAGTTACTCAGAAAAGCATGGAAGAGAGATGCAATATCTTGATTTCATTCATCTCTATAAAATAGATAAACTGGAACTGAATCATCACAAAATGTCACTGTATAATACTGAAGAAATTATTAAAGCCCTATGCAATTATTAAGCTCTTGGGCAAGATGGACTTGTAATTGAATTTGATAAAGTAAATACCTATTACAGCTTGTGCATACAAATGTGTTAATTATGATTTAGATTAGGGGTGAACAAAATTAGTATAAATTGCTTTCCCGTAGCTACTCAAAATGAGTTGCCATTGCAAATCTGGGGACTCCATCCCCCACCAGGCCTTGCGGCAGATGCGCAGCCAACGTTTCACCGTGCCAGGAGGGGCATAAAGGCAGTTCGGGGATCCCGCAGCGCGGGACGTGCACAGACGCACACGGGCCACGCACGGGCAAAGCCCGGGCCAAGGGCTGGCCAGTCCACGCCCGTCATAGCCCAGAAGAGGCTGGACTGTGCCACCCCCCTGACATCTCGACTTTGCGACCCTAGACCTGTTACTCAAGATTAAAAAGGTACTGTTCTAAGAAAGTCCCCTTTTGAATAACTTTTTGTCCCCCCTGGTGGGTCATTTGTTGACTGTGTTGTTTTTGTAGTTCTTTAGCCCTGTGCGCTAACAGACTGTGCTGGGATGGGAAAGCGCAAAATCTCTGAGGGAGGATCAAAGGAAGCCTGTAAGAAGAAGGCAAAGAAGAAAACTCTGATTTTAAGCCCAGTTGCTGGGGGAGGGGTGCTAAACCATATTGACAGCTTGTTATCCAAATGTGAGGGTCATCTAGATCCAACTTCCACCAACACTTCTCCCAAGCACGTTAACATACAGATATCTAGAAGTCCTACACAAACAGGGAGCATACTAGTTATGTTTAAAAGGGCTGCCAGTAGGAACCAGGCACCTGATACCTTAAATTCACAACTTAGCAGGTCCGTTAGAGGGGGCATTGAAGACTGTAGTCGATCGGTCAGCTTTCCCCTGCAGTAACAGGTTTACTACACTGTTAGAAGACGCAGAAACACAAGACACACCTACTAGTCTAGGCAGTGGGGCGCAAAAAGAGGGCATAGAGCCTACTATATGTCAAAATGCAGGCACCCAGTCAGTAGCAAGTACAGCCATGTATCCAAGTAGTCATGACACTATTAGTAGAGAGGGTTTATTAAATTATACAAGCGTTATATTTAATGAGGCGCCCACGCAAAGAACACTAACATTGCAAAGAGCTGATCTAGTGCAGGAAATTAGAGCGTTTAAAGCAACTGTTGGTAGTCTCTCTGAGAAACTAATTAAGGTACCTACGGACGTTGAACTTGTCAAGAAACAATTGGGATCCCATCTAGTATGCCCAGTCAATGGCCAAGGGCGGGTGGGCTGTGTGAGCCAGTTACCTGGGGGCCCCACAAGCCATGATATAAGCAGAACAGGGAGAGAAAACTCTTCTTGGAGTGACAAGGTCAATCACCCATACCCTAGACATCCTAGTGGAGTAGGTCAAAACAGGGTTGGACCTCAGCAATCTATTAATCTAAATAAAGCCCAAGGTCTATTACCTAGTTTGGTTTGCCATCAGGCAACCACGATCCCAGTTTCTCAGATTGCTGGTAGGATTCCAGACATGAGACGAACAGTATAATTGGTTAATGTTCCAAAGCTGCCTCCCAGCTTAGATAAAGAGAATGTGGGCACTCAGCCAAACAAGTGATTCACTGGATCCGGTGTGTGAGGGGGTGCCGATCTGTATTAAGGGATGACATTACAGGGGCCAAAAGACATTCTTACCCAGGGGCCACCACTGACGCCATTGCACTTACTCTAGCACATCGAGATCTTGTCAAAAATCTGGTGGCCTTTGATATGCGTACTCTACATCTCACTAAATCTAATATTCGCCTTAAATATAATCTTCTTGAGGCGGTCATAGAGATGAATCTAGTCTACTCACCAACATTTCAAGTAGGTGTGTCACCTCTACGAGAGATAGATTGAAGGTTACCCTGCGCCGTTCATACCCAGGTAACTATACTAGAATACACTAGTGAGCACATCGTACCCCACCAAGAAGTAAAATCTCCTTTAGAGACGAGCTGCCTCATCAGTGCAGAGAGTGAGGCAGGTTGCATATCAGGGACCACAGAGCCAAGGGAGGGGCTGACATCTGATCTACATTTGACACCATGTAGAATAGAGTTTTTATCCTGGAACATCGCTGGATTGAGGTCAAAGGGTGCCTCTCCTGACTGGAATACCTTCATTGAAAAGTTTGGTATATGCGCCTTTCAAGAAACTTGCTCCACAGAACCACTTTAACATCCGGGGTATCTAAACTATTATATTCCAGTAATCCAAGGTGGCAGGGTCACCCATCGGGGGGTCTTACAATATGGGTTAGACAGCAAATCAGCCTCAAGCTACAGGCACTTCCCACAGAGAGTAATGATATCCTTGCCATCAGGCTGGTGTGTGATCCCTATGGTAACATCGACATTTACAATGTATATGCGAGAGGGCACAGTGGGGGGCGAAGGTCCGAAACCATTCTTGCCTTGGGTGAGCTCCTAGATAATCTTTCTTGGGCTACCTCTGTTGTTAAAGCGGGGGACTTAAATTCGACTTTTGAGCCCCTTGATAGCCAGGAAAATGGCCACGCAGGGGAGGAAGATGAGCAGTGGGGTATTCAACGCCTGGAAATACTTCCAATCAAAAGATGGACAGAAGTAGCTATTCAACTGAAAGCTATAGCCAACGGTAGGACTACTTCCGATAGGCAAGGGGCCAATATGGCCAATACGTTTAACAACGGCCACCACTCATGCTGTATTGATTATCTTCTACTTAGTCTAAACTTATGGCATACTCTTGAGGATATGGTTGTGCTGGACCGTGTTGAGAACGATCAAACTCCACTTTGCTCTACGTTTGTATATAGGGAAGTGCAAGAACTAACACCTACCCTCAATTCATTTTCCACTGGTGATTTGCAATCCACCAATGACATGCAGTGACTAAAATGGCCTATGATTCTAGAATGGCCAGAAATATTGTCCTAGTAGATATTGAGTCCTCCATCCTTAACCCCCAGACTCTTAAAGAAATAACATCGCTGCATAACATACTGTTTGCTAAAATGCGCACATATTTTCAAAGACCTTTTAGAACCAAGGCAAAAGGTACCCAGGCACAGCACCACTGGTTCAATAAAGAGTGTAAGCAAGCCTGTGGAGCCCTGGGGCTGGCAATTAGATCTGGTGATTTGGCTAGAGTTCAAAATACTGGGAAAATTGATAAGAAGGTGATGGTAAAAGCTAAAAAAAATCTGGGATGAGAGCAGATGGCAGGATTTAAAGCAAGCATATAGTGGGAACAACACCCAAAGCTTCTGGAACCTGGTAAAATGGGGCAGGGGTGGAGTTGCACCGCCCCCAACAAACACGTGGACCCCGACACTTGGGTTAATTACTTTGCTGTACAATATGCCATTGACGCTGTAGAGGACTGCAAGCCTTTCCCGATTCATTTTTATTTAACAGACAAAGCATTTGAATTAACAGGTGTTAGTGCAGCTCTTAGTGCCATTACTGGTTGGAGAGCACCAGGTATTGACAGCGTTCCCGCAGATATTTTCTTGCAGGATAAGGTTAAATGGAGTCAGTATATAATGCTATTAGCAAATGCCATCGCCCATGGTGCCCTCATACCGGACTCATGCCGGGGGGCAGAGATTATTCAATATATAAAAAAGGGGACAAGTCTTTGCCAGGAAACTATAGGCCAATAAGCCTAATAGATTCGAATAAAAAAGTGGTGGCCGACTTGTCCCGGCAAAGGCCTAAGTTTGGATAGATGACAGCAACATCCTAAGCCCACTCCAGGCCGGCTTTTGGACCCATATAAGTACAATAGACTAGGTCTTTCATTTTACCCTAATTTACTGGCGGACCGTAGTTCTTGGCAAGGGCAGCATGAATGCTGCCTTTGTTGACATTAAATCAGCTTTTGACCTGGTCTCACGTAACAAACTCTGGGTGGTACTACAGGAGGTGAGCTTGCCTACTGATTTACTCTCCCTCATCGTCCGCCTTCATGAGGAAAATTTTGCCCAAATACGTTGGGGAGCACAGGGGAATAAGACCGACTCCTTTCCTGTAGAGAAGGGAGTACGTCAAGGCTGTGTAATGGCACCCACTTTATTCTCACTTTTTATTAACAGAGTTACTCAATTTTTTATCCATCACCCCTACTGATGCTCCAGTTATAGCAGGCAAAAAGATCCTGATTTTAATGTTCGCAGACGATACGCTTAGAATTTCTAAAACTCCTAGTGGGTTACAGCGTGCGCTGTGACGTTTTGAAGATTTCTGCCTTTTACGAGGTTTAAAAATTAATGCATCAAAAACAAAGTTTATGACTTTTAACCAACACAAATCGTTCAAGGGCAGTATGATAATGGATGGGTCACCCCTTGAACAGGTAGACGCATTTATTTACCTAGGTATTACCTTGCAGAAGGAACTGAGATGGAGGCCACACATTGACAATATGGCCTTAAAAACACCTGCAATTAGCTGGTATTCTGAGTAATGAATTTAAAACATCTTTGACCAGGCCCCTTAGTCTGGTCCTCCAGATCTAGAACACTAAGGTGTTGAGCTCAGTTTTATACGGTTCTGAATTATGGGGCTTTGAGAAACTCACGCAGCTAGTTGTATCAGAGAACAGGTTTTTTCGAAGGATTACTAGCCTACCCAAAGCACACCCATGTTACCTTTGCAGAATGACCCAGGCGGAAAAGCTTTGGCAGACCTAGCTAGGCTACGCCCCATCCTTTACTGGCATAGAATATGGTGTACACCTTAACTGGCTACCTTTGCAGAAGACCTCGTGGATGTTATTGCAGCTGACCATTTCCATAAAGTTAGCTGGCTGAGTCACATCAGAAGCCTCCTGGCCAGCATGGGTCTGTTCCATTTGTGGGAAACCCTGTCTAGCTCTCAGTTCTCACCAAAAGATTCAATCAAGCAAAAACACTGGGAACTGATCGAACAAGATGAAAACGGAATAAGTGATTGCACAACGTTGACGGGGCGTTTATTACAAATAAAATCATGGTCGAGCTTTGAGTACTATTGGGATGCAATCTCAAAGCCCCTAGATCGCAAATTGTATTTTCAATTTAGAGCGGGCTGTTTGCCACTAAAGTCTTTCACCGCCAAATGGACCACATCAGGCGACAACAAATGCCCTATTTGCATTGACCGAGAAGAAACTTATTGGCATGAATTGTTTGTCTGCCCTGCTTATGATGGTCCACGCAAAGTATGGTTGGTGAATACATGCAAGAACATGGGTACCAGTTCATGTAGTATTGCTTGCGAATCCTGTGCACTCATCCATCACACCACCATGCAATCTCAGTAGCAACGTTTTTAAGGTGGATGTGGTCTATAAGATCTCAATCACTGACTGTAAATAACTGATCTTGGAATCATGCTGCTCGTGGTTGTGAAATTACCCTTTTATCACCAGCTGTGGCGCTTTTCACTGATCCTGTTGTTGTAGCCACAAATTGATAACATTATTGCTCATGATTTTAATTTTAAGATTTTGCTGTATGATAATGTATTAGGATGTATTGATTTTTAACTAATTTTACAAATTTTTATAATATTTTAATTTATTGGCTTATTGTTTTACCAGTGTTTTATGCTCAATGCTTTTATGACATGTATTGTCGAATAAAGCTTACTTTGAATTGAATTGAAACTTATTATGTGAAATGCAGATCCAGCATTTAAAGGCCCATTAGGATGGCGGGCGGAAGCACCACCGCCGTGCTGGCGGATGCAAAAACCACCAGTTACCGTCCGCCCGCCGCAGCCCACACGCCCGCCCAATTAGGATGTGAAAAGACAGCCAAACACCGCCCGTAAGCCAGCGACGCCGTCCGCCATCAAAGTGCGCCCATTCACGTAGCGGCGCGGCCCAATGGAGACACACCGCCCGACGAAATCACGTACCGCCCGGCGTACAAATTACGATGCCACAACCAAACAGTTCCCCGGCTAAGAGACACCGCACGTGAAAGCAAGGCGGAAACCCGAGCACAGTACGGATAGCAAGAGGCGGACCCCGAGCATGAATCCAGCACTGCAGGCCCTCCCCATGCTCTACCTGATGCAGAACCTAGGAGTCAACGCACCGCGGAGACGCAGGTAGAGCAGACACACAACAAGGGCACGCAAACACCGCACACGCTGCAAGGGCGGGAAAACTGTATATGGCCCCCCGACACCCCTGCGTGGACACGACACATCCACCACTGCACCCACACATGCGCACAACACAGAGGCCAACGGCAGCGCCATGTATGCGCCGCACACAAATTACACAGGGTCACAACCAAACACCACACACACCAGCCCCACCCAGAACGCACATGTCATGTGACAGCCCTGCCACAGTCATGTCCCCAACCGGCAATTCACTGTTGCCAACCTGACGACACACAAGTGACCCGAACATGTCAGTGATGTCACGGCAAATTAGGACACACCCCTGTGTGCAAAACACGGCGAAGCACACAGCGGCGGCAACATCACCGAGCAGAATATGGACCCCGTCGGCAAAGGTACGCCAGTACCACACAGAAACACCGATACCACCCTGCAGCCAATACCAAGACATGCAATACGTAACATTAAAGATCCCGGGGACCGACAACAGGTGGTTCCAATTATAACACCCACACACAAGGCCCAACGAATAGCGGAAACGCAGCCTGCCGCCCACACACGGGAGAGGAGACAGCACTGAATGACCTTCCATTCCCACTCTGAAACCACATCCCGACTAAACAAGCCGGAGAAAACAGTCAATGTCCCAAAAAAAAACCAACACAGGCATGCAGAGGGAAGCGGCCACAGGGCAGATAGCGCATAATACCAAAGAACATTCAGAACGGAAAAAAGAAATGATAACACTCCCCATGTGGTTCGCATGCAAGTTATCTGGAAGGAGTCAGACACCACTGACCTTGACCATTCAGAGAAGCATGTGGGATGAGGGCCCGTGTCCTCCGCACAAGCCAACATAACACAAGTCCTGCCTCCCTACGACCATTACAGAATTCCCAGCAACGTCGGAGGTTGCACCCTGCAGACTGCACAGACAGCCGGAGCACGCCATCACATCGCCCTGCAGCAAAATGGCACTTGCACCACACCTACCCAACTACGCCGGACAGATGAAGCTGTACAAACATAACCTGATACAGATATTGGGATGTGAAAATCTGGCCTTGCTGAACGTAAGTTACCGACTAACTTACCGCATCGCATTGTTCAGCTGCGTCATCCCCGTCTTCTACTGTCGGAGGTGTCCCTTCCACTATCCTGTGGATATATGTCTCTCCAACCCGGCATGTCCAAGGGCCGACCTGCTACAACTATTCCAACCCCTGGACGTCCACGACAGGAGTCTGTTCAGCCTATGGGGGCATGGCGTATGTGGCTGCTATCGGACCCACACTGCAATGGGACCACTGTGCCTCCACACGACGGATTATGGATCACAGTTACATCGAATGTCATCCAACATGTCCCATCATGCTCCTACAAGGGACAACTTACGACCAACACCTTGACAGCCACCATCCGCTACATTGGATGGCATCCATGTTTACCACCAATGCCATGGAAGCCCTGCTGGAAGGTATCGCATACCTGACAACCTGTCAATTCGTCGGCCCCGACGCTATACCCCTAATTGAACAATCATGTCCCACACCGTACCCATGCTTGGCTTCCGCACGGACTAGGCAGTTACCAGTACAACAACTATACCATACAACCTGCAACTGACACCACACCATCAACTACACTGCCATGACATCTGATATTTTTGGGACATGCACTCTGTTCCTCATCACATCCAGTAACTCTGCATGAACAGGGGAGGCAGAGGCATGGGATTTGTGTATGGCAACCACATGGACAGAACTGCACGTACAACCATGCCATAATATGGATCCTGCGCCCATGAACATATGTACCGGTCAGTGGACAGTAATCGTCCTGCTGTAGTATGTGAGAGCTGTCACCTCACCTCCCTCTGAACGTCCGTGCCAGGACCTTTGCATGGACAACAAGTGCATCCACCAACAACATGAGCCCAGTGACTGTGACATGGCCAGTACCCACCACATCGCAACAACAAGTGGGACGCCGTTGCATGCACGTAAGCCCATGCCCTGATGTCACCTCCACGCACGTGTGTATGAGTAACTATAGCAGCAAACCTGTAACATGGAACTGAGATGCACTGTGCCCATGATGACAAGCGGACTGGTAGGCTAAATGTATACTGTCTGTGTCAAAGTCAGCAGCACCACAGTAATTAGCAAATGTACATTAGCACAGCACCGGCTAAGCAGTTGTAACTCTGAAGCCCACATCCCACAGTCAACAACTAATCACATGTACCCCTACACCCTATGCTATGTGTACACATGCTGAGTATATCCTCCACATGCATTTCGCTGCCAGTAGTGTCCACTATACTGCATCACAGAGGACATAAGTCCCAATACATGGCTTGAAGCAAAAATGTGTCTCTGCTGATTCATTTCACAAGTACGAATGAGAGAGGATGAGAGTGTGTGAAGTACACGGCAGTCGTGAGATGACCATGTAGTCCACTGTCATTGGATGTCAACGCAAATGAGTAGCACAACTGTGGAAGACACACATGTGTCATGTGAAGCGGGAGTTACGCTTGGCTCAGGTGGGTGGGTGTGACGGGTAGGTGCGCACATGGAATGTTGAAACACGCTGTGTTGGAAGGATTCAGGAACAGTACATTGCCGCTCTCCTGGGAATTTGTAAAGACCACCTGTCTGGGGATGAATGTGAACTCGTGTGTGCACAACAGGCGGGCACACGAGCAATGCTGCATCAAGTGTAGACATCAGCCCACCCTCCGTGAACATGCCGGATACTGCTGTGCGTCCGCCAGGCCCTTGCCAAGGCACTCACATCCCCTGTCGACCTGGTGTATCCCCAACATTGTCCACTTGCACAGGCAATCCAGGGCACGGGATGGCAGTGGAGCATGGTGGGTGAGAGGTCATGGCGCGCTCCTCCTGGTCACATCACGCAGGCAACACATCCTCAATGTGTAGTATGGCACAAGTCAAATGGAAGTAGTGGGGGACGCACACATCACAAGCAGGAGTGACGTCACGGAAGGTGGGTCGCACCATCCCACCCATTGCCAATACACCCACACACGTTACATGCCATTGCAACAGAGAAGCCAGCGCGTGCACAAGCAGCTCCAAGCTCGCCCCAGAGAGGCCAAAGAGTGAATGTGTGGGTCCATGAGCTCCAGTTGGACGCGGCCTGGCCCGCTAGGGCAGCTACAGCCTCTGTGTGTTGCAGGTGGTGTATCCGGACTGCGGAGCCTGTCATGCATTGTCAATGTTGCCCGTGTCTCGAGTCGGGGCACCACGCAGGTGGACGGCGTCCCGCCACTTATTATACCGTGAGACAGACCACTTGTTCAACTGGACCCACACATACACTCCTTGGCCTCTCTGGGGCAAGCTTGGAGCTGCTTGTGCATGCGCTAGCTGCTCAGGTGCAAACGCATATTGGGGTGAGCGAGGGGAGGCCATGAGGACAGTGCAAAAGATGACTGTTTGATTTTCAGCCAGTTTAAGGAATGACCCTGATGTGGTCGGAAAAAGATGTGTCTCGTGTGTATTGCAACTAGTAGATAAGCCGATGAACTTCCCATGTCTTGCATGTAGCCCCGCACCTAGCCCCACCCACTCGACACATTAAAATGAGTACCAGCACCACATTCTACCCATTCGAAGCACTGACTGGGGGTGACAACCATTGGACAGTCTTGTGTAGTCCACCCACGCGTACATGTGGGCCCTCCATGATCCATGTCACCTGCGGCAAAGTGATGTCATGGGCAATGACGAAGTGAGCAGAGCTGTCTGCCCCACGCACAGATGGTGCATCAGCTCAACAGACCCAGCACTGAGTGCAGCAGGGGTCACATGTGCAGGGGCAGCTGTGCCTGGTGTGAAGGCACATGCATATAGACAGCACATCGAGCAATGTGTAGTCTGCCCACATCTACTGCCCATTGTCAGGCAGACCTAGAAAAAGATCACAAGGCAACACATCTGTGTGGGTGTACCCACTGTGACCAACACTGCGCAACCATCAACGTACTCGCCCTGTGCATGGCCCACCCCGCAACGGAGGTCACATTCAGTGCCACTATCTCACACACACATACCTATCACGAGGCATGGTGTGTCCAATCGACAGGACTGAGTTCGCGCTCATCCGGAGGGTCCTGAACAGGAGACACATGTAACCCACTAGGCAGTCTGTGTCGTCACCTACTGGCATTGTGCAGTCAATGTGCAGGCCAGGCCTGCTGGGACTGAGAAGGGCAGCATGGCAGCAGCCTGACATTCACACGACCAACAAGTGCACTGAGACCTGCATTGCCAATTGTCTGTGTCACTGGATGTCTGACATGAAGTTGCCATGTACCACCACTCGGGAGGGACAGACAGGTCAAAGCGCTCGAGAGCTCACATACCCATGCCACCTGCAGTCAGCATGGTGAGCAGTGCATGTTTGAACACCACAGGCTCTGACTCATAGTGCTGCGGATCAACGACATGTGTGTCCCCCACATGCACTCCCACACACACTGCAGTTGTCTCTCACACACAACTTTCGCAAGGAATAGCCATGTGCAGTGTGCGTGGAGCTCGGAATCCAGGATCTCCAGCTCCTCGCTGGTGAGTGGACCTGGACATGTCCTCAGCGTCATCCACGTGTAGGTGGAGTGGGGGCAGCAGCAGGTGTTGTCGAGGGGTGCCAGGCTGCAGTTCCAGGTAGCTGTGGTTATGCCTGTCCCACTCACACACACATATAACCCCCTGGGGCAGTTTCAGTGGGTACAAGCTGCTGCAATTCGTGTACCATGTCTGGCAGCTTCAATTTCAGACGTTGGCCTACTCCCAGCTGGCCCTGGACGCCTACCTCCATAGTGGAACACGCAGGGTGCAACCGCGAGGGTCATTGGAGTTGGCCGTAAGGGCCTGGCCCATGGCGGGTACAGTCCTCTGATGCCATGTGCACCACACAGTATAATGTGCGAATGCATCTGCAGGTGTGGCCATGATTTGCGTGTGGGTGCAGGTCCACAATGGACAGTGCCACAACATGCTGTGTGCATAGGCAGGGACGGCCAGTGCTCAGCCTCCACATGTCTGTTGGCACATCATCATGTACACATTGGCATGGGAGCATGGGATATGCATATGCACACACATGCCATCTTTCACTATGTACATCTGCCACTTGGCACGTGCAATGTTACGTGTCACTTGTGATGTGTAATTGCAAGCACACAGCCGTGTTGTCATGGGGCTGTCAATGTGTACACCTGTCAATGTTTCTGGAGGTGTGATCCGTACAGTGCTGTACATAGGGTGCAGTAGTGACATCAATGACTGTCTCATATCCCCTCGTGCAACAGGTCCCACGTGTTTTGGCCGCTCAGCCTGTGTCCATAGCGTTGTTGGTGTGTGCCCTACACACCCAGCCTCGGAAGCAGTGTGATGCACAGCAGCTAGTCATGTTGCCGTGGTATTGCCGCTTGCCGAATATGCAGTCTGTTACCATCAGCATGCCTTACAAGTGATTGAGGCCTAGATCCCCATGTGCATGCTCATAGCAATGGGGTGTGTCACTGCCCATTGCTATTGGTAGGGGACCTGTGTAAGTGTATTGTGGCTGTGCTGTCCCTACTTGTCAGCTGTTCTGTTATTCAATTGCCTGCTCAGTCATTTATGTTTTGTGTATGTGAATATGCCATGTGGCGTGTTGCTTTGACATGTGTCCACTTCCATCTTTCCTAGGCGGAGACCAAACATTCATCGCCCCTACCAATTGCTGTCAGACATGGTGGATGTGGAGGTCATCCGCAAATATCGTCTGGACCGACCCACCCTGCATCGTCTATGTGCCTTGTTGGAACCCCACCTCCGTCCTCGCAGGGTGTATCCAACAGCATTCACCCCACGGCTAAGGTGATGGCTGCACTGCATTTCTTCGCCACTGGGTCATTCCAACACACAGTGGGCAGTGGAGGTGGGATGTCCCAACCCATGTTCAGCATGGTGCTCAGGGATGTACTGTCAGCCATGATGCTGTACAGGAACAGATACATCCGATTCCCCAGGGCTCGTGAATTGGCGGCAGTGAAGGGTGCTTTCTATGCCCTTGGACGGATCCCCCACGTCGTTGGTGCAATAGACTGCACCCATGTTGGCCTTGTTGCACCACAGTCCACTGAGCACCTCTACCGCAACCGGAAGCATACGCACTCCCTGAATGTGCAAGTGGTGTGCCTTGCGGACATGGTGATTTCACACGTGTGTGCGAAATTCCCAGGATCGGCCCATGACGCGCACATCATGCGCAACAGCATCCTACCACGTCTGATGACCAATCTGCAACCGGACCGTGGTTGGATTGTTGGTGAGTATGTGGAGTAGTGTAGCGTGCTGGCTGTGCGATGCTGTCTTGTGTCCAGTTGGAATTGCAACGGTTCTCTGTGTCCCTCACACCCAGGTGACTCTGCTTACCCGAATGGGCCCTGGCTGCTCAGCCCATTACGACGTCCTGGGAGCCCAGCTGAAGTCCGCTACAATGAGGCACATGGGAGGACCAGACGTGTGGTTGAGCGGACCTTTGGCCTCCTCAAGTCCAGGTTCAGATGCCTGGACCGCACCGGGGCGCACTGGCGTACTCCCCACAGAAGGTGTGCCAGATAGTAGTGGCTTGCTGCATGCTGCACAATCTGGCTATTCGCAAGCAGATCCCCCTAATTGTGGATGATGGAGATCAACCAGGGCCCCAGCCTGCAGACCAGGACAGCTCTAGTGAAGAGGACAGTGGAGAGGATGAAGCTGTGAATGTGCGTCAGCAGCTCATCGCCCGCTACTTCACTTGACGGTGAGTGTCCATGTACGACGGCTGATGTAGCTGTAGTTGTGCAGGTGTATGTGTGCTCTGTCACGGGGGCCTTTTGTTCACTGAGTGCTGTGTGTCAATGGTCCATGTCCAGGTTGGTATGCCACTGACAGTGGCTGTAGCATTGTGCCATGTTGCTCTGTGAGATGTGTGTACATTGCTTGTAGTTGGTGACAAGTACAGTGTGATGAGTGTGTGACACACTCATTGAATGTACTATTGTTCTGTTTTTCACCCCTAGGTCCCTACAGCCTCTCCTGTCCCATCGACATACCACACAGCAGATGCATTTCTGCTCATGGTGGCGATTGCACATCGTTGAATAAACCCAGGACACATTAAGCCGATTGTGATCAAGGTGTATTTATTAACAGCGGTGACATGTGATTGTGTGCAAGGTGATGACAAATGTGGTGCATGCTGTGACAATGAGTTGACGGTCATGGCTGCATGATGGTCAAGGTGTACCCATGGAGTTCTATGTCCACAGTCCAACAGACACATGCCATTCACATGGCAGTGTGGGGTAGGATCGTATTACAAGTCAATGCAGTAGGTGGTCAAGGTGGCTGGCTGACTCACTGGCGTTTGGTGCGTGCGAAGTCCTCTCTGGACACCTGTTTCCTCTTCGGACGGCCCCTTCCACGTTTGGTAGGGGGTGTGTTGATGTGCCGCTGGTGGTGGCTGAGGAGTGCTCACTCGCTGTGGACGCAGGGGAACGCGATGCTGCACGACCCTGCGCCACAGCAGGTGGTGGCGGAGGTGGTGTTGCTGGCCTTGCTTGTGCCCTCCCTCCACCACCAGCTGGCCCATGAGGGCCGCGATTTGGCCCATATGGGCGTCCATGGACCTCAACACCCCAAGGACCTCCCGCGTGTCGCTAGCCGACCTGGCCCATTCTCCTTGGGCCTCTTGATAGGCCCCAAGGACTCTGTCGATTTGCGGCAGGGCTTGGCTCCCAGGCACAGTTGGCGTTGGCCTGGCCCTGCTCCTCCTACCAGTACTGCTGCCACCGACCTGCCCACTAGCCACATTGCTCACCACGGTCCTCGCTCTGGCTCCCAGGGTGGAGCCCGGCGGCCGTGCCACCCCTTGCACAGGGGCTGTGGCGAGGGATGGCGTGGTGGTGGTGGTGGTGGTGGTTGCGGCGGTGGTGGTGGCCGCAACGACTGTGGCAGCAGGGGTCTGTGACTGGTCAGCAGCCCTGGGTGATGGGTTGGTGGGCAGGAGGGGCCCTGGGGAGCGGTTGTGCCCTGCCACTGCAGATGGGCCTGCTGGGTGGTCCGCGTCCGAAGAGGTGTCCAGCTCCTCTACATCCGTGAGTCCGGGTCGGGGGCTTGCGGACTGGCTGTGCTGGCTGTTGTCTCCCTCTACAGCATCCAGCAGTTCGGCACCTGTGGGGAGAATGAGATAGGTCATTGTGTTGCACCTAGCAAAGTATGTATTGGTTGTCTGACATTCACAGTTCGTGCACTGTCGTGCACAGGTTTCCCAGGGGCGTGTGTGTGGATGTACGATGTGTGTATGCGTGGGCTAGGCAATGGAACTGTGTGATGTGGACATGTGGCATGGGACGGATTAGCAATGCCGATGGGTGTGTGTTGCTATGCTCCTACATTTTGTGGGTCGGGTGTATGTGGGCTCCAGGACCATCGATGATGTTGGGTTGAACGATGCTTTTGGTGTTCAAATGGTACGCTTAGAAACGCTGATGCCAAAGGGGGTACAGCCCCTACACGCTTTTGGGTTGTAAAATGCTTTTGGGGTTCAAATGGAACGCTTAGAAACGCTGATGCCAAAAGGGGTACAGCCCCTAAACGCTTTTGGGTTGAAATATGCTTTTGGGGTTCAAATGGAACGCTTAGAAACGCTGATGCCAAAAGGGGTACAGCCCCTAAACGCTTTTGGGTTGAAATATGCTTTTGGGGTTCAAATGGAACGCTTAGAAACGCTGATGCCAAAAGGGGTCCAGCACACTAAACGCTTTTGGGTTGAAATATGCTTTTGGGGTTCAAATGGAACGCTTAGAAACGCTGATGCCAAAGGGGGTCCAGCACACTAAACGCTTTTGGGTTGAAATATGCTTTTGGGGTACATACTGTGAGTAATGGGTGCAGGACGTGACGTGTTCTGGCAACATGACAGTGCATAGACGAAGGTGTGTGTCTGTCTAACATGCCCGGCATATCTGCTGACTGTTATCATTCATGGACATTACATTGGTAGCATTGTTGTGAGTTCGTGCTTGTTGTGTGCCACACGACGTATTGCAGATGGGCCAAATCCTTTGTGTGCGTGCTGCCCTCGTACATGTGCATCAATGCAGTGCTCTTGGGGTGTTGACTACATTATGTGTGTTGTTACTCGCAGTGTGACGTGCGCTTCAGTCACTGCAGGCACATGATTTGCCATGGGCAGGTATCTTTGCATGACTACTGTATGAGGGCCAGCTGTTCGGATGACATACCTTTCATGACACTGGGGCTGAGAGATGAGATGGATGATATGTTGAATGTGCATTGTGTGCCTGTGTGTTTCATGGGTCAAGTTGTCTTTGTGTGCAATATTGTGGTTCCAAGCTGGTACTTCTAGTAAGGTCTGTCTTACATGGGCGTTGTTGTCCGATGTGTGGGTGACAGGCAGTTAGGACTACATGGACAAGACTTCGATGGTGTTGCTGATGTGTGTGGTGGGTGGCACAGTGCATGCCGTGTGGGTCTGTACTCCAGTGGGACTTGTGCATGCAGACGTGGCTCCTTGGGTGTTGCTGTATCTGTGATGGGTCATGTTGGGTATGACTCTGTAATACATGTCCGTGTGCACATTGGTCACATGATTGTGACTGGGAGCAGTGCTGCGTGTTCCTCTGCTACGTGACATGTCCCATGTGTCAGTCGTAGTACAGTCCTCATGCCTACAGACACCCCGCACTGTACAGTTTCCCACCTACAGATTGTTTTTGAGTGCGCAATGCAATGGATGCCACATGGTGCTGGGAGGGAGGGGTGCTCCACCTTGCTGGTCTGTGGGAGTGGGGGCCTGGTGGGTGTTGTACTTCAGCTGTCCCCCTCCGACCCACTGCCTTTGTGTTCCGGCTACTTACCTGTTAGTTGTCGGTTACTGCAGCTGTGCCTGACACATGGGTGTGGGGAGTGCTCCACCTTGCTGGTCTGTGGGAGTGGGGGCCTGGTGGGTGTTGTACTTCAGCTGTCCCCCTCCGACCCACTGACTTTGTGTTCCGGCTACTTACCTGTTACTTGTTGGTTAGTGCAGCTATGGCTGACACATGGGTGTGGGTGTGGGGAGTGCTCCTTCTGGCGCTTCTGGAGTACAAGGGGACCTGGTGGGAGTTGCGGTACTGGCTGACTGTACACATGCCCCCATGGTTTTGTTAGTTGGTAGGTTTGGGCTGTGTGTGTGAGTGTCTGTTGCATGTGTGAGTGATGTCTTGTGTATTGTGTACTGGACGTGGGGGTGTTTGTCCCTCAGAGATATGGCATAGTGGTAGTGCATGTGAGTACATAGCGGTGTGCTGGTATACGTTTGTTTGTACTTACCAGCCTCCACTCCCCCTGGTAATCCGGTGAGGATCTCCGGATGTATGATGACTCGCACCTTTTCCTCCCACGCCTTGAAGGTCTTGAATAGCGCGGGATTACCTCCGCCAGTCCTGGCAGCCAGCTCACGATTCTTTGCCTCCTTCTTCTTGACCACGCTTTTCAGGTCGTTCCACCTTTTGTTGATTTCGCCTCTGTTGCGTGGCACGTTCCCGACTGCATTGACCTGGTCTACGATCCTGCTCCACAACCGGGTTCTGGTGGCTAGTGGTGTCTGTTGGACCTGGTTGCCATAGATTTGTGGGTGCACCTTGACGATCTCGTCGAACATGACCGTCAGCTCAGTGGAAGTGAACTTGGGCATTCTGTGTGATGCCATGGTGTGTGTTTTGGTGTTTGTGGTGCTGGTGCGGTGTGTGGTGTGTGATGTGCAGGGGGTTTGTGTGGCCGGTGTTTGGTGGTGGTGGTGGTGATGTGTGTGATATATGCGTGTCTGTGGTGTGCTGCTGTCCTTTCTGTCGCGCTGTGTTGTGTGCTCTCGTCCTCAGTTTGTAATGTTGCAGGGGGTTGTGCTCTGTGAAGGGGCTGGTTTTGTACTTACCTATGTGGGTGTGTCATGATGGTCTGTTGTTTTCAGGTGTGTTGTGGCTAGTGTTCTGGGATTTGTAGTTGATTTGTTTGTCCAGGGGGTGTTTCCGGAATGTGTACTGTGTTTGGGTATTTGTGCGTGGGTTGCTGTGTGGACTTGTTGGCCATGTTGTGTGTGTTTGGTTTTGTCTGCGGATGATTTCTGTGCATGGACGTGGCCGCCAGTGCTTCCGCCGTGTCCATTTTCGTCACTGTTGTTTACGCTGGGGGCGGTGTATTTGTGGATTTTCCACGCTCATGTCGGTGCGATCCTAATTTCACGGGCGGTGTCTCGGTCGTCAGGGCGGGCGGTTTTCGGTTGTCGTGCGTCTTTCCGTCCGTGGCGGGCGGATGGACTTAGACTCAGACATGGGCGGGCGGTATTCTTTGTTTATTTTCCGCCTCCGGCGGTTTTCGGTTCGCGGCATCGTAATTGCTCGGTCGGTATTCAGACGGTGTAGGCGGGCGGATTTTTACCACTGTGGTAGTTGGCGGATTTTTTACCGTCCGTCATCGTAATGGACACCTTAGTGCTTTATTTTAGCTCAAAATGCATCCTTGTGTCCAATTTTGATGTGAAAATGCATTTTGCTCTACTAACATTTCATGAACAACACAAGTGAAGTGAACAACAGATGCTCATATTTTGGTTCTTACATATTTCCCACAGTCAAGTGCTATAATTGTGACACGAATGGCGGCGTAATTACTTGACATGGCGGAATGGTGTTATTATGGAAATTCCACAGTAATGTGACAGGCTAAAAAATGCACAAATAATGTGGTGTAATATACATTTCACCAAGACTAATTTAGATATAAGTAAAACTCCAGAAACGTGGGATTGTGATATAACATGTGCATTTTTGAAACCCGGGAAAGATAAAGAGAGATCCAGGTCTTACAGGCTAGTATCACTACTTAATATGAATTAGAAAATGTACCTTTGCAAAAATGCCAATCAGTTAATATTCTACTGTCTATTATTTGGGAGGAATTCCATGGGTTTATTGGTATCAAAGAAGTATACACACATGTAATTGATCTAACCATCTCTTTTGACAATGCTTTCTTTTACAAATTATCCTAGTGCAGAAGTTCCTTTCTGTGCTGGAATGGGCTTCAACCATTTTTGTGGTGGTCGTTAGAAATATAGGATTTTATGCTCTATGCCCATAAGCTTCTGAACTAATAAATATTCCTTTAAATGAAAATTCAATAGTTAGCACAGACAGTGTGGCCCTGTGAGTCCATCACTATTTGCCGTTCATCGAATGTTTGCTTTAGGAATGAAAACAAAACTTCACATTTTTAAGACCAGTATTAAATTGATGAAATACATCACAAGTTTTATATGCAGATGGTGTTTTATTTTTACTTAAAATCTTGATCAAACCTATGGAATTTTACCCTCAATGACTGATTCATTTTCAAGAATTTTAGGAAATTCAATAAACAAAAGCAAGACAGAGATCTTAGTTATATACTGTGACAAAACTAAACTGCTACAAATTTCAGGGTACCTGGTTAGCTGCTAAATTTAATGAAGTGTATCAACTTTATTTAATAAAAAAACCTAACTAAAGTTTCTAAATAATTAGTATGAACAGAGAATTCAGGATTAACCTTAATTGGTTGAGTGAATTCTATTAATAGGTCTATCCAGTTAACATATTATTTGTGATGCAATTAGAGATGATTTCCATCCCTACAATATAGTTTGAAAAGCTAAACTCTATTCCAATCTCATTTTTATTGAACAATAATGTCACAAGATGAGTGAAAGATCAATTAGAAGTCTAAAAATATGGAAGGGTTGGTTCTTCTACATATTGAAAGATGCTACGAGCATGTGCAATAAGATCCACCCTCCGTTTAATATGAAATGTGGAAGTATGCACATCAATGATGTCAATGACACAATGGAGTAAGTAAGAGGCCATTTAAATTTTCACAGGCTAAATTAAAAAACTGAACATTATACTGCAGGTAGTCAATGGGGGAACAACTATCACCAACCTCGGGGAACAGTTAGGAAATCTGAAATCCACTAAATCTGAGATGTCATTAATGATAACTAATTTCTAACCATACAGGAATGTGCTGTTTGACAAATTTTTCAAAATGATGTCTAAATCTGTTTTCAAAATGCATTAAATTATACTTTAAACTAATGAAGTTGATGAACTGATTTTGGAACAGAAACTCACTGTAAAATATTATCAATGTATTATCAACTTTTGTTGCCTGTAGTACTTCCAGGGTGAAACTGATATCTTGAATTGAAATGAGACTTTAAAGTACAACATAAACACTGATATATGGGAGCATATATTGAAAACACTACATAAAGAGGGCCAGAACCAATATTAAGCAAATACAGTACTAAACTGTATGATAGACTGGATAACAAATTTTAAATGAAGTTTAAGCAACATAATTTGTGCCAGAGTCAAATGGAAAAAGGGACTACATAGCGCATGTTGGTTAATTGCATATACTTGTATCACTCTTTGCAGCGTGTTAGTACTAAAATATTATACTACCTTCAACAGGTCAGATTTGCTACTTTCTTTTTTATGGTTGGCATGTCTAATGCAAATGAAGACCTCTCTAGAACAGAAAGCAGGTTGCTGTACTGCTTACTCATTATGTCTGCTAGATCATCATGCATTGCTGTGACCAAATTTGTTCCAGAGTCAGCATTTCACCAGAGGTGAGACCATCATGCCATGGATGGCCACAATATTCCAAATATTCCCAAAATGTGCATACATTATGCCCAGACAATCATTATACTAAGCACGGGCATCACCTTTCTTTGAATGTCAGCAATATGTGAAGAATTATTGTTGTTTGTGATATATTTGCCTGTTCCTGGCATTCATATTAATTGTAACTATCACTATTTCTCCACCAGAGAGTCCTAATCTCCTTGTGATGGTTTTGCTTACTTTAATAAAGCCATTACACATCACTGTGATCATGATTTGTAATGATGTAAAGAGTCTTTGTTCTACGAACCAGTTGTTTACTTCTGGACCAGCAACTGATGAATTGGAATAAGAACAGTTGCAATACATTAGCGGGCCAAGACCTGCAGCACGTGCTGCACTTGTTCAAGGCAGAGCCTGTTTCAGGCACTCCATCTAAATCACACCACTCTCTAGGCTGAGGATGGGCTCAGGAAGAGGAAAGCTAGCATACTGTATTCACTTTCTCAGTGTCTCTTCAGGCACTTTGGCTGCTGCTGCTCTCATTGTTCTGTAAATATATTTTTAACACATCAATTCGATTGTCCAAGGAGTGTTAATAATAGCCCATTAGAAGTCAGATGCTGGCATCTTCATTTGAAAGGCTGCCTCTGCCCTCTTACCCACTGGGCTATTGAACCCTTGATTGACTACACAAAAAAGGTAGATAGTCAGGAACTAACTTTTAGTTTGTGTTAAACCTTTCAGTCTTATGGCAGTCTTCCATCAAACATTTTTCCTTCTTCCCTCCTGTTTTACTGAATTTGTTTTTGTTGGCCTTAGGACTTTGTGCACTTTGCCACTATTACCAGTATTAAAGTGCTTGTTCTCACTCCATAAAACATGGTAAATTGGCTTACACATGATTGCCATTTTTAATTTTCTCATAAGTCCCTAGTAAAGTGGTATACCAAATACTCGGGGACAGTAAATTCAATGCTACTAGTGGGCCTGCATCACCCATTTTGTCACTCACTGAATGACTAACTGACACAAAGAGTTGCAGTTGTGTGCAGTCTTAAACTGCCAATTCAGACTGGCAAAATAACTCTTGCCTGGACTTAAAACATTCTTTTTAATACATATATTCAAATTAGTCGCCCCTTAGAGTCGCTTGGTTGTTGAGGTTTTCTCTGCTTCGGGTCATCACCTTTCACACAGTTTCCTCCAGTTTAGAGCTTTGATGCCTCCTGGTTTAACGTGCTCTATAAATGCTACAATGACGATTACAATTATATAAGTCACTCCTAAGATAGGTCCTAAACAGCCCATGTGGCAGGGTTCATTGTATTTAAAAAGTTGGGCATGCACTTTTAGGTTTTATGTGTCCTGATAGTGGAAAACTCACAAATTCATTTTTCCTTACCATATTACATTTAATAAGTGATAACTTTTGTTTGGGAGCAGGCAGAAATGTCATGTTTGGTGTTTAAAGAATTGTAATTTATAACCCTTTTTAATGGTAAACTCATATTTTAAGTCACAATTTTGAAAAGGCCACTTTTAGAAAGTTGCCATTTTCTTGCCCTAACCATTTGGTGCCTGCAGACTCTTTCCGTCAAAACAGGAGGGTCTTTTCTATCATCATGTTTCAACACTTGAATATTGCCTTTACGAGCCTCAGGTGCCTTCCTCAGGTTCACAGGTCTTGGTATCTCACATCAAATATTAAGAAAAAGCCCCTGAATGATAGGGCATATTATGCAAGTTTATTAAAGTATTTGATTGTTTTTTCTTAAGATGAGGCAACAGCAGTGGAACAAACCCTTCTTCATAGAACTGCCACATCTTGGGCAGAAACAGTATGACCCATTTAAAGTAATATGGCAAACACAAAACAAAAACATGCCTCTCTGCTGCTTTTTTATTTTTCCCCAACATTGCCCTTTAAACCTCTATATTGCCCATTTCTATATTATATATTCCTTTCTTTCTCTCACTCTCTATTCAGCTTCTCTCTCTATCCATTCTCTCCGTAACTGCCTGTTACCTCTTTCTCCTTCTCCCCTCAGTCTCATGTGCACCTTTTTGGAGTACGATTCTATCTCTTCTCAGGCTCTTCTCATTTTCTCTTCTTTTACCTTTTTATTTATTTATTTTTAATGGAGTTTTATATAGTGTGAACTTGACCCGAAGGAATCGGGTATCAGAGCGCTTCACACGAGCACCAGTTGCGTTACATGAGAGCACATTAATTTTTGTTAGGCACGAGGAAATTAAGTGGTTTGCACAGAATCACAGGATGGTGAGCGTCCTTGCTGAGACTCAAACCCAGTTCCCCAGATTTGAGGTTGACCACCCTAGCCGTTAGGTCACATCCTCTACCTTTATATGTCATTTCACCCTTTTCTCTTACCCTCAATGCCCTCACACTCTTCATTCACACCTGCCTATCTCTTGTCTTCTATCCCAATTTAATCAATTTTACATACAGCGTCACACTGCCTGTTTCTCACATACTCCCTCTCTTTCCTACTTGCCTCTGCTATTTCAATCTTACTCTGAACCAGGATGGTAAAATGTTTTGCCTTTCCTAGTTTAAGACACATCTTTCTGTACCACACACTTGCGCAATGGTATCACATTTGCAGCTTGTACTAGAAATATGATACACATGCTGCTGTCATCTGAAGCATCCACCTATTCTCTTCTGCAAAAAAGTGCCCCTTCTCTCATGTGTCCAACAATGCCCTATCTTCTCCGAGCTACTCTAGCTAATTATTCTTTTATCATTCATCCCTTCATTTTCTTATATACATGGGCCTTACACTTCCTCTTCTCTACCTTCCACCTCCCATTCTCTCAAATGCTGTCATCTCTTACACATTTCATTTACACACGCATTTCTGTTTATGCTCTGTTACCCTGTTTACTCTATCTTCCTGACTTCCCTCAAGCTAAACACACACACTGCTCTTCCTGAGTCACTCCTTTCTCACATTTTCATTTCATATATTGTCTAGTTTCAGCTTCTTTTCATATCCTTCTCTCAAGACCCTTTTTATGTCCCTCATAATACTTATACCATACCATCCCATTTTCACTCACACGCACTCACACCTTCACCTCTCAATGAAATACTCCTCTCACATACACATGCACACATCCCATTCCTTCTTTCAAATCCTCCTTTCCCTTCTGAAACCCATTAACCTTCCTGCCTCACTCACTCAACCTCCCTCTCACTGTGCCCTCTCTTGCTCATATCAATCTCTTTTTCAGCTTCTGTTGCTCACAAGCACTTTTAGTGTTTCTCTCTCTATCTTACACAGATGTAAACACTCAAGGATGGCTATAGTTTATGGTCCCTATTACCTGTTTGGCTGTCGAATAATCATTTATTGGAAATAATGATGGCAAAACAAAGCTGTTTTCCACAGTTTGGCAATACCATCTTAGAGGCCCTTCTGATATAGTCTGAAGAGAAGCTTTTATTCAGTATGGGGCCATTTACAAATTAATGGAGTATGTGTTGATTCATTGGTTTACCACATATTGAGAAGTAGCCATTACTTAGAGGTCGCTGTTAATGGAGCAGTTCAGCCACAGCCCATGTAACTAAGTAACCATACTCTAGACAGGCACACGTGGCCAACCTTTTCAAAAAGGTCTTGATTGCACGCACAAAAGGCGCTGTGCTGTCCCAGTCTTAGTACTGCACCACTTCAAAATGTCTAGGGCAGCCAGTGTTCCCTACAGTACCTGCTTAATTTACAGATTAAGGGCCTGGTGTTAATGATCACCCCTGATGAATAGCGTTACCACAGGATACATTATTTATTGGATGTGATAAATAACACTTCATGGGGAATAACATGCAGATTTTGGTGTTTAACGCACCAAAATCCGCATGACACTGTAAATACAGTATGCTTTCCCCTGTTAAATTTTGGCAGGTTTCGAATTTTTAATGGAGGTTGAGTTAATTAACGCATCCGACAATTATCAATTGTATTAAATACCTTCCAACTTGTAATTCCGACCCAAGCGTAGACAGGAGTTTACCCATTGGTCAGAATATTACAAGAAACTCGTATTCAGGCCCTTAGGGAAACTGTGTACCACAGAGTGTTACTTATTCTTCTCTGCACATTGTTAATGTGCCTTATTTTCCTTCTTGTCGAACTCCTGTGTGCTGAAAAGCAAGAAGACATAATTTAGGGCAGCACAAAGTACTAGACCTCTGGCATAGTCACGAACACACTTAATTGGCATGTAAGTGCTTGGATCACTGTAATAAACGCTGTAAAATGTCTCCGTCTCGGACTGCAGGTTTAAAGGTCAACAGGAATATTTTTCTTTAATTTGACAGGCACACAAGAAAAAAATTCAAAACTCATTTAGAGTCAGGTAATGCGCAAAGAAATCTATAAATCAAACTGGGGAGAATATTACTTCATGCTCAAATCAATATGAAAGAAAGAGAGCCGAGTGCAAGAGATGATTAAAACCATTTGTCCTTAAGGATGGAGTCCCTTAACTCCATGAAAGAAAAGCTCATCTAAAGAATTGAATTAAATATGCCATTTTGCTCTACATGTTTGTACATAAATAAACAACTTTTTAAAATATAAAGAAGGCATGTTGCTAATTTTAGTTCTTGATCTTAGGATCGGTTTATGCAGCTTTAGCATAGCATGCCAGCACTCCTCTCAGCTGCTCAATTAAAATATACAGAGGGGTTTTCAGCCACCACATTTCAGTCTTTGATTTATATGGGTCAGCCCTTTTCAGAAATTAATTGAAGATTAGTTGAAGGTTCATTTTTGATCAGCCCCTGCAGTATTTCTTCATGCAAATCGTATTGCTATTAGATTAGATGTTAGGCATACTACTCAATATAACATTGTGCTAAAGGCATTTATTTCCCCAGCATATACTGCATTCCTATTTTCTTAAAACACTCCACTCACCAGCACAATGTCATTAGCCATCAATGAATCTATACAGCAAGTTAACATCTAAAAGTTTAAAACATCTAAAAGTTTAAAACGTTCCAAAGTATCCCTACTATAGACTGCGATTGGGGTATAATAATGGCAAAAACGACAACGATACCGCTATACAATACCACAACTCCACAGTAAAGTAATAATACAAAATAACATACGAACCCAAAAATAGAAACGATAAATCCACTGCAAAACAAACAGAGCTACAAAGCTGTTCAAGACACTAACATAATCCAACGGCATAGCAAAACAGCATAATAATACTACACAGCAACACAACATAATACCACACCAACACAACATACACAACAAAACACCAGACCAGAGCAACACAACAGCTCAATACCAACTCTGTAGCTCACAACACAATAAAATACAAAACCAGAACGTATGTCTAGGTTTCATTGCTTGTGTCTTCAACAAATGAAACTGACTGCTCTACCCCTCTATCCTACTAGTAAACTTCCCAATTTTTCATATATCTTCTACATCTTCTAATTTAATACGACCGCTGTCGGCAGGGGAGTAATGAAGGCTCATGTGGGAGGTACCCACCCTTCAGGTGCATCCTCTCAACCCAAGACTATTAGGGGCATATTTACAAAAAATGTCAGAGAGCAAAGCTGCGCCAAATTTGGCAGCGCCGCACTCCGACATTTTGAAAACGCAGGGATGCGCCATATTCACAAGAATACGGCGCACCCCTTTGTTTCCCCTTGTGCTGGCACAAGACAAGCTGCCTAGCTTCAGCGCAGGAACCCTGCTGCCATGCTACAAGGGTGCGTGCATTGCAGGGATGATTGTTTATGTACAGGAAGGGACAATCAATAATGGCTATTTGCTCTTTCTATGTCTGCTGCGGAATGCAGCACACATGGAAAGAGCATAAAGCAAGGAGAAATTAATAATTTCTCTTCGTATCGCCACTCTAATGCCTGGTATTCCACGGCATTCGTTTTTGGTGCTGCCTCAGCACTGTAAATCTGGGGCAGCGTCATAAAGCAATGGGTGGACTGCAGGGGCAAGAGGCATATTTACAAGGTGGCATTAAGCCACGCTAAGTGACTTAGCCTCACTTTGTAAATATGGAAAATGGCGCTACGCCATTGGAGCGTCAAAAAAAAGTGACGCTCCTCTGGTGATAGGGGTTTGTAAATATGCCCCTTAGTATCTGTGAGACATGGAAGTCTTGGGGGACCCTTGCCACATTCTGCAAGGCGCCTTCATCATGTTCTTTATGCCTCTCTTGCTAGATCTTAAGGTCTTGTAGTTCAGAAAGGACACAATTCATGGTATTTTCTACAGAGGCAACTTCTCTATCCTCTCAGAGACCATCCTGAATAAGAGCATGGACGTCTGTGATTCCTATTGGGATGCAGCAGTGGGTACATTCTGCACATCATAAGGTACTACTGAGCAGGGTTCAATCACTGGGGAAAAAGCTAACATGAGAACATTGGTAGGGTCTGTCAAATGTACGTCTCTGAGCGAGCCTGATATCTCCCATGTTTGAGTCCTTATGGGACTGTTCCTTCCATATTGCAGACAGCTGATTATTCTCCGGATAAAGTTTCTTATTCAATTACATTAGCCATTTGAGTCTCTACTCCTAATTTGATGCAAAGGGTCTTCCATTTCCGAGTGCCTCATGCATTTTAGATGACTTAGAAATTATTTGTAACATCTGCTGGTATTGATGGGCTACTTTTCTGAGCTATATTAACACCAGATGCGAAACCCTTGCCGCCTTTTTATGTTCTTTAGTAGGACAACCATTCCCTCAGCTTCCAAATACTTTCCCTTTCCCAGAAAGGCCTTCTATGCTACTTTCACAGTACCTGACATTGTGCAGATTGTGAAGATGACTATGATCTATTTTGTGCCTTTTTAAGCTTTGGACATTCACCAAGTGACAGAGGTAGCAGCACACTTTGTCATCAACAAATAAAGAAGAGGTATGTTCTATTGTCATCTTGGTCACTTTCAGGTTGGGCCACATATGTTGCCTTCTCAGTCTCTGCTTCTGATGAAAGGACAACCATCAGAGTTTGGGGGGAAATTGTGTCATTGGCATCTACCCTTCCAGAGGTGTAAGACATCAATTGAATGAGTCTGCGACTATCGGCTGGAAGAAGCAGTGGGCCTGCCTTTTAAAAAAAAAAAATTATGGTCTGCTGACAGAGAAACGCCAGGGGTAACCATCCAAGAAGACTCTATCAAGAGGAAGAAGTCCAACTGCAACTGCCTAGTAAAGCAGCACCCCAGAAGTGTGGATTGACCACCAAATAAATTGACAACTTGCACTAAGAAAGTGGAAGGCACTGTCAAAGCATCAGAATACACTAAGCTTGCAAACCGGATCCAGTGCAAAGATACGTGCTTCCTCATTCTTTTGATGCCACTGCAGGCATACACTGTGCAATATGTTGGTTAGAAGTAGAACCAGGAAAGGGGGAATCGGATAAGATATAGAAACATAGACCCTGATTATCATCATTCTATCCGGTCATACAGCTGGGCACAGCCTTTGCTGTAGGAGCATTGATATCCAAAGGCAAGAGAAAGCTTTTCATTTTGTTATCATTTTGGCTCCAGCACCTAACTACTAATTTTGTATATAATACTGTATTTATCAATCTCTGTATGTCCAGCTCTCTGTTGTCTGGTATATCTGTTTTTTCCTAGAGCTGAAACACAAGTATAAACTATGTATTATGGAACAGTATTTAGATCTATTATGCTTTTTTGTACTAGAAACAACTATCTTCAGTGTTATACAAGTAGCTCTGTGATTTGCAGAATATTCAAAGTGACAGGTTTGTGAAAGTCAACATAAAAGGTCTGATTCTCAAACAGCACTTTGTAGTATGTTTGGTAGTACTACAAAACGTACTACAAAATGTAACTTTGACTATACATATGTGTGCAGAGTTCTCAGAGGGCAAGGTAGCAGACTTACTACTAAAGGGATTGGATAATGGAGGAGTAAGAGAGGTTTGGGGAGGGTCAGGTAGGGGTGCATTACTCCAGGTGTGGAGACATGTAACTTATACTTTTGTAGTAAGTTTACACTTGGGGTTTGCAGATACCCAAAGTAGTAAACTTACTATAATGTGTAAACTTACTCAAAAGAGTAGCTTTCCTTTGTGAATCAAGCTCAATAAGTGCAAATAGTATTATAGAGTTCACCTATTTAACAAGCATTCTTTTTTCTGCCTATATTGATACCTGAATACCATGCATGTGTGCAAAAAAAGGTTATCAAAGTCTATGTAAAGATGAGGATCCTTTTCGCTTCACTCATGCTAATGTAAGAGTCAATAATCCTCAAAGGATTACTCATAAAAACAATGTTCAATCACACAGTCTGAATCCTTAAACAAGTATTGTCCTGGAATACTGCTCTGTATACAGGTCAGCTTTTCATTCCCAGTAACAAAATTCTGAATAGTAACAATTCTCTGGCAAGAAGGTCTCAGCTGCAGCAGCTATGCATCTCAGTTGCCTACTAAACACACTCTGGACCATGAATAGTTTTTACTCTAAGGGGGTCTGTTCAAAATTGCATTTTGTAGTACAATTAGTAGTACTACAATAGTACTACTCACATATTACAAAATGCTATTAAAAAACCACCATAATCTAACAATAAATAAAAATTTAATTTATTTAGAATAACTAAATCAATCTCATTTAATTCTATAAATAACATTTAGTAATTTTTTATACATTATAAATGGCTATAAACATTTTTACTTTTTGTGGGGGTTTATTTCTTCATTTAAAATAAATATGTAAAATATTTTATGTTAATATTTACCTCAAAATATTTTTAGATTTTTGTTTGTCTAATAAACATTTAAATTTTCCCTCTACTTTAACATACAGAATTATCCACCCGATGGAAAAGATCTCCTCCTATTTGTGAAAAGTTACTATTAGTAACTTTGCACTTATAAATTAGGCACCACCTCCTCATGTGGGGGAGGTATGTAAGTCTAAACTTTGTAGTAAATTGACATTCGTAAACGGTGAATAGCCAAAAGTTGTAAATTTACTGCAAAGTTTAAGAATATATTTGCATGCGTAGATTTACTCAGATGTAAGTTTAACTTTGTGAATAGGCCCCCGTGAGCTTCGTATTTTCACCACCATTTACAAGTCTCATGAGAGTCCTGTTGCTTCATAAGGCAAGTAGTTTTTCTTAGCTTCACTCATGTGTTGTATAGCAAGTCCGTCTCAGATGTGAAACCTATTTCCAAGACTCACTCACGCTCTGTGCACACTGCCAGCCTCTTGTGCTTCTAAATGCGTAAAAATTCAGAAAGTTCAGAGTATTTTGGTTCTGTGCAAAACTAGAGCATGGAGGTGAGTGTGGGGCAGGAATCATGACATGGAGCTGTAGTGAGCTCCCTGACGCTGTGTTGTGTGTTGCCGATTACACTCATTGGTCCTTGAAATCTTCTTTGCCCTATCCCTGGTTTACAAGCAATGAGAGTGGTGGCTTGCATCGACCAACTGAGGGAGATGCGAGAGGCATTCCTAGCATGACTGAAGCAGATCTCCCTATGCCAACAAATGCGACCTCATCAAATGGTCACAGATGAGGTCTGACCTACGCTCAAGAAGCATGGGGTGCCAAAATGAGATGACAAACTCTCAACCTTTTTTGTCGCTGCAACTCAACTTATGCTGTCCTAGTCACCCATCTGACTCGGACCGCCGTTTCATCATATGCTGGGATCCTGTAGTGCATGTGCCTGGAGCCAACTCTAAATCCCCCTATGAAGTCTAATGAATGTGCTTCAAGATCCGTGGGTGGACTGTGCACCTTTCTTTAGTAGAGGTTTTTGGTTAGGGCCTGAACTGCATTTGGAACTCTCACTACGCTTCTGCACAATTGCAGCTCATCCAAAACAGGCACTAGTGCCTTGAGAAAGATGGGGCTAGATACAGAATTGAACTCCACAGCAGAGATCTTGCACTTGGGGGACTGGTGTAGTGCTCAAGGTAGGACAGTGGGCTTTACCTTCCTCCAGCTCAAGTGAGCTGGCATACATTACTCTCAGCCCCAAACAATATTAAATCAGGAAGAATGCACTAAAAACGGACCTTTCAGGTCTCTATGAACAGGAATCTATTCACTTCTTGCACTGTAAGGTTGCATCTGTCCAGTTTTACCCTCTGACTTCCTCATTATTAGATGCTCGAAATATGGGCAGGATTATTCACATCCATAAAGTTAATGATAAAGAGGGTATGGGTAAATACAGAGGGTGGGGACATTCAGTATATTACTATTTGGATTCTGAGGGTCCACTATGAAATGTGCAATTACCAGGTATATTGGTAATTCTAGGTTTGTTTCCCCCAGATATTCCTCATTTTGGGGTGGTCTTTCACCCGAGTCTTTGGCTGCTGTAAGTGAAAAAAAATCATAATTCCAATGGTTTCTGAGAAATGTTTTATATGGTGGTTCATATACTTTGAGAGGGTTAGGAGATGCATGATAAATTGGTGTCTTGTGCCATTTTCAAATATTGGTTGGTAAGCTAGCTATTTGATTAAATCTTGGAGATATTTATAAAAACTAGAATCTTTATTTTGTACAGTTTATTTCCAGACATTCTTTAGACTCATGGTGCATATGATGACCCAAAGATATTGTTAGGTGAAGTATGCAAAACAATATTTTAGTCATATGGGACTCTACTCTGTTGTCTATTGATGACTTGAGCATAGAATTTATTGCATGTAATAAGGAGTTATTTCCTTTATGATAACGCCTGTCACCATGTTGTTTTGAGGCTTATTTGGGCTGTAAACTTTTTCATAACACAACTTAATTTACTTCTTTGGGCTTTACTTTAGGTGTCAGTCATACTTTATGGTTAACAAGCATTACTTTACACATGCAGTAGCATGTGGTGCCTTTGAGCTTATTAGGATCTTTTTAATGTTGAAATTTATGTCAATTCACTTGGGTGAAAGTAACATCTGTATTTAGATCTTAGTATGATGATTACTTATTGTAAATATTGTGTGTATTCCCTAGCCTTGAGGAAGTTGTGCCAGACGAAACACGTTAGCTACAGTGAATTGACTCTGTGAAATCTTAAACAGAGGGAAAGGAAACTACTGTGCTTCAAAGAAGCTGAACACAGGTAAAAGAAAATAAAAGGAACTGAATCTAGAAAACACAAAATATTTTGTAGAGGTTTACCTTGACTGGAGGGCATTAGTGTGGCTGCCCTCCCCTTCTTTGTTTGAGAACATCAGGGACACGCATTTTGGCTTAGATTTTGCTTAAAATACTAATCAACCTTATGGGGATCATTGCTCCTGGTATTGTCTGGCCATCCCAATTTTGAACAGCTCATAATACCAATGGCACAGGTAATTGATGCTGCCAGATCCATTGCAACTAACAGAGACACTCATAATGGGGGCACAAAACTGATATAAGGCTTGCCTTTCACTCAGCGGTGGATTGCTGCGGCTAGCCTTAGTCCAAATAGGATACATGGCCAGAGCTAGAAGCAGTGACGAGAGTTATGCTGTCCAACCTAGATGGAATGAAGTTGCAAAGAGCCAGCATTTATTGACAAACGTAAAGTATGCATGTAAGGATGAATAAGCTTATGATCATGGAAGGAATAGGGTAAGCGGTTAAAATAGGGTAGCTGAGAAACATGGGACTCAAGAATGTGAAAAGGGATGAAAATAAATTGTGGAGATGCAATGATGAAGGACAAACCTAGTATAAGCAGAAAGAGCTGAAACAACTGGGAGATGTTTCCAGGCATCTTGCCCTTGTCTTGTTAGACCTTATATAGCAGCTCTGCTAATATTACCATGGCAAACCCTATTCTAACACGGAAGTGAGCATAGTGAGATATGATATTATCTTCCATCTTCTCATTCTACAAAACCTCAATACTTGCCCTCTTTTGATCCTAAAGGAGTATCAGAAATTAGAATCCTTACATTTGTTTACTCTAGCTCCCTTCCTAATACTGACAGTTATTAGTTTAATATTGCTTTACATCAGCTATCGCTTTAATAGACTCTGGGTCTAGAAAAAGAAAATACAGTAGCAATGATGATAATAATAATAGTAATAATTGCAGTGATGAATATTGAAAATAATTTCAATATTAATACATCAGTAAATTATGTTCTTATAAGTTGCTTACTGAATAACATCAGAAACAACAACAAAGCTCCCTTAGGAATTGTTGAAATACCAAAATATTATTCAATTCACAATGACACTCTTTCAAATATCAACCTGAGCCCAATGTAAAAACTAAAATACATACCACATATATAGAAATGATGTTTTCTTAAATGTATACTTTTTTATATATAATTTGTTAATAAAAACATACATAGGCTAAACACAGTAAAACATAACCACAGAAGAATTAAAAACATACAAATGCATCATTCTTTAAAAATAAACACATCTTCCATAACACATCACTGAGCAATTATGTACCACTTTTTCATGCAAAATTGTTCAGTCCCAGTAGATGGTGAATCTAGATAGTCGACGCCTTTAGGTGATTCACACTCTACATTAAATTATTTTTATCCTCCATCAGTTACATTAACACATAGTACTCGGAGACAAGCTACAAATAATAAAAACAAACATTAGACAATGACCAATGTGTGCAACAAATATTTACCTAACTAAACAACAAGAATTACTATTTGTTTTGTTCTCTATTAATTGTATTCATGTAATTCTCCACACCGGCTCCTTTAACTCACTCATACAAAACATCCACCCTCAGAAATTATCTCCAAGTGGTTTAGAGCACATCTTTTCATGATTCAAATTAAAGGACTCTGAATTCATAAATTTCTGATATTATATCCAGTGTATCTCACACCTAATTCCCACTCTTTCTCTTCATTATTTAAGGAGAATATTTTGATTTCTATGTTGCTAGCCAGCATTTCATACCTTTCAAATATTAAAGGGGCTCACTTCCTTGATCATATTGACAGATGTGTTTGACAGTTATATAAACTAAATCTTACTGCAAGCATGGCAGACCCTAATTATTTGTTTAGACCTATCCTATTTTAGAGTCAAACTGTAATTCTCCAACATGGTACAGAATTTATAACATTTCCCCATCATGCAAACATATGAAGTATATACTTCCTCTAAGTGTATCCTCACCTTAGTCATTTGAGGAAAAATGACAATCCCTAAGTACTATCACAACTCTGCTGTTGGGTCATATGCCCTACCTGTAATTCTTAATTACCCACTATTTTATGTCCATTTTATGATGGTTATACTTCCTCCCTAAAGAAAGAAGAAGGACCACACTAATTATTAGAGTTTCCTTTTACTTTTAAATTTGATCCCTATCATAATTTATTCCATATCCTTACCTACTTAACTGCCAAATGTTCCACCACCCAGGGTTTCTTTACTCCCCCTTTTTTGTTTACTGCTTCATTGGTGAGCAAATTGTCAATGTCTCAGGGTTTTATTTTACCAAGTGTATGGAGGGAATCACAGTTTGAGAATATTCACAGCCATAAAATTTGTAAGGAAACCTATAAGAAAGATAAAAAAGTATTAAATGATTTATAAAATTAAGTAGCCTTGTCTGAATATATCAAGTTACAGCTATAAGCTACCAAACTCTGAAATTCTCTCCACCTGGAACTGAAAAGGATAATGGATATGCTAGCTTTTAGGAAAGCACTAAAACGTGGCTTTTTAACCAAAAATTTATTCTCTCTTTTTCATTGATGCAGCTCACTTCTCTGGGTCAGTGCCTAGACACCATAGGGTATTAGTTACGCTTTATAAATCTTATTCTCATTTCATAAGCTATAAAATATTCCAAGGAGTTCCCTGTCCTAACACACTCACCTCTGATCTGGCCTCCTTGCTTTCTAATTCCAAAATGGCAGTGCACCAAGGACATGTAAGCTCCTCTCTCTCTCTCTCTCTCTCTCTCTCTCTCTCTCTATATATATATATATATATATATATATATATATATATATATATATATATATATATATATATATATATATTCACTTAAAAAACCATAGGTTTCAGGCACGTTATAGTTAGAAATTAGCATTTAAAAAACCTTTGAAATTCACTGAAAAAACCATAGGTTTCACACACGTTATAGTTAGAAATTAGCATTTAAAAACCTTTGAAATTCACTGAAAAAACCATAGGATTTAGGGACAGTTATAGTTAGTTGGACATTGCACTCGTACAAAACCCGTGAAATCCCCCGTTATAGTTAGTTCAGCTAACTATAACTCGCGCCCCCACAATGCACTGCTGATGACGTCACATATTACATCACTCATGACATGGTCAGTGACATCACTGATGACATCACTGATTACATCTCAAATGACATCACTGATGACATCATCCATGTGATAATTTGATGCATCTTCTCACACCCTAATATAACTTTTGATACACCCACTGTAAATTACAGACTGCCATTGTCAAAACCATAGACACTCCAACACCAATTACTATATACACACTCACTGATTCTTAGGTCTACACACACACATCTACTCACTCACCCGTACAGTCACTCATACTTATAGTCACTCAGTACAGGACTATTATATGCACTCATACACCTATATAAACACTCACACACCGCCACTCATCCATAGAGGTACTCACACACCTAGTCAGTCATGCAAAAATTAAGCACACACCCATTTACTCACCTATACAGTTATACACACACCAACTCACTTACTCATACAAATACTAGCACATTCTTCAGTGATGTCATCAGTGATGTCACTGACCATGTCATGAGTGATGTAATATGTGACGTCATCAGCAGTGCATTGCGGGCGCGAGTTATAGTTAGCTGAACTAACTATAACGGGGAATTTCACGGGTTTTGTACGAGTGCAATGTCCAACTAACTATAACTGTCCCTAAAACCTATGGTTTTTTCAGTGAATTTCAAAGGTTTTTTAAATGCTAATTTCTAACTATAACGTGTGTGAAACCTATGGTTTTTTCAGTGAATTTCAAAGGTTTTTAAATGCTAATTTCTAACTATAACGTGCCTGAAACCTATGGTTTTTAAGTGAATTTCAAAGGTTTTATAAATGCTAATTTCTAACAATAACGTGCCCCGCCCCCTCCCTTCACCACTGTGCAAACGCGCCCCGTGGCGCGTTTTAAGTTGGGGGATTAAGTCCCCTTGGATCATGAGGGTCCCTGGGGTCCAACTAGCCCACCCTGTACCTCCAGTATGCGCCAGGGAGCTGCGTTGCAGAGAGGTGTTCAGAGGCCACGCCCCTTTACACCTTTCTGCAACGCAGCTCTGTGGCGCTTCTGACGTACCTGGTGGGCTAGTTGGACCTCAGGGACCCTCAGGATTGAAGAGGATTTAATTCCACATCTTAAAACGCGCCACGGGGCCTGTTTACACACATGTCACCTGAAGCCCCACCCCCTCCCTTCACCACTGTGCAAACGCGCCCCGTGGCGAATTTTAAGTTGGGGGATTAAGTCCCCTTGAATACTGAGGGTCCCTGGAGTCCAACTAGCCCACCATGTATCTCCAAAAAGCGCCACAGAGCTGCGTTGCAGAGAGGTGTAAAAAGGGGCGTGGCCTCTGTACACCTCTCTGCAATGCAGCTCCCTGGCGCATACTGGAGGTTCCTGGTGGGCTAGTTGGCCCCAGGGACCCCCAGTATTCAAGGGGAATTACTTCCCCTTCTTAAAACACGCCAGGGGCGCGTTTGCAGACTGCTGCATGGTGGGGGCGGGACCTCCGGCACAATGCCGTTCTTTTTTTTATTTTTTTTTGTATGGGAGGGGGGCTGCGTGGCCATTTAAGGCCCGGGGACCCCATCCCCCGGGGCCTGAGGATTTTCTTAAATAAAATAAAACGGGAAGGGGGCCGCGTGGCCCCCTTCCCTGGCCCTCTATTGGGACCCCATCCCCCGGGGCATGCCCTCTTTTTAAAAAAATTTAAATATTTGGAGGGGGGCTGCGTGGCCCCCCTCATCAGGCCATTTAAGGCCCCGGGGACCCCATCCCCCGGGGCCGGCCTTTACGTTTTGTTTTTTTTTAAATTTATTTTTGGGGAGGGCGGCTGCGTGGCCCCCCTCCCGGGCCACTAATGGCCCTGGGGACCCCATCCCCCGGGGCATGGCCACTTGTTGGGGACCGTGGGGGGGTCCCCAATAACCGCACGGTCCCGCCGGCTCCCCACGTCCTGCGGGAGCCGGCATTGCTTTTCCATAAGGGGAGCTGCTGACATGCAGCTCCCCTTATGGAAAAGCAATCTGCTTTGCTTCATTGAAGCGAGAGCAGGTTTCCCTGCTCTTGCTTCAATGAAGCAAGCTAGTTTGCAATGACAGGGCGGGAGCCGCGAGGCTCCCGTCCTGCCATTACAAACAGCAGTGTCCCGGGGTAGGCACCCGGGACACTGCAGGAGCCGGCCCTGGGGGGTGGTGGTCCCCAGGGCCACCACAGGCTCCAGGAGGGGGGCCGCGCGGCTCCACTCCCTTCAATTGCACAGCCCCGGGGAGATGGTGGTCCCCGGGGCATGTGGGGGGGCTGGAGCCCCCCCCACACAGGTTATTAAGAAAAAAAGAAGCCCCGGGAGGTGGCGGTCCCGGGGCTGCGGGAGGGCAGACAGCCCTCCCGCACCATTTTTATTTAAAGCCCCGGGGTGGTGGTCCTCGGGGCTTGGGGGCCTTAAAGGCCCCCACATAAATATAAACCCACCTCCCGCATGCCCCCGGGACTTGGGCCACCCGGGGCAAAATAGCTATCGAGCGCGGAGACCGCGCCGATTTTTCTTTATCGGCGGGATCCGCGCACCCTAAGCGCATCCCACCGATTAAAAAAAAATGCTTTTTCTGCCCAGGGGTCCTTGTGGGACCCCTGAGCAGACCTAGGGGTCAGGGTGTTTCTACCCTGCCCCTTGTTGCGTTTGGCGACGTGTTTCTGTGCCTCGTTTTTAATCACGGCGGGATCTGCGCACCCTAAGCGCATCCCGCCGATTTAAAAAAAAAATGCTTTTTCTGCCCAGGGGGTCCTTGTGGGACCCCTGAGCAGACCTAGGGGTCAGGGTGTTTCTACCCTGCCCTCTTTTGCACTTTGCGCACTTGTTTCTGTCCCTCGGTTCTACCAAGGGACAAAATGGCTGCCAACACTTCCTGATTTGGAGTGTTGACAGCCACTTGACAGCCAATTAGCATGCAGCTCGTGATCGGGAGGGTACGCGGACCCTACTCGGCCATAGATATATATGTGATTTTAATTTTGATTTTCTCAGGAACTACTGAACGGATTTACACCATTTAAGCAAAAGGCACGACACTGAACCAAGGGCTTCCTTTTTGCCAAATTTGGTGTAATTCCGTTCAGCAGTTCGGGCTGTAGCTGCGATAAAAGGTTCCTATGAAAAATTGCATGGGGAAAACACGTTTTGGGACCCCCCTTTTTTCTCGTCCCCCACTTGACGAATCACCCCGAAACTTTCAAGATAGGAGCGGACCGGAGCTGGCCACAAAATTTGAAAATTTCGCGAAGATTCGTCAACCGGCGCCAAAGTTATTTCAAATAGAATGTTGCGGATTTCCTATGGAAAATAGGTCCTAACTATAACTATCTACTGGCGACCGCCAGTAGATAATATATATATAAACACAGACACATATATATATATATATATATAATTAGCACCTGAGGGTAATTGTACTCTCACCTGCCTGCTAATTAATCAAACCCACCTCCTGATGTCCCTCCATTTAGAGTGTGACTATTTCTATGCTCGAGAAAACAGGGCACCATCGGTAAAGTAAATAAAATGTCCTTGTAATCCACCCAAGTTATGGTGTATCCTATAACTTAGCCACATCATCTTCCACCCTTATGTATTCTTTTTTATTTTCAATGATGATCCGAACTGGTGAACTTCATATCAACTAATTTCTCAAGGTTTTACTTCTCACGCTGAAGGCTCTTTATAGCTTATTTTTAGACAAAATTGGAATTGGAAAAATTACCTCAGACCATCAACTCTAAATAGGGCTGATAGTCTGATGCACCTACACCAACGTCCCCAACTCTGTTGGGCTATCAGTATAGGGTTTCCACTAGCAGAGCCATCAGAAACATGACACTCTGCCTGTCTCTAAATAGAGAAGGGCGATGATCAGCTTGGCACACACAGTACTCGGAAATCTCGTCCTCTGAAATATAAATCCCATAGATATAATGGGATTTTTATTTCGGTGGACGGGATATCTGTCACCGTTATGAGGGAGTAACCCTTCCTCTGAGATCTAAATCAGGCCCTAAGTCTTTATTTTATTTTGGAGACCACCTTCCCTTCCTTTGTCTCACTGTATTCTTCTGACAAGCTTTGAAGGGCCTCAGGTTAAATTACCCTGGTGCAAGCTCACAGTGAGTTAATATTCTTGTACCTCTGCTCAGTATTGCTGTCTTGAACAAATCATTTGCATTAATTATTTTCCCAAGCCCTCTGATCATAACTGGATGAGGATTCTATCCTCTGTAGTTACTAATGATTACGTATTTGGTCTGAGCAGGTAATTTGCATAGCATGTCTCGTGTTCATGAGAATAAACATCTGTCATCCCACAGATTTAGAAATATGCATATTTGATACACTAATATGGGTCCTCGTATAAAGTATACTATAAAGACATTTTTCCAAAAAGATTCCAACTGAGATCTCTTTTGGAGAAAAAACATAGTTCTAAAGTATGGAACTGAAACATGTAGCTGTCTTCATGGATAATTTCTTGGTGAGCCTCAGTACAAGTAAAATAGGTCTGGTTTAGATGGGTGACCTAAATGTGTAGCACTTACGAAAAATATGCAGTGTATTCAAACCAAAATTTCAGGGAGGAGGCGTAGAACAGAGATCGCATAGTGGTGTGTCCGAGGAATGTTCAGAGCAGTGCATGTTAAATAAGGTAAACCGTCTTGACTTTGTGGTATTCAGTAGTTAGTAATGTATTTGCCACACTCTTTCATCATTTGCAAACACTCAATAGTCTACATATAAGTGGCGCAGACAGTAAGCAAAGTGCACCTATTTTCTTGAGGGATTAATTGGAAAAGGCATTGAATTGAAAAATATTTCCCATGGGGGAAAATAGGAAAGATGTTTATGAAGTTCTTTAAATTCCTAAACATAAAAAGGGTTAGTGTATGCCAAAAATATATGGGTGTTCATAAAATAATTTGTGTAACATTTGCAAACGGTTGCTCATATACACTAAGAGACACTGTGAATCAGGCAACCAGTGCTTAATTTGAGCCAGTGTTTGCAGGAGGGGCCCACCCGCACTTATTATTGGGGTCCTGTACTTATTTTAGTTCATCAGGCTTTGACCTAGAGTGACCCAGAAGAGTAAAATTCAAAAGAGAAAAGAGAGAAGATAGGAAAAAGAAAAACGGTGAAAATGCAAGAAAGCATAGATGGATATAAAAGAACCTGAAAGAGTGAAATAAAGGGCATGAAGTGCATTCAAGAAGAACGAGAGAAGAAGAGGAATCAAGACTAGACAGCCTTAGTATTCGCCAACCAGGCCATTCAGTAGAACCGGGCGCAGACTTCTGAACCAAACATTGGGCCCCAGCACTTATTGTTTTACAAATTAAGCACTGCGAGGGAGCCAGTCACAAATCAATGTGTGCATTGACGCACAACATGAATATCGAGACATTCACATTAATGAATCATGCCATAATTTTCCATGCTTATTTCTTCCTACTAATGAGTAAACATTTGAATCTCTCACTACTGCCACCCTAAGATTCACACTCCCAGACTAAAAACAATTACACACAAAAGCCTACAATGCTTCATGTCATTGCTTTCTGAGCACCATGGATTATTAGTACCCTAGTGGGAAGGAAGTCTTTAAGTAATATCCCTTCCAGGTGAAACTTTAAGATGATAATGTTTCAAGAATGTTCAAAATGTTTCGGTTTTGTTAACTCAGCAGTGCCACAATAGATGTATGAATACCAACAGTTAACATGACCATCTTGTAAATGGTGTAAATACGAAGTGCACACCGTTCACACACAGCACACAAATTCTACTTCTCTTCCATTTCAATATTAAGGAACATCAAAGGAGCTGTGTCACACTCCATAATTATATATTTTGAAGAAGCACAGAACATAATGAAAAAAAAAATTATAATAATTCCAGATTTGTAAAGCGTGACTTATCACCCGTAAGAGTATCCAAGCGCTGGGGGCCGTCAGGGAGATTACGCGAGCTATTGTCCAGAGTCAAAACAAAGAAGAACTTTATTTGATTAAAATATAATCATAAAAGCTGGACATGCGTACCATACATATACAAAATAGATGATTAAAATGACCAAAGTGATATGAAGATGCGAAATTTTAAAACTAGGCAACAGCAAAGTATTTTTAAAAAGATTAAAATGAACGTTACTGTCAAAGTCTGAAGAAAAAGGACCGGGAGTTACAAGAGGACGCGGAGAGTGTGACCAATTCATTGAAACGACTGTCAAATGTCAATGTCCATAAAGGATCATCGGGTTCACATACCCTAGTGTTACAGGCACGGAGAACACAAGAGAAACCAAAGTTGGGCTTTGTAAATCTACAGTTTTGTTTTAGTCACCTGCGGCCCTTTTTACAGTTGCTTCCGGGCCTACAATTTGCCGATTAAATTTGCGATATACATAGTGAATAAAAATAGTGAAGCTTATATTTAGAGCTGTGTTCTCCGGGTTTAAAGCCGCGATGATTGCCTGTCTGCAGGACCGAACTCCCAATCTGTTCCATTCTGGCCTCAATTTTGATCTGCGCTGAGTCAGCAGTGCAGGGCAGAGGCATACAACATGCTCCATAGATTCCACCGAGTCTCCACAACCCCTGCACTGTTGGTTGTCTGATGTGCGACGCCAGATAGGTAAATATTTCAGCAGATGCCATTCCCCCAGTCTTAGTGCCATGAAACGCAATTTTAGATACAAAGAATATGTGCAGGGCAGATATGATGACGGTGTAGCCAACTGGTGGGAATTAATTACTGCCCATGCATGTTTACGTTTGGCGAGAACAGCTTTGTCTGTAGTATGAGACAACATACGAGTGCGCTTCTTGATGCTAATTTTAAAGGCCGTTTGACTGGGGTTTAGTTTCCAAAGGTCGCTTGCTGAAAATTGCTGTACACAGTCATGGAAGAGCTTGCTGTAGGTCCCACTTGGATTATTAGAACTAATGTCCGACCACAACATTGACTCAAGGGACCCACCTTCTGCCTGCCTTAGCTTGTGGCACAGGTTTAAATAGGCACCTAAGCTGGAAATTTCGTAGTTTAAAAGGCCCAATTCTAATCGAATCTGTGCGGCGGAGGCGGATTTTGGCATGCGAAAAACACTTTTATAGATCTTGGTCACATGTTGATTTAGTGTTGTGCTAATTTTTCCCCTAAAGATTTCGATGCCGTATGACAGCGTAGGGCCGACTTTGGCTTTCATAACTTCTATCATTGGGGTTAGACTCGGACCCATCAGTTTTTTCGAGAGTTTTGAAAAGTTCAGTCGGAGGGCTGTGGCTTTCATTGAAATGTCACTACGATGTTTGGCAAAGGTGCCCCTGGAGTCGAAATTGACCCCCAGGTATTTGTAAGATTTTCCTACGACAAGGCTGGAATCGTTGTACGTCCAGCCGCCACCTCCGTAATGTTTTCGGCCGAATATGACTACTTGTGTTTTCTTTAGATTAACCTCTAGGCTGTTTGTAGTGGTGTAACTATATAGTTTATTTAACAATCGTTGCAGCCCTACTCGGGTTTGACTGAAAAGAACAAGGTCATCGGCGTACAGAAGATTACTTAGCTGCACACCGCCAATTTTCGGGGAATGGCTGTTTATCTCATCCAGTTCTGCTGAGAGATCGGCAATAAACAGATTAAAGAGCAATGGGGCAAGCACACACCCCTGTTTCACTCCTCTTGTTGTTAACATTTTTCGGGACAGGTGTGTGCCAGTACCAAGCTTGACTTGTATCCAAGTGTCGGTGTGCAGTTGAACAATAGCCTCCAGTAGTTTCGCCGGGATTCCCCATTTTGTTAATTTTGCCCAAAGTGTTGCCCTGGGGACCCGATCGAAGGCGGCTTTGAAGTCGACGAAACAACAAAAAACCACCATCGATGAGATGAGCGATTTGTCAATAAATATTGATAGTGCCAGTAGATTGGAGGTTGTGCCCAAATTTGCTGTAAAGCCCGTTTGATTTTTTGGAATCAGGCCTTTCTGATCGGCCAAGGAACTTAGTTCTTCAAGTAGGATACTCGCAAAATACTTTGCCTCGTTGTCCAATAGGGCTATCAAACTGTAGTTGTTTGGGGACGAATGAGCACCGGACTTGTATATTGGATGGATTACTGCACCTCGCCATGAGTCCGGTATGGCTGAACAACTCAGTGCAGATCTAAAAAGGATTGCCAATTGTTGTGCCCAAAAGGGGATGTTTGCCTTAAACAGGGCCTGCGGCAGGCCATTTGAACCCGGCGCTCCGTCTGATCTCGCTTTTGATAATATTTTGATCAACCTTGCTTGAGTGGTGGAGATCGCCTCGCATTGCGGCTGCGTCAACTCATGGAGGCTGTCCTGGCTCTCTGACGGCCCGTTTTTAATTAATGCGGAGGTGTTTACTGTTAAAGAGTCTGCACCTCCATTGGCCTTAAAGTGATCAGTCAAGAATGAGACCCATTCTGCCTCCGCAATGTTTGCACTCCCCTGTCTAGTTGTTCCATTGATTTGTCTGTTCAATAGTGCCCAAAATTTTCTTGAGTTATGATTTTTGCTTTCCCAGAGAAGTTTGCACCAAAATTGATCGAGATGAAGTTGTTTATCTTTTTGGTGTGCCTGTCTATAGTATTTTTGAGCAGTTTTATAATCGTTCAGGCGCTCATTGGATACTTCCTGGTTGCTCGCAGAGCCGCATTTCTGATCTTCTTTAATTTTACTGTTTTACACGAAATGGGGAACCGAGAACAGCAGGTGGTCGAATTAGCATGCGGATGAGATGGAAACAAGTTTAGCAGGTGGTGACAGAAATTTGACCAATCAGCAATGTGAGAGGCTGTGGGGAGGGGGACCAACAAGTGTGAGAGACAGGCATTCCTTCAGGATGTTAATGCTAAGTTCATCGTTCCATCTTAGACGTTTTAGATTTTCTGAATGGACTCCCTTGTGAGTTGTTGGAGCTGAGTTGTGAAAGGCTGGGTTAGTGTTGATGATAACAACTTGTGGACGGTGATCGCTCTCTGATCGAGCTTTGATGCTATAATTTTCCAAGTGAGAGAACAGATCTAGATTACAGATGGTGTAGTCTAAAAAAGAGAACTTTCGGCCATTTGTCCATGACCAGTTTGGAGGAGTATCCTGTGTGAACCTGCCGTTCATTACTATGAAACCTGCGTCCAGAGTCACATGATGCAGAGCTGAGCTTCCACCGGCACCAGGGATCGAACTGTGAGCCCCGCGCTCCAGAGTCTGCCGCTCGGGCCACTGCGCCACACCTCTCTGCTAGGCATCAAGTGTATAGCACATGCCACACCTCTTAAGAGAAGGGACAATACAATATGTTCATTTGATATGTTATCCACAATTGATTTGATCAACCTATGTGAAATAAAATGCCTTATTACAGGGGTCTCCATAATTTTTCCAAGAGCTCTGGATCCATGCTTGAAGTTTAGGATAACCCCTGACTGTGTAAATAATTATCATTCATATTCATAACATGTAAATGCAGAGGTCTTCAAAATGTTTTGCTCTGAGCCCCCACAAGCAAAATGTTTTGAAGATGGGCCTCCTTCCAAAGCTTTATGGCAATGCTGGGGCAATTGGAAGGAGCAGGTCTAAGAGCAAGCGATGAGGCTTATGAGATCATTTCAGGGATACCATTTTCGATTGCTAATAATCTATATTAAATGAGGGAGTTAAAATATATTTGCATCAAACAATAACATAAACTGGTCAAAAAACACTTCTCCCTATCACCGGGTTTATGTGAACTCTTCACATTCCTGTGTCCCAATGCAACTTCACCTGGGGCACTAATGATTGCAGCAGCTCTGAGCAGCAGGCTGCCTCCTGTGCATCTTTTACCCCTTCCCCACCATGCCTGTTCATCAATCCAATCTTGAAACAGACTCTCTCTCCCCTTCAGAATAAACTAGCTTCCACATGTTGCTTCCTCTTTACAGCAATGGTTCCTTCGGCCCCAATGCTAACAAGGAAAATGAGTCCCCATTCACCTGTCTCTGCCCTTTTTTTTAAAATATGGGCCTCCGTCATGCCCCACCTCCTCCCCACCATCTACACCATCTCTCCGAGCTCAAGGTAAGGTTTCTCCTCTCCTTCAAATTTCCCTTCCCTTGGGTCAATATTATGGGGCCCAAATCAACACTGGCACAGTAAGGGTGCACTAGGCCCTAATGCAAGCAAAAAGGGATAGATACACAGCCATAAGTGGGGTTTACTTAGTCCCATAAGCCACTGGCCCCTGGTGCCACTGCACTATCGGCACCAATAATACTACAGCCCTGCCTCATCTGCCCACTCCACTGGGCCTTCACTCCTAGGCCTGAGGCCCAAAGCAGGCGGCTTGCACCTTTGTTAAAAAAAAGCTAAATAAGCTCCACATCTTTTGCTGGGCCCTCTTCCCTGCACAGCAAGTGTGATCTGGGCTCTAATGCTTGCCAGGAAAATGGGCTCCATTCCCCTTTTTGGTAGTAAAACCTCCATAAATGAGGAGCAGTGGTCCCTCACACTCCTTGGCCCCAGTGCCTCTGCACCTGCTGCTCTAGTGGTAATAGTGGCCCTTAAAGAAAAATCAAGGCCCCAAATCTCACCCCCTTCTTCAGAGTATCTCTCAGAGGAAGCTGTCTTTGTCGATTTGGAAAATAAAAATAGCTTCCATATAGAGCCTCATCCTCCGGCCCATGTTTTTGATGGTATCTATGCATCTTGCTTCTTTCCTCTTTCTCCTGGGCCATTACTTTAAGGGCCCAAGGGTCTGGACAATCAGGGTTCTGCATCTGAATGCGACCCAACTGGTCTGCACCCTGCAGCTCCCTCAACTCACCTAAAAGAACATGTGCATGTAATCAGAGGTCAAACTGAATGGGATCTGTGGGGACTGATGTGCCCATGCTTTTTTTATTTTACAAAACCAGCTTTCATGCTTTTTATTAAGAAACAACCGTACCTGGATAGTTAATGGTGACGTGAGGTGTGTCTGGCCGAAAATGAAGTCTCCTGAGTTGTGAAGCTAAAAGAGGGACAAATAGCTGAAGAAACAGGCCTTCTGACCATAATGCCTGTTACTTGAAATAAATGTAAATGTGTGCAATCAGTTAATCGGTCAATCACCAAATGGAAAGCCTGCTTGGGAGCCGGTATAGATGTATTCTTTTTGAGAGGTAGCTTAAGGGGGGGGGCGTTATCAGCCGAGTTCTTTAATCCATCGTTTTAACGGACACATACAAATTAGGGGTGAGTGGAATTTTTAACTCCGTCTGCGGAATTTTAAGGAATTTCGTAATTCCGCATTACAAAAGTAATGCGGAACTACTAGTAAATTCCGCCGCTCCGCTCCATTGGCAGAATGAATTCATCTTCAGTACTAAGCTTTCCAGTCACACACAGGAGAAGTTTGCGTCCGTGCTGAACACATTCAATAGCTGCACCGACAGCCAAGCATTCACTGCAGGCAGGAGACCAGCAGGACACCACCGGGGAGGCTGTCTATGCCCTGTCATTCACATCTGTGCTGGCAAAGATCTGCCCACCCCTGATTCAGGTGCCAGTCTTCAGGCAGCTTTTACACAGAGGACTAGCTCCATGAGTCTTGTATATGCAGGGGAACTGTGCTAGAAATGTGCACATGTTCTCAATGTACCTTTTAACACCGTTGTTTGCCTTCTTAATAATGGTCCCTATTTTTGACAATTGAGGGAATTTAAGAATGCAAAGATGCCGGGATTTGCCAAGGATTAAACACTTTAGTGTAGAGTGGAACATGATATTAGGTCTCTGATGTCTTCGGTCCTTCTCTAACACTTTACCCAGTAAATAGCATCCCTGATTTTTCATGTACAAGAAGCTCCTTCTTGTTGCTTGATCCTGGACACTTTAACAGCCAGCCCACTTTACATCTTACTTGGGCATTAGCAAGACTCTTGCTTTGTGTCAGGGCCCTCAAGCTGCCTGTCCAGAGATCACCTAAAATTCATACCCCTTGGTAATGCATGTAGGGTTCCACCGTCATCTTAATTACTTAATTTTACTGATCCGTCACTTTATTACCAGTGACCCAAGCTGGGCGGCAGCCACTGCGTTGTAATAAACACTGTGCAGTCGGGCATATTGATTTCACACTGCCCAGGTGGCATGCTCGTGCTGGGACATCTGCTTTCTGTTCACAACCTGGGCAGCCACGCCTCCCATGCCATCCCCTTCCCTTTAGTTTCACTACATGTCTATTTTCATTGCATTATCATCACATAGGGCAGAATGGGACAGGGTTGTAAGATACCCCAGCTGGGTTGATTGATGGACATTTGTTTGAACGCCAGCATGGACCAATCAGCCTTTCATTGTTCTTGGGTTGGATAAAATAAGGACCATTGAGTTAGGTTGTGGTAGCACCTGGACCGCCAGTCGAACATATAGTGTGTGGTATCTCCACTTGTCAGAGAGTGTGTGGGAAAGGGCAGTCAGGCCAGGGAGCTCTGTGCTGTGATTATATATTTCACAGCTTCCGCTTTGCTAGAACAGGGTTACCTACTTCTCTGCACAGCTGCCATGCGGTGGTTTGCTTCACGGGGGTGCTCAAATTACGTATGTGAAGTCACAGGCTACACTGATTACTGTGCGATCATTCCGATACACTGTACCCGAGAAGGGCCGAGAGATGAATGGGCCGGGGAGACAACCAGATCTTGTTCACTTGAAAGGGAGGGAGGTGGAGATTCGCGCGAGCGCGCAAGTTAATATGGCCGCCCCCCGGTGAGCTCCTCATCGCGTCTGCCCGATTTTCGACGAGATTAAAAGATTAAATGCCGTTTTTTACCTTACATTGAAGGTAACAGCTTCCTGAAGCCTCTGCTTCCCAGTAAGGTGCTTGGTTGCCCTTTTTACACGGCGGAAGGTATTTATTTGTTCTTCAGCTTCCCCACCAGTCTTCTGGAGCAGGTACAGCCGAGTTTTCCAGTCAGGGGTGCGGAGCTATATTCAGGAAAGGGCGAGGCTGTGGCCTAGTCACTCCCACAGTCAGATTTAGCTGCTGCACCTCCTTACTCTGACTGACTTTCCTTACTACACTTATTTTCTGCAATATATAATACATTCTACTGCAGAATTTTAATTTAAGGAAATATGGAGGGCAAAAATACTCAGGTTCAACATAATAAAAGAAAGCAAAATATTTCTCCACCTCCAGTTAAATCAAAATTGGTGGAATCTAATGAACCTTCTTTGGCTCTACTGTTGGATGAAATTCAAGCTATTCAATCCAGCACAGATACTATTGCCTCTGAAATTAAAAATATATGAAAAGATATGGCCAGTCTATCTATGAAAACATCTGGCAATGCAATTAAAATTCAAGATAATAAAGCTAAAATTTACAGTTTTTCACCGTTTGTGGCAAAAATACCTGCTATGTCTAATCTTCTTCTTTAATTGGAAAACCGTAATAGACAGTATAATTTACGTATTTTTAATTTACCAGAAGATGTGGAAGATAACGATTGTGGATAATACTTAGAGAATTTGATTCCTGGCCTTTTACGTCTAAAGTTTCCTGAGAAATTCAAAATCGATAAAGCTCACAGAATTCCCTCTCATCGCAATCCTCACCAAAATAAACCGCGACAAATGATTTTTAAAGTTTTACGTCATCATCATTTAGTGATGATAAGAAAAGCAGCACGTGAAATTCCTTCCTTAATGGTTAATGGCAACAAAATTTTCATACATCAGGTCTTCGCAAAAAAACCTGTTAAAATTCGCAAAGACTTTTCTGATCTCCGACCACAATTGCGTAGTCTTGGCTTCAAATATGGTCTTTTTGACCCTTCGACTATGCGGATTTGGGAAGACGGTTGTTATTTCTCCTTGTTATTGAACCCTTGCTTACTACTATTAGAAAATGTATTAATATCACTGGTATTAATATTAAGGATGTTACTATTAAAACATTAGCATATGCAGATGATATTATTTTGTTTTTTAGCAATCCCGAATTCTCATTCCCTCCATTAATAGATATTATTTCATTATATTTGCAGATTTCAGGTTATAAATTAAATGCTAACAAAACTTAATTTTTTCCTTTAAATTCTCTGTGTACATCTGATATGTTACCTTTAAAAGAAATAATTTTGCAAAGGGATAAAATTAAATACCTCGGGATTCAGTTTACTAATTCTGTAAAAAAAACAATCACATTAAATTGCGAATCTATTGTAAACTATATTAAAGACAAATTCTCCAAATGGTCTGCACTACATTTGTCATGGTGGGGAAAAATTGACTCAATAAAAATGGTAATTGCCCCCAAAATCTTTTATTTCCTAGCTATGATTCCTAGTCAATTTCCTATGCAGTTTTATAAGACGATTGATCGACATTTTTCTCAATTTCTTTGGAATAATAAAACACCCCGTATAGGATACAAAAATGGCTAAATGTAATGGAGGGCTTGGATTGCCTGATTTTTTTAATTATCATAAAGCGTTTATATTAAAACAAAGTTCTCTTTGGTTTAATCATTCCCACCTTAATAATCTCCCTACCTGGCTTCTTATAGAAAAGAGTTTGATAAAGCCATTCCCCTTACCTACATTTTTAACGATGTCTAACAAGTCAATATTGCTTAAGAATTCTACTATTTTGAAATCTACAAAGTTAATCTTTCATGATTTAGATGCTCTTTTCCAATCGACTATTTCCTATTCTATTGATATGTCATTATGGCACAATCCCAAATTGAAATTATCTCGATCGGTAAAATATTGGAATTCCTGGATCAAAGCTGGTATTTTTTATTTAAAGGATATTTTCCATAATAATACTTTCTTATCATTTGATGATCTACGTCATAAATTTAGCTTATCTCCTGCTGATTTCGTTAAATATGAAATTTTATGCAATTCTATTCTAGATTCCTTTCCTAATAACTTCCCATTAAAAAGTACTTCGGATTTCATGACCTATATTCATGCAGTTTCTTCTTCATTGCATGCTGTCTCATTAATTTATAAACAATTGAATAATTTTCAAGGTAACAATATTGAGTCGATTTCATCATTTTGGAATAATGAACTCTCAACATCTTTCTCTTTTTATATATGGAAGAAAATATGGTTAAATAATATTTCCGGATGGTTACCTGTATCACTATATCAAACAAATTATTTTATTCTTTTTAACTGCTTATGGACTCCATTAAAGTTATTTCAAGCTAAGCTTCTACCCAATTCGAATTGTTGGCATTGTAATTTATGTCCTGGCTCGTTAAAACATATGATTTTTTAATGTAATTTTGTTCATTCATTTTGGAAGGAAGTTTGGGATGTCATAAAAAAAATATTCAACTTTTCTGAAACGCTTTCATTTAATGTTTTGATTTGCAAATCCAGTGCTCTTTCTACAAAATTGTCTGATTTAAAATGTAAACTTTTAAATTTTTTATTTTACAGCTGCTTTAAAGTCTGTTACTGCAAGTTGGAAAGATGTATCTTTACTATTGTGTCATGTTTGGTGGTCATGGATCATTTTTACTAGAAGAGGTGCTAATTTATCTTTGTCTGGCATTGTACATAATTGTCCTTCTTATCATTTATTTTGGCAACCGATTGATTATTATATTGCTTCTTACCTATAACTTCATTTTCTCTATTAATTATAACTAGTATATGATATCCATATGTATCTCTGTTATTAAGAAAATTGTATCATATAATTATATTATTTTCTGTTTCTCCCATTCCTTTTATAATATGTTATTCTTCTCACTATATTGTACCTCTTATTTTTATATTTATTGTTCTTGATAGACAGATTCTTTAAGGTACTTTTTCGGTACTCTTTTTTGTATTGTCCTTGTTTATCACAAAATTCAATAAACTATTTTGAACACAAAAAAAGAAAGGGAGGGAGGCGGGCACTCAGAGGCAATTCAATGACATCTGTGTACTAGTGTCAACCCTGATAGGATACTGCGGGGTGTGTGATCAATAACAATAATGAGGGACATTAGAGGGCAGGAGTAGAGTACAAGGAGGCGGCAGCAGTGGAAGACACCAGGGCATACAGTGTGCAAATGAAGAAGACCGCAAGGTTTAAACCGGGGAGACCAGGGAATTCGTTAGCGGTCACCAGGCCATGGGGGGGTGGGAGGGAGGTAGGTGCATCTGTATGGCGCCCCATGGCTTTAACAGCAGCAATAACAGTAATTACTATGCTAAACTAGTAGCGGTATTGTGTGCTTAGTTCTGTTAAAGAGCAATTTGGGGCTTATGTAGGGTAGGGCAGAACTCAATTTTTATGTAACTCCGTGGAATTCCATGGAGTAAAACTTCATAAGTTCCTCCTACCCCTAATGAAAATGTTTGTACTAGGTACAGTCTGATTTCATATAGCTAAAATATATACTTGGAAAGCAATTGTTTTATATTAAACTCTAAATTATTTTGTGAAAAATCTCAAATCTAAATTATCTTGTGACGGCCAAAGTGTGTAATGCAATTTTAAAATAATGACTTACATATTCACAGTACTTTCTGTCATTTGCTGGGACTCGATAGCACAATAAATACAGTAGTCGCTATTCCTCACTGTGCCAACCACGATTCAGTTCTGTGACTCACTGGTCTCACATACACACACACACAGACATCTGCAGTTATGGTATTAACCATCTGAGGTTTCACAACGTAAAAGAGTGGATTTTCCATCAATAGTTTTATTTTGCAATTTTTACAATTAAGGTCTGTGCATTCTTGTATGTGCATTAACCTGAAATTGAAAGAAAAACCAAGTAGTTACAGAATATTATGTTCCTTTTAGCCATGCCGTTCACCCCACAACCACACTCCGTGACAACCATCCCCACCATACTCAAACTAACAGTTCCTATGTCATTATGCACTTTAAACTCTGTAAATGAAGACAGAAAGGAAACATGACAGATAAACAAGGTTGCACTTCCAGGTCATCTTCATTTACAATTCGCAATTTGCACCCCCTCCTGGGAATATAGCCACAGACTCCCAGGGGTGTTACCCCACAGTTTGAAGACCTTTGTGTAAATGTATGCTATTTAAATATCCTGAAAATCTGGTATTGGTCTGCCCCTTATGGTCTGATACCAGCACCCCCCTTTTAAAATATAGTCTCAATATTCAGTGCAGAGGGTACAATATTGAACAAGGGGGAACATGGTGGCTAGCTAGCATGCTCCCTGGGGTGCAGTGATTGGGTGCTACAGGGTGAGATAGACATTGCTATGAGAGAAATATTGTTTCCATGATGTGGGCCTATCTTAGTTTACTTCTTGGAAATGACATCTGAAGGCTGAAAGGGACCCTCTCTGACTATGCAGTGCTTTGGCGGAAAGCGGCTGCTAATCTTGGATGGAATAGATGCGCTGTGGTGCCAATTCCTTTCTGAGGCAATACTGGTAGAACCAGTACATGTCTGCTGCTCTCTGGAGCTCTGAGTATCCCGCAGCCACTGCACTCATTTTAGCCATGCCTACTCACTGGAAGTACACTGGAAGGAGGAGCCCGAATGTCTGCAACTCTGAGGACATGCACTAAGACCTTGCGACTGCGACTGAGGTGGTGTGAAAGGTGAGACAGAGTGTTGATAGACAGTACATGGGAAAAGAGGAGATAAGGCAATTGGGCAGTAAATGGACATAGTCACTGAGGAACACTGCAAGAAAGAGGTGTAAGGGGGCAGTCAGATGACAGCATTCACGAATACACCCCAAATTGGAAAAATCAGGGGATCTAGCTCTAAACAGGGTGGAAATTTGAAGACAAGGCTACAGGGGAATCTCAAAATAACTCCTTCCTTAAGGTCCTATTTCACAATTTAGTTATTTTGGGAGTGTGGGTGTGTAGATGGGTAGGTTTTGAAGAACAATGGTAATGTTCAGGGCTAGGACAGGCAAAAAACAAGGGTGCATTATGCTTATCTTGTCTTGGAATGTCAATGGCTTAAGAATAAAGAGTAGACAGCAGAAGATTTTTCAGTATGTTAGGGAGTGTGATGCAAATATTATAATATTACAGGAGACACATCTCATGAAGAAAGAAAGAAGTGACCTCTTTAGGGTGCAGAGGAGGATTAAGCAGTTTTCACAGATTAGAGTTGTTGCTCAAAAGAAATGACAATACTAATAAAATCTAATATTGCAGCAAAAATGCTAGAGTATATGGTGGGTATTCTGGGAGATGGGTAATAGTAAATCTTCAGATCTATGAGGCAAAGCTTACAATGGTAGATATTTATGACCTTACTATTGATGACCGAGGGCCTGCAGTGCACTTTATTCACAGTTAATAGACTGTTCAGTGCCCATAAGTGTGGGAGGGGACATCAATGGGGACATCAATGTGCTGGTGGATAATGTGTTAGATAAGTCTACAGATAGAAAAACATGAATTTCCCCAAATTGCAGGCACAAGTTAGAATCATGATTAAAGACTTGGGTCTATGTGATACCTGGTGATTGAGAACAGCGAGCTCAATGAGATATACCTTCCACAATAAGAAATATAGCCACTTTTCAAGAAAAGATTACTTCTTAATAAATCAGATGCTAGAATGGTTGCTCATCTGCTGACAGACTTACCTGACCACTCAGCAAAAACTCTGGAGGTTAACTTAATCCAGACACTAGAGGTGTATAGATGGACACTGGGAAGGAAGGTGTTAATGGAGCAAGAGGTAGTGGAATGGTTGAAACAGGAGACAGAAATATTTTTCAACACTAATTCTGGGACAGCCTCGCGGTGAGGTAGTTAAGTTCTAGGATAGAGTTCTCTCTCTTGTGATGTTAGAGAGAGAGAATATTTATGTTTAAATAGTAGTGACAATTGTCTGTGGAGAGCTACTGATGGATGAGGTGAAATTAAGAGCTCCTACTTCAACGAACTGCCTGTCATCTCAGTGAGATACTTTTATCTTCAATGCTACATTTGGCGAGGAGGATGGGATAAGGGACATGCTGCATTGGTTTTTCAGCTCAGCGTTAATGCGCTTTGATGCCTTTAATCGAATGCTGTGCCTGTGGTGAAAATCACCAGCTCCTCTCGGGTAAACACAGGAGCTGAGGGAATAGCGATGTAGTCATGGTGCCAAAAGTGCCATTTTTGCCATCTTAAAGAAATTAAGAGGGCTTGGGAACAGTTGAGAAACCCTACGGTAACTGAAACGCACTTTGCGTTTAATTGACGTGGAGGGCAAGTGATAGTGCCCAACTCTCAGTAAAAAGACCACTAGCTTGTTTTGAAATAAGCCCAGCTTTCAGTGGAAAGAGGTCGCATTGTGTCATGTCGTCATCATTGGCAGCCATTTTTAATGGTTGGGCTCATAGGTATTGAAAAGGGCTGCAATAGGAGATATGGCTAACCATTCATAACACGCCCAAGTTCCAGTGGAAACAGGTCGATTTGTGTTAGGTCGTCAACATCGGTGGCCATTTTAAATTGTTGAGCTCGTTTGCTTTGGACAAGGGCTGTAATACGAGATATGGCTACACAGTCTCGGGAATCATCACCACTCGAGTGCAGTTGCTGAGATGATCAACATTCAGTTTGAGGTGCCTTATTTAAGTAAAACAGTGACAGGCACACCATTAACCTGAGCTTCCCAGAAGAATTAAGGTGAGAGGCACACTCAGGTTCAAGGTCGGGCTAAATAGAACGGTGACAGGCACATCATTGTCTCTGCCTAAACTGCAGTGTTTTGTTTTAATACCACTGTGACAGGCACATCAATGACTATGTTCAATCATAGAGCTTGTTTTTTCAACAGTGATAGGAAAGTAGTACCGGTATTACTAGAACAGTGAGAAGCACACTATCAGCAAGCAGTGCTTGGATTAGTGTTTTGTTTTAATACAACGGTGACAGGCACACCATTGACTGTTCAACTATAGGGCTTGTTTAAGCAGAGCTTTGATTAGTAAGTTGATGATAAGCACACCATTGACTCTGTACAAATATACTGATTATCCTTTTGCAGCGGTGATAAGCGCACCATTATCTATATTTAAGTATACATAAGGGAATACACTTGGTAGTTTTGGGGTTTTTACTTTGGACAATGCAGAATGTCACAGCACCACCATTTTTCTGTCGAGCCCTAGGAAACCACTAGTTAAGTGGCAAAAGTGGAAAAAGATTTCTGGAAATTATGGAATGGTATGTGGTGTTAATTTAAGTGCAGAACATACTTTTCAATACTTTTGTATTGTTTAGGGGGAGAAGGACAGGAAATATTGGAAAATCTACCAGTATTGAGTACGACTGACCAAAGATCTTTAAATGAATATTAAACTTCATCACCATTATTTACCAAAGGTTAGAACAATAATGGAAAGGTACTACTTTGGATTAAGAGAACAAGGGAAAGATGAATTGGTGGAGGATTTTGTGACAGGCATAAAGTTGCAAATTTTGTGGACTAAGAGGAGAGAATAAGAAATCAATTTGTATTGAAATGTTATAACAATAAGATAAGGTAAGAAGTTTGGTCAAAAGACGAACTCGCATTGGAGGAAGTGATAGTGACAGCTAACCATGTTGAACACATGATTAAATGTATGGGAGATCTAAGTAAGGAAAACAAGCAAAATAAAAGTACACACTAGAAGAAGTTGTATGTCAGGTTAGACATAAAACTAATGTTAATGTGAATATGGGTTACATGAATGAGTCAAAAGTGGGACCTGGTTTTCTAGGGAACTTGCTTGAACACAAGGCTAGTGTTCTTACTTGTCTAGCAATTCATGTTCTGTTTGATACTTGTGGGAAAAAAAGGTAATTTCTCAAATTGTTGTAGGGGAAGAACAAGAAGGAAAAAAACATGAGGTAAAAGAGATTGTTTTTCAAGTGAATGAGTGTAAAAATTATCATCCTACTGAATGGGTGAAAATTGAAAATCTCGAGTGTTAGAAATGGGGGTCTCTAGTTGGCAGAGGTAGGTACCTTTGTCCAAATAGGGACCCTTGCTTCTAGTCAGGGTAAGGGGGATACACTCCTAAAATAACCCGTGCTCTCCCCCTTGGTAGCTTGGCACGAGCAGACAGGCTTATCTCAGAGGCAGTGTGTAAAGCATTTGTGAACACATACAGTAACACAGTGAAAACACTACAAATGGACACCACACCAGTTTAGAGAAATAAGTAATCTTTATCTAAATCAAAACAAGACCAATCAACAAAAATCCACAATACAGTATCATAAATATCCTTAAAAATAGGTTATTCACTCAAATCAAGCTTCTAGCAACAAATAACTCCACCTGGATTTATTACGACAGCGTGACAGATGAAAATCCCAAAGAACGGCGCCGACCGCGAGGTGCGTGGCATGGGGCCCGGAGTCAAGCAGACCCCAAAGAACAGTACCTTGGAATTGATGAAAGCAAAGACAGTGCACGGTGTCGGGGAGGTGATGCTTCATTGGCGCCTGCGGCGTCAGTTCCTTATGACCGCAGGGGAGGTGATGCCTCTTTTCCTTACTGCAGCGCAGGGGAGGTGAGAGGTCGATTCCTTACTGTGTCAGGGAGGTGACGTCACGGATGACGGTGAGGCATCGGTTCCTTACGAAGGTGCGATGTCCATGGATTTGGGAGTCACCCACGTCGAGGATCGGCTCCGCGTTGATGAAGCATCGGCGTCGGTGAAGTCGGGACTCCAGTGCAGGCAGCGGCCTCGATGCCGGCTTCGGAGTCAATGCGGCACGGCGTTGGCAGGCATCTGGCCTACGGTGCAAGTCGGGGTGGTGCGTCGTGTTCTTCACAAGCGGTGCCCACGGCTTCGATGCAGGTACGGCATCGCTCGCCGGCGTCGGTGTTGCAATTTCCTTCTGTGGCAGCTGAAACAGCAGTTCCAGATGCAGAGAGACAGAAGGGATGAAGTCTTTGTGTCCCTGAGACTTCAGAACAGGAGGCAAGCTCAGTTTCAAGCCCTTGGAGATGTTTTCTTCAAGCAGGTGACAAAGCAAACAGCAAAGTCCTTTTTCTCTTTTCTTTGGCAGCAAGCAGCCACTGCAGGCCAACCCCAGACAGCAAACAGCACAGGGGCAGTATTCCCCCTCAGCTTATCCGGCTCATCTCCTTGGCAAAGGTTCCTCTTGATTTCCCAGAAGTGATCTAAAAGTCTAGGGTCTGGGCCCCAATATTTATACCACAACATCCTTTGTTCTCTGAAGGCAGAGAGTGTCTGTACCCAGCCAAAACCAGTTCTGTCTTCACTGGTGCAGCTTCCTGGCAGGAGGTGGAGACAGCATTGTTGAAGGCAGACCAGGCCCATGCAGGTGAAAGGAAATCTCCTCCCCCTACTCTAAATGCAGCCCAGGTCTATTCAGCCCATCCCTGACTCATCAGACTTCTGGAGCTACTGCCCCTCTCCAGCTCCTGTCATCCAAAAGCCAGACAAGCAATACACAAACCTAGCAGAGGCACACTGGATGGTTAGGAAAGAAAATACCTACTTTCTAAAAGTGGTATTTTCAAACACAGAATGCAAAAATCACCCTCACTAAAAGATGCACTTTAACATTCTGAGTTCAGGCATACTAAACTTAATTTTTCTATCTTGTTCCCAGGGTCAGTTATGTTTATAAGATGGTATAAACAAACTCCCCATTCTGTCCTATGAGAACAGATAGTTTTGTAATAGTGAAAAACGAAATTGGAAGTATTTCACTATCAGGACATGCCACACACATCAGGGCATGTCCTACCTTTCACATACAATGCACCCTGCCCACAGGGGTACCTTGAGCCTACCTTAGGGGTGACTGATATTTAGAAAGGGGAAGGTTTAGGGACTGGCAAGTGTGTGCACTTGCCAAGTCGACATGGCAGTCCAGACTGCACACAGGTTCTGCAATGGCAGGCCAGAGTTACATTTTACAGGCTGCTTCTGTGGGTGGCACAATCAGTGCTGCAGCCCACTAGCAGCATTTGATTTACAGGCGCTGGGCGCACACAGCGCACTATACTAGGGTCTGACAAGTAAATCAAATATGCCAATCATGGAATCACTAATCCATACCAACAATTTACAAAGGGACCTCTTGCACTTTGGCACTGAACAGCAGTGGCAAAGTGCCCAAAGCATCTAGGCCAGCAAAACGGAGTTCACACACAGCAAAAAACAGGAGGCAAAGGTAAAAATTGGAAGGGAGACCCACCCCAATGTTGCCAGGTCTAACACGTGTCCCCTCCAGCTGAAATGTGGGGAGAACTACCCACCCTCTTGGGAGTTCTCTTCACTAAGGTGGAAAAATCTGGACATTCCATCAGCATTGGCATGTTCTGTACCAGGGCGGTGTTCCACCGTAAAGTCCATCCCCTGTAGGGAAATGGACCACCTCAACAGCTTTGGATTCTCACCCCTCATTTGCATCAACCATCTGAGGGGCCTGTGGTCTGTCTGAACCCAGAAGTGAGTCCCAAACAAGTATGGTCTCAGCTTCTTCAGCGCCCAGACAACAGCAAATGCCTCACGCTCAATCGCGCTCTACCTCTGTTCCCGTGGAAGTAACCTCCTACTAATGAAGGCTAGAGGTTGGTCTAGGCCCTCCTTATTTAGCTGTGAGAGCACAGCCCACACACCATGCTCTGAAGCATCTGTCTGCACAATGAACTCTTCTGAGAAGTTGGGTGCCTTAAGCACGGGCACTGTGCACATGGCAGATTTCAGGGCATCAAAAGCCTTCTGGCAGGCGTCAGTCTAATTCACTTTCTTGGGCTGCTTCCTGGAAGTCAGCTCTGTCAAGGGGGCAACAATGAAGCCATATCCCTTGACAAATCTCCTGTAATACCCTGTGAGTCCTAAAAAGGCTCTCACCTCTGTCTAAGTCTTGGGGGGTTCCCAAGCCAGAATGGTATCAATCTTGGGCTGTAGGGGCGCCACCTGGGCGCTACCCACCTGGTGTCCCAAGTACACCACTGAACCCTGCCTGATCTGGCACTTGCTTGCCTTGATCGTGAGGCCTGCCCCCCGCAGCGCCTTCAACACTTCCCAGAGGTGGTGCAGATGCTCCTCCCAAGTGGCACTGAACACTGCAATGTCATCCAGGTAGGCAGCACTGAAATCTTCCAGCCCAACCAACACCTGGTTAACCAACCTCTGAAAGGTGGCAGGGGCATTCTTCATCCCAAAGGGCATCACCCGGAATTGGTAGTGCCCATCTGGTGTGGAGAATGCTGACCTCTCTCTGGCCCCATCAGTAAAGGCGATATGCCAGTCCCCAGACGTTAGGTCAAACGTACTGAGGTACCGGGCAGCCTCCAACCAATCGATGAGCTCATCAGCGCTGGGGATGGGGTGCGCGTCAGTCCTGGTGACTGAATTGAGCCCTCGGTAGTCCACACAGAACCGGAGTTCTGGCGTGGCACCGGGTGCGGCAGCCTTCGGGACCAAGACCACTGGGCTGGCCCAAGGGCTGCTTGAGGGCTCAATCACCCCTAGCGCTAACATCTTGGAGACCTCCTCCGTGATGCAAGCTCTGACCCTGTCAGTCACTCTGTAAATCTTATGTTTTACTGGAGGACTGTCCTCAGTGTCCACATCATGGACGCACCACTGAGTAACACCGGGGGTCAGGGAGAACAGATCAGAAAATTGTCCCAACAGTTGGCGACAGTCACTCTGCTGTTCAGGGGTCAGGGCGGTAGAGAGGTTCACACCGTCCACTGACCCATTTTGTTCCTTTGCAGACAGGAGGTCAGGAAGAGAATCAGTCTCCTCTTCCATGCCAGCATCTGTTGCTAGGAGCATGCCCACTTCGGACCTCTCCAAGTGGGGCTTCAGGCGGTTCACATGCAGGACCCACAAAGGGTTCCTGGGAGACTGCAAGTCCACCAAGTATGTGACGTTACTCTAGCTCTCCACCACCTCAAATGGTCCGGTCCACTTATCCTGGAGCGCACAAGGCTCCACTGGGGCCATGACCCAAATCTTCTGTCCAGGCTGAAACTCGATCAGAGTAGCATTCTCATCATACCAGAGTTTCATTTCCTCCTGGCTGGCTTCCAGGTTCGCCTGAGCGAGTTGCCTGAAGTGCTTTGTCTGGTTTCTGAAGGCCAGCATGTAGCTATATACATTCTGGGGAGGTTTACTGGGAGCTTTCTTCCAGCCTTCTTTCACCAGATTCAGAGGTCCTCTTACAGGATGCCCATACAGGAGCTCAAATGGACTGAACCCTAAGGACTTCTGCGGTACCTCTCTGTAAGCAAACAGCAGGCATGGTAAGAGGACGTCCCACTTACGCCTCATGGGTTCACCAAGACCCATAATCATGCCCTTTAGGATCCGGTTGAATCTCTCAACCAGCCCATTACCTTGGGGGTGGTAAGAAATGGTGAACTTATAGGTTACACCGCACTCCTGCCACAGGGACTTCATATACTTCGATATGAAGTTGGTACCAAGGTCGGACACCACCTCTCTGGGTAACCCCACACGGTAGAAATTCCCCTTCAATGCACGACCCACCACGGGGGGCCGTCACAGTACGGAGAGGGATGGCTTCCGGGTACCGGTTGGCATGGTCCACCAAGACCAGGTTAACCTGTTGCCCATGGCTGTCTTGGGATCCAGATGCCCAACAATGTCAATGCCCACCCTGTCAAAGGGGGTGCTGACCACAGGGAAAGGTTGGAGAGGAGCCTTACACTTCCTCCCACTCTTGCCACTTGCCTGGCAAGTCTGGCAAGACCTACAGTGAGCATCAGAGTGCTTGCGCATTTGGGGCCAGTAAAGGTGGGTTACAAGCCTCACAAAGGTCTTGTCTTGCCCCAAATGCCCTGCCAAAGGCACATCATGAGCCAGACCCAGTAGGAAGGCTCTGAAGTGCTGGAGTACTACCAGCACACGGGCTAACTCAGGCTCAGCAACCTTAGGCTCGCTATACAGGAGATCATTCTCCCAGTAAATCCAATGTGATCCAGACTGATCACCTGCTGCCTGGTTTGCAGCCTGCTGCCATAAACCAATGATAGAAGGGCACGTCTGCTGCTCCTGGCAGAACTCCTCCCTGGTGGGCCCTCCTTCTTGCTGCCAATGGGTCAGCTCAGGCCAGTCCCCCAGTTCAGCCACTTGTTCCCCTGTAGGCTCCAGGGCACCCCCCTCAGGGTCTAACTTCTCCTGGATCGTGGGAACTTTGGGGGCCGGTTTCCCGCGCCCCCTGCTTCTTCTCTTCCCGGCAGACACCTGGGCCACTCTTTCAGGCTCCAGGTCCTCTTGAATGCCCTTACCGGCTGCCATTGACCGAGTGGTCACACATGCCCACTCAGGCAGACCCAACATCTCCAAATGAGACCTCCGCTCCACCTTCACCCAACGGGAGCTCTCCAAATCATTGCCTAGCAGACAGTCAACAGGCATGGCTGGCCTCACAGCTACTCTCAAGGTACCTGAGACCCCCCACTCAAAGGGAACCTGTGCCACTTTGCAGAGGCACTCTGAATTGTCAGTGGCAACTACTGGGTAGAATGTGTTGAGGACCACCTGCTCTTCAGACACCAGCCGACAACTGACAGCTGTCACACTGGCTCCGGTGTCTGTCAGAGCCTCCACACTATGGCCATTGATGGTCACCCACTGCCTGTACCTTTTAGTGTTGTCAGGCAGATAAGTCCTTGGGACCATCTCACTGTCTCCTAAAGAGACCAGGGACATCTCTGTGGTACCCCACCCACCTTGGGCACCCAACTCCTCCCCCAAGGCTACACTAGCCAGTTCCCAGGGTGGTGCACCAGTGGGTGTGGTGTTAACCGGTTTGGGACACTTAGGATCCCCCCAGCAGTGGTCCACCTGACCACAGCTAAAACAGGTCTTGGGACCCCTCTGAACAGGCTTACCTGTCGGGACCCATGGTTTCTTCTCAGTGGGAGTCTGGGAACCCTTACCTTGCTTCCCTTGGGGATTACTTTGGGGCTCTTTTTGGAACTCCTTTTGTTTACCCTTGTCCCCCCGACCCTTCTGCTGGGGACCCTGCCCACCTTTGGCGGAGTCTCCCACAGGACCTTTGTGGACCCTGGTACTGACCAAGAGGTCTGCCTCCCCACAAGCTTCCTGGGGTCAGTCAGCTTACTATCAATCAGGTGCTGGCATAGCTCTGGATAACAACTACTGGACAAGTGCTCCCATGCAACCAAATCATAGAGCCCCTGCAAGTCAGTTACCTTGCTACCCTTCACCCATCCATCCAGTGCTCTGCAAAAATAAGATACATACTCCACCCAAGTGCTTGACTCCAGCTTCTTGCAGTTCCTAAATTTCTGCCTATAAAGCTCTGGGGTCAACCCATACCTGGCTATCAAGGCTTCCTTCATGGGGGCATAGGACATCTGATCCTCAGTTGGCAAAGCTAGTAAGGTCTCTCTCCCTTCACCTATGAAGCGGCCCCACAACCCCGCTCCCCAATCTCTCTCAGGGACCCGGTGGGACTTCATTGCTATTTCATAGGCCTTAAACCACTGCCCAATGTCCTCATGCTTCATGAAATCTTTGATAACATCTTTGGGAATGTATACTTTCCCTTCCCCAGGCACTGATGGTGTGCTGCCACCAGAGGGGTTGATCTCTAAACTCTTTGCTTTCAGATCCAACTCCCTCAACCCTCTCTCATGCTCTACAAGCATCTTCTTTTCCTCCATGGCCAATTTCTTGCTCTCCAACTCCAACCTCTTATTCTGTAAGTCACCCTGGCTCCCCAGCTTGAGCTTAACAAGCTCTAATTCATGCACTCTGCTTCTCTCCCTGTCCTCCAACTCCTCTGGAGACAGACCCTTTGAAGACACACTGCTGCCCCCTGGAAGGCAACTTCCCCCCAGTCAGGCCCAACAGCCCCTCCTGCTGCCCATCTCAATTCTCCCCCTGCACCATAGGTTCCTCGGTCTTCCCACTGGCATTCCTTGCTTCCAATCAGGCCCTCAGCGCCTTTTGGAACTCCTCCTTTCTGGTGAGGCCTCTCATGGAGATTTTAAATTTTTTGCAGATGGCTTTAAGTTGTGGCACAGTGTAGGTATCAACCCTCTCCTCTTCAAATTCAATATCCATAGATGCAAGTGATGCTGCTTTACTCATGGTGAAAATTGGCAGTTCTCAAGATGCGAAAAAACTCCAAGGAAAAATTCTACAAAAATGTATGTGGGTGCGTAATGGTCTGCACTCACTAGTAGTGTACACCAATCACTGTATGTAAGTCACAAATGCAAGTCCAGATCCTCACCGCTGACCACCAATGTTAGAAATGGGGGTCTCTAGTTGGCAGAGGTAGGTACCTTTGTCCACATAGGGACCCTTGCTTCTAGTCAGGGTAAGGGGGATACACTCCTAAATAAACCCCTGCTCACCCCCTTGGTAGCTTGGCACGAGCAGACAGGCTTATCTCAGAGGGAGTGTGTAAAGTATTTGTGAACACATACAGTAACACAGTGAAAACACTACAAATGGACACCACACCAGTTTAGAGAAATAAGTAATCTTTATCTAAACCAAAACAAGACCAAACGACAAAAATCCACAATACAGTATCATAAATATCCTTAAAAATAGGTTATTCACTCAAATCAAGCTTCTAGCAACAAATAACTCCACCTGGATTTATTACGACAGCGTGACAGATTAAAATCCCAAAGAACGGCGCTGACGGCGAGGTGCGCGGCGTCGGGCCCGGAGTTAAGCAGACCCCCAAAGAACAGTACCTTGGAATTGATGAAAGCAAAGACAGTGCACGGCATCGGGGAGGTGATGCTTCATTGGCGCCTGCGGCGTTAGTTCCTTATGACCCGAGGGGAGATGATGCCTCTTTTCCTTACTGCAAAAACAACAGTTGATGGACAGAATGCAGAACAATGTCATACATTCACCCCAGTACAGAGATCTGGGCCTAAATCCATTGTTTTTTTGCTCACCATGCCATTCCAGTTTGAACCCAGCCATATGCAAATCAGTCTTGACCCTGTGCCTCATGGGAACAGTCAGCTCGAACTGCCAAGCCAGGTCCTCCCTGGACTGGAAACAAGCATCCTAGGACCGGTTTCGGGGTTTCACCCCTCTTCAGCCAGGATAGCTTGATTCCAGTGGCATGGAGAGCACGGGACCCACGTCTGGGCATACCCGTCCCACTCGGGGTGACAAATGAAAAAAACAACAGTTGATGGACAGAATGCAGAACAATGTCATACATTCACCCCAGTTCAGAGATCTGGGCCTAAATCCATCGTTTTTTTGCTCACCATGCCATTCCAGTTTGAACCCAGCCATATGCAAATCAGTCTTGACCCTGTGCCTCATGGGAACAGTCCAGCCCGAACTGCCAAGCCAGGTCCTCCCTGGACCTTGCTCACTGTGCCACTGGATTCAAGCTAGCCTGGCTGAAGAAGGGTGACATACCCTGAAACCGGTCCCAGGATGCTTGTTTCCGGTCCAGGGAGGACCTGGCCTGGCAGTTCGGTCTGGACTGTTCCCATGGGGCACAGGGTCAAGACTGATTTGCATATGGCTGGGTCCAAACTGGGGTGGCGTAGTGGGCTAAAGAACGATGGATTTAACCCAGATCTTTTGACTGGGGAGAATGTTTGCATTGTCAGCATTCCGTCCATCATTTGTTTGCTGTAACACTTTTCGCCCTAAGTGGGATGGGTATGCCCAGACGTGGGTCCCTTGCTCACTGTGCCACTGGATTCAAGCTAGCCTGGCTGAAGAAGGGTGACATACCCTGAAACCGGTCCCAGAATGCTTGTTTCCGGTCCAGGGAGGACCTGGCCTGGCAGTTCGGTCTGGACTGTTCCCATGGGGCACAGGGTCAAGACTGATTTGCATATGGCTGGGTCCAAACTGGGGTGGCGTAGTGGGCTAAAGAACGATGGATTTAACCCAGATCTTTTGACTGGGGGAGAATGTTTGCATTGTCAGCATTCCGTCCATCATTTGTTTGCTGTAACTCTTTTTCTTACTGCAGCGCAGGGGAGGTGAGACGTCGATTCCTTACTATGTCGGGAAAGTGTTGTCACGGATGGCGGTGAGGCATCGGTTCCTTACGACGGTGCGATGTCGATGGATTAGGGAGTCACTCACGTCGAGGATCGGCTTCGCGTTGATGAAGCACCGGCATCGGTGAAGTCGGGACTCCGGTGAAGGCAGCGGCCTCGATGCCAGCTTTTAGAGTCGATGCGGCACGACGTTGGCAGGCGTCAGGCCTACGGTGCAAGTCGGGGCGGTGCGTCGTGCTCTTCACAAGCGGTGCCCACGGCTTCGGTGCAGGTACGGTGTCGCTCGCCAGTATCGGTGTTGCAATTTCCTTCTGTGGCAGCTGAAACAGCAGTTCCAGATGCAGAGAGACAGAAGGGATGAAGTCTTTGTGTCCCTGAGACTTCAGAACAGGAGGCAAGCTCAGTTTCAAGCCCTTGGAGATCTTTTCTTCAAGCAGGTGACAAAGAAAACAGCAAAGTCCTTTTTCTCCTTTCCTTGGCAGCAAGCAGCCACTGCAGGCCAACCCCAGACAGCAAACAGCACAGGGGCAGTATTCCTCCTCAGCTTATCCGGCTCTTCTCCTTGGCAAAGGTTCCTCTTGATTTCCCAGAAGTGATCTAAAAGTCTGGGGTCTGGGCCCCAATATTTATACCACAAAATCCTTTGTTCTCTGAAGGCAGAGAGTGTCTGTACCCAGCCAAAACCAGTTCTGTCTTCACTGGTGCAGCTTCCTGGCAGGAGGCGGAGACAGCATTGTTGAAGGCAGACCAGGCCCATGCAGGCCCATGCAGGTGAAAGGAAATCTCCTCCCCCTACTCAAAATGCAGCCCAGGTCTATTCAGCCCAGCCCTGACTCATCAGACTTCTGGAGCCACTGCCCCTCTCCAGCCCCTGTCATCCAAAAGCCAGACAAGCAATACACAAACCTAGCAGAGGCACACTGGATGGTTAGGAAAGAAAATACCTACTTTCTAAAAGTGGTATTTTCAAACACAGAATGCAAAAATCACCCTCACTAAAAGATGCACGTTAACATTCTGAGTTCAGGCATACTAAACTTTATTTTTCTATCTTGTTCCCAGGGTCAGTTATGTTTATAAGATGTTTTAAACAAACTCCCCATTCTGTCCTATGGGAACAGATAGCCTTGCAATAGTGAAAAACGAAAGTGGCAGTATTTCACTATCAGGACATGCCACATACATCAGGGCATGTCCTACCTTTCACATACAATGCACCCTTCCCACAGGGGTACCTTGGGCCTACCTTAGGGGTGACTGATATGTAGAAAAGGGAAGGTTTAGGGACTGGCAAGTGTGTGCACTTGCGAAGTCGACATGGCAGTCCAGACTGCACACAGGCTCTACAATGGCAGGCCAGAGTTACATTTTACAGGCTGCTTCTGTGGGTGGAACAATCAGTGCTGCAGCCCACTAGCAGCATTTTATTTACAGGCCCTGGGCACACATAGCGCACTATACTAGGGTCTGACAAGTAAATCAAATATGCCAACCATGGAATCACTAATCCATAACAACAATTTACAAAGGGAGAACTTGCACTTTGGCACTGAACAGCAGTGGTGAAGTGCCCAAAGCATCTAGACCAGCAAAATGGAGTCCAACACACAACACAGGAGGCAAAGGCAAAAAATGGTAGGGAGACCCACGCCAATGATGCCAGGTCTAACATCGAGGTTATGATGAAATTTGATTCATGCTCGCAACTCACCATGATTTCTTAGGAGATTTTCGAAAAACACTTCAGGGGGATGATAAAAATGCACAGGATGGATGTGAAACTGACTGGGTATGGTGGTGCATCAATTAGAACGTATGGCTATTTTGTTGCATGTCTGGATTGCAAAGGGAGATTTGTGGATGCACAGGTATATGTGTCAGACAAAGGGGATAAGTTACTTGGTTGGCCACATCAAAAACTTTTAGGGATAACCCTCAATCCCAATGCAATTCCACAGGTTCAGATGCAGGAGATAGATGGGGACAAAAGTGATTATAAAGTGACATTTGCTAAATTATTTCATGATGAATTGGGACGTCTGTTAGATTACAAACATGATATAAAACTGAAATTGGGTGCAAAACCTGTGGTTGCCAAAGTGCGGAAAATACCACTTAGTGCACAAGATGGAGTACAGTGAGAGCTTACATGATTGATTGACTTGAGGGTGATTGAGCTGGTAGAAGCCACTGAGTGGTTGGCTCCCATAGTGGTGGCGAAGAAATCTAACAATGAGATACGCTTGTCTGTGGATCTCAGAGCACTAAATAAAAAGATGATATTGGATAGGTTTCCTCTCCCAAACATTGATGAAATGATATTGGCTTTAGCTGGTGCTAATTATTTTACAACACTTGACTTAGCATCAGCCTACCATCAAGTTACATTGGATGAATCATCACAACAGTTGATGGCATTTATTACTCTCATGGGGGCTCACAAATATCTTGGGATGCAGTTTGGTCTTATATTGATGGCTTCAGCATTTCAAAGAGTTATGTCTACAGCACTGAAAGGGATACAAGGAGTACTGTGTTATCAGGACGATGTGTTGATTTTGGACAAAAGAAAAAGGAACATGATGTGAAAGTGTGTGCAGTGCTGGAGAGGTTATTAAAAACAGAAATCGCATTGAGAAAAGACAAGTGCAACATTTGTGTAAGTGAAGTCAACTATTTGGGATATCACATCTCTGGGAAAGGGATAAGACCAAAAAAAGAACTTGTTAAAGCAATTGTGGGCATGAAAGACCCTTGTTCCTAGGAAAAACTGGTGTCTTTCCTTGGAATGGCGGAGTACTACAGTAAGTTCATAAAAAGATTTGTGAATAAAACAGTCCATCTTAGAGAGTTACCAGGAAGGAAAGTGGAATTCTGTTGAGATGTGGAGTGCCAGAAAGAATTTATTCATTTGAAAGAAGATCTAACAAATGTATCCAATTTGCAGGCATTTGTTCCAGGCAAAGAAACCTGTATTATCATGGATGCCAGTAGTAAAGGAATTGGTGCAGTTATTGTTCAGAGGAGAGAGGGTACAGAACAACTGATTATGTGTGCCACAAGATGCTTGAAAGGTGCAGAGTTGAACTACTCTGTGATTGAGAAGCAGGCTCTTGCTATCTTTTGGGCACTAGCCAAATTCAGGAACCCTTAATTGGAGAACCCTAGGGTAAGGTCTGATCACAAACCCTTAAAAGAAATCTTTCAAAAGAAAGGCCTGGATTCAATTTCGTCTAGGATAAGGAGGTGGGTTATTGCTCTCCAAGAGTATGATTTCACTGTTAAATATATCCCAGGTGCACAAGATTTCACAGCTGATTGCTTATCACGGTTGGTTGACACAGTAAATTCACAAGATTTGCAGGATTGTTCAATGATTTTCTAGAGCAAGACGTTAGTGTCTGTGAAGTTTCCCTATGGGCAATAGAGGAGGATGAATAGAAAGCTGGGATTGGGAAGCATTCTTCTCTTTTGAATGCCAATGCATAGACGCAATTTTGTCAGCAAAAATGAACAAACTGGAGAGACCATGGTCAATGGTCAAAGAGGAATTAGCGGTGATTGATGGCATTTTAGCAAGAGGCCCTAGGTTGTTTCCCTGGAAGGATTGAGAGGTATATTGATTTCATTAGCACATGACGGCCATATGGGCATAGTTAAAACAAAAGAATGTGTACGTCAAGACTTTTATTTATTTAATTTATTTATTTATTTATTTAAAAGGTTTTATATAGCGCTGGCTGGACCCGAGGGTATCAGAGCGCTTTACATGGGTATTAATTGCAATATAACAAAATTACAATGAGGTAGTATTCAAAACCAATACAAACAGTAAAGAACAGCTCAAATTCTACACTATCTAATTACATAAATTGCAATGGGCTCCAGCAAGTCCTGAGAGATTAGGCTAGCGTGGGAGGGAAAGGAAGGAGAAGAGGGAGGTAGGGTATAGGAATGGAGAGAGGCTGAGGAGGGGGGGAGGTTAAGGCCATACCATACCGCTTACATGGGTATTAATTGCAATGTAATAGAATTACAATGAGGTAGTACTCAAAACCAATACAGACAGTAAAAAACAGCTCAAATTTTACACAATCTAATTATATATATTGCAATGGGCTACAGCAAGTCCTGAGAGATTAGGCTAGCGTGGGATGGAAATGATGGAGAAGAGGGGGGTAGGGTATAGGAATGGGGAGAGGCTGAGGAGGGGGGAGGTTAAGGCAAAACCAAGTGGGACGAAGCAGGTCCTATGGGAAAGGTTAGTGGTAGAAGTTAGTGGGCAAAGGAAGATGTGAGAGGGGGAGGAGAGAGGGAGTCAGGGATCAAAAAAAGGGGGGAGGACCTTAAACAGTAGGAGGTCGGGGTGGGATGAGTGCCCGGGGAGGGATTAAGGACCCCAGTATTTGTTGAGAAGGAGGAGTTTGAGGTCTTTTTTGAAGCTGACGTAAGAGGGGTTACAACGAAGTTCTTTGGGGAGGGAGTTCCAGATGTTAGGCGCATTTCCGGTAAAGGAGCGCGATTGTGTGGATTTCTTGTTTAACAGAGGAGGGACAAGAGCGAGAGTGTTGGAGCTCCTCAATGCTCTAGAGCAGCCAGCTTTGTGAAGTTTATCTGAGAGGTACTGCGGGGAGCGTTGGTGCAGGGCTTTGTGCGTAATGCAAGCTGTCTTGTAGGAAGTTCTTCCTTCGACGGGAAGCCAATTGAGGGCTTTAAGGGCAGGGGAGATGTGATCGAACCATTTGAGGTCGGTAATGAGCCTAGCAGCCAGGTTCAGAACAGATTTGATTGGGGCTAGGTGGACTTTAGGGGTTCCAGAGAGGATGGCGTTACCATAGTCAATTTTCGACAAGACCAGCGATTGGACGACTAATTTAAAGTCATCTGCAGGAATGAAGGGTTTTATTTTCTTGAGGTGATGGAGAGTGAAGAGAGCGCTTTTGGCCGAATTTTTATGTGGGTGATAAGAGTAAGGTTCTGGTCAATGTTAAATCTGAGGGATTTAACTGAGTTGGATATAGTGAGAGAGCAGTTGAGTGCGGTTAGGTCAGAGATCCAGGATAGAATGGGGAGCGAGTTGTTCTTAGGGGAGAAAAGAATGATTTCAGTCTTTTTTGGATTGAGTTTGAGGTGGTTGTAGTGGAACCAGGATTGAATCTTATTCAAGGCATCATTGAGGTGAAGAATGTCCGAGCGGGATTGAATCTTATAGTAAAGTTGGGTGTCATCTGCGTATAGGTGGTAATTGATTCCCGCTTGCTTAAGGATAAGGGTGAGGGGTTCCATGAAGAGGTTGAATAGAGAGGGGGAGAGTATAGAGCCCTGGGGGACCCCTAGGGAGACGGGCATAGGTTTGGAAAGGCAGTCGCGAATTTTAATTTGCTGGGTTCTATGTTGGAAAAGGAGGTGAACCATTTGAGGACTGAACCGTTGAGGCCAAAATGATCTTTAAGTGTGTTAAGTAGAGTAGAGTGGTTAACAGTGTCGAAAGCAGCGGAGAGATCAAGGAGAATGAGAAGGGAGGACTCGCCTTTGTCGAGGGAGTGATGGATGTCATCAATTCTATTTAGCATGGCCGTTTCCGTACTACAGCCCTTTCTGAAGCCTGATTGGAAAGAGTCTAAAAGATTGAATGAATCAATGTGTCTATCTAGCTGGAGCAGGGCGCATTTTTCAAGGGCTTTTGAGAGAAAAGGAATGTTAGAGATAGGATGAAGGTTATTTAGGTCATTAGGGTCACCAGCAGGATTTTTGAGGATGGGAGTGATTTGTCCCAGTTGGAGGGAAGCAGGGACACAACCGGAGGTAAAGGATGAGTTGATGATAGAGGTCCAATAGGGGGCAATGATATGTTTTAGATCTTGGACAAGGTTGGAAGGGAGAGGGTCTTTAGTGTGAGATGACGGTTTAAGTCTGGTAATGACGTTAAGAACATCAAGTTCAGTGACTGGATGGAAGTTGTGCCAAGAAGCATTATTTTTTTGCTCGAGTATGGTGGGGATGGGTTCAAGAATAGGGACGACAGGAGGAAGCGATGAGGAGTCATGAAGAGGCGTTGAGAGTGAAGGAGAATTGGAGGAAATGTCCAGGGAGGGAAGTAGGCTAAGAGGGAGGGGAGTTAAGGCGAAGGATTGATCAATTTTGGAGATTTTTTCTGAGAAGTAGTTGGCAATTTCTTCGCATCTCTCGTTGGTGGCAATCACCTTGGGGGGTACAGAGGAGGTTTGGTTTTTAACAATGCTGAATAGTTCCCTATGTCTGTTTTTGGCCCGGTCGAGTTGGGAGCGGAAGAAGGATGTCTTAGCATTGAGGATGTGTTTTTTATAATTGGCCCTAGCGGATCTGAGGAGGGAGAGATTAGAGGGGGAAGGGTTTTGCCTCCATATGCGTTCAGTCGATCTAAGTACGCGTCTCTCATTGTTGAGATCTGCATTGAACCAGGATTTGGAGGAGGAGTTTTTCTGAAGTTTTAGTCTGGCTGGGGCAATTTGGTCAAGGACCTCAACGATGGATTTATTAAAGTGTTCGGTGAGGTCATTAGCATTTTGGTAGAGAGGAGAGAGTCGAAGTTGTGCTTTGACTTTGGTCTCCAGTTCGCCTGGGGGAATAAGATGAAGATTCCTAGTCAATTTCATCTGTTTGATGGTTTTGGGTGGAGGGGGTAGTACAGAGTTAGCGATCGTGAAAAGGATGAGGTGATGGTCTGACCAGTCGATGGGAACGATGGAGGAAAGGGAGGCCAGATCATTGCTTGTAATGATAGCGTCGAGAGTGGCTCCTTTGGTGTGAGTAGGAGAGTGGCAGAGTTGCTTCAGGTCGTTGATATCAAGTAGATCAGTGAGGAGGTTAACCATAGGATCATCATTTTTGTTCCAATGAAGGTTAAAATCTCCGAGGAAGAGGTTTTTAGAATTGGAAAGTGAGGATTGGGTAAGAAGGTCGGACAATTCCTCTACAAAAGGAAGAGGGTCACCAGGAGGATGGTAGATGTTGTGAAGTCGAACTAGAGGGGAGCCTTGCACTTTAAGTTCCGCTCCAAGGTATTCAAAAGTAGAATGATCGGAGTTCTGCACAGGTGAGAGTTGGAGTTCGTTTTTATAGATTATCGCTAGACCGCCTCCAATTCTGACAGGTCTATCTTTTCTGAGTATGGAGTAGCCAGGGGGAGAGAGCATATCAAGAATGGAAGAAGAGTGATCTTTGAGCCAAGTTTCAGTTAGAAAGGCGATGTCAATGGTTTCGCTAAGGATGGTTTCCGAAATTTCAATCGCGTGTTGGACAGCCGAGCGACAGTTAACCAGCATGCAGGTAAGGGGTTTAGGGTTGGTTGTAGGGGGGGCAGGAGTGGATAGTGGTAAATTGCGGGGGCAGTCTGGGTGAAGCTGGGGAAGCTGGAATTCTGCTATTCCCAAGGATCACAGGGATGGGTGCCTGCGGGACCAGAGGGTCAGTAGTCAAAGAGATGGGGGGGTAAGGCTTACAGGGGTCAGGGAGATCAGAGGCGGGGAGGTGGTTTGAGGCACGGAATGTTCTAAGTGTGTCGTTACAGAGGGGGGTAGTATCCCATTGCTGGGGGAATGTAGTGTTGGTTTGTTCAGCACACTGGGAAATAGAATGATTGGGGCGGTTAAGTAAGGAGAGGGAGTTTGACATCTTTTCTGAGTGAGGTGAGTTCAAACGACAGGTTAGCGAGATGGAGTTCTATATTAAAAAGCATCTGGGGTATAAGAGAGAAAGGCATGGAGGCTGGGAGGTCGGGGGGACTTGGAGGATGTTCCGTGTTAGTCAGGATGAGAGGTCTGGGGTGAGGAAGGGGTGGGAGCCCAGGTGGGGGGTGGTGAGGGGTATTCCGATTGATGGATGAAGGGAGGGAAGTGAGGTGGGACAGGGCATTCACTGGAGTCACAAGAGAGTCAAGAGAAGGAAAGGGTGCGCGGGGAGAGTGAGGAGGATTGACATCCTGGTTAAGGAGGGGAAGGTCAATTAGGGAGGAAGAAGTTGGAGTCAGTGATTGAGTCGTAGGGGGATCAATTTTAGGGGGATGGGAGGAAGAAGAAGATACAAGGGAGGAACAGGTGTGAGGTGTTGGAGCCTCAAGAGGAGGAGAGAGAGTATGGATGGTTGAGTGGGCCGTTGGTGAATCAGTAGGAGGGAAAATTGTTAACGCAGGAGGGAGATAGAGAGTCTGTGCTTGGGAGACTTCCGTGGTGTTTTCAGTGTCTGTATGAGGAGGGGTTAGAGTAGGGGAAAGAGGGGTCAGAGGGTCAGACTGTGATTGGGAGGCTGAAGGGTCAGAGGAAGGTATCGAGAGTAGGTAGGATAAGGTGCTGAAATGGTGTTCAAAGATGGTGAGATGTTTTTCAGAGGCTTGAATGAGGATGTTTCCAGATTTAAAAATAGAGATGTCAATTTCACCAAGAAAAGTAGGGGAAGGGGTGGTAGACAGTTTCAAACCATATGGGATTTTGCATGACTTTGTGATAGGGAGGTGGTGGAGGAAGATGCTTTTCCATTTAGAGGGGCGCTTGGAGTAGAAGATGTAATTGGTTTTTACAATCGAGGTGAGACTGAGGTAGTTATCCACAAATAGCGTTTCTTGGTGACGAATTAGTAGTTTGTGTTTAAAGTTTTTCTTAGCATTTTTGGAGAGGTTAGGGGGGTAAAGGATGGTCCAAGAGTTTGGGCCGTGTCTAGTGATAGGTGCATCCTGTGCAGCGAGGGTGTGAGTGAGGGGGGGCATGTTTATTCCGCTAAAGTGATCCAGGGGAGAGGGAAAATTGTGGGGAAGGGGAATAGGGACAGGGTGAAGTGAGGGGGAGGAATTAAAAGGGGGAACGGAGGGAAAGTTAGTGACTAGAGTAAGCCCCGGAGAGGGCCGTGCTAGGAAGGTGTCACGAATGGTATTTCAAGAATGATGGTTAGCAGACTATAAAATAAAAATCATAGGGCAGGAGAAAATGAGGGAGCGTTAAAAACTTGTTAAAAAGCCAAGACAATAAAGTGAGGTAACATAAAGAGGCAAAAGAATGGCAGAGAAATAAACCACCAGCACGAACAGTTCACTTGCGCACAAAGAGAAGAAAGTGCAATGTGCTATAACGCGTATTGTCTTGCTGTGGGTAATGTCATATGGTAAATATTAAGTGATCACGAAGAGGCAGGACAGTTACAGTGTATGTGGAGCAATAAGGATAAAATGTCATTTAGCAGCTCACATAACAATACAGGAGTATGCATCCAAGGTAAAAATTCTATACAATATGAAGTCGGGATGGGGTAGGGCAATTTAGGAGTACGTGGAGCCTTAGGTATTAAGAAGTCCTGTAGCCGGTCAGATTGATTGCAGGAGTGAAACAGCCAGCCTAGAGAAGTCACAGATATGGACAGTCACAAACATTGGAGGGGAAAAATGGTAGTCGGCAAGGTAAAGTACATAAGTGGACAACCAGAGTTAACAGTACAGTTGTGCATAAAGAGAGGGAAGTGCTATGTGCAAGTGTGTGGCTTGTAAAGCAGCGGGCAAAGGCAACTTCTATAAATAAAGTGATCGAGAGGAGGTAGGTCCGTTTGGGTGCATGAGGAGCTTTAGGTTACAATATCTTACTGCAGAGCAGACTTGATAACAGGGGAAGACTACCAGCCTAGTCGACGTCACAATACAAATCATTCCGCAAAAATTGGGGGGATACTAAATAGTAGTCCACAAGGTAACGACAGTAAACAATAGGGACTCAAAATATTAAACAGACATGGTGAGGAAGAATTAGATTATGTCGGGCCAGGTAAATGAGGTTAAGGGTGTTCCAGCAGTTCCATCCCTAATTAAGTGCGCAGTCTAAAAAGTGTATAGTGAATAGATAAAAAGCTCAGGGTTCTGGAGTGAGTGTAGTTAACCCGGTCACCAACTAGGCTCAGAGGGGCGCCATAAGTGGAAGTGAAATGATCGAGGGCAGGTCACTTTCAGGTAGCTCAGTCCAGACTTGCACAAAGAGATTTGGCAGGCATGCGATTTAGCTTCACTAGTAAAGGGCATTCATGTTGCACGATATTCCTAGTGTTTAATTAGTAAGTAGATGAGGCACCAAAGACGCAGCCAGTGTAGGACAGATTAGGTTATCCACTAGTAGGGGCTCCACTCCAAGATGGCCACCATAGGAGTGGGTTGGGGTATGTCCTTTTTTCAGATTCTCTTCCAAGTGGAGTAACGGGACCAGGGGCAGGGGGCGTCCTCACCTAGTCCGATGCGAAAAGGACAAAATGGTCTCCCTACAGCCAAAGAACGTCAAAACCCGACAAAAATGGGTGTCCGGATGGGGACCACAAAAAACACGTCAAGTCAAAGCCATACGGCTGTCCACTAGGCACGGCAGCAAGTAGCGTGAGGAGGCAACAGCCACAACTGTTAGCTGGACGCAGCAGCAGGGCTCGATCACTTGAATGCGCCAACGAAGACTCCCTCACACCAGGCACAGAGAAGAAGCAGCGGGGGGGAGAACGTCAACGAGCTCCGTCACCTCGAGGACCGAGAGCGCGAATCATCACCATCTCCGTCCACCACCGGAAAGAGCCTGCGGATACAACCAAACCGGGACCCGCATCAGAAATGGGCGGAGAAACCCCCTAGGAATCGCCCCTGCATAGAGACCATCCGGCCGCTCCACAGACGTAGCCCACAAGCCCACGAGCCCGTCCCGGGAACCGGGTCCCGGAGCAAGGGGGGGGAGGAACCCAACCTGCCGAGTCCCAGGCCTCCCGTGGAAATCCAGGGAGTTCGGACTAAGATCAGAGAAGGGGGGGCCAGCAAACATGCAGACCGAAGCCCAGTCCCACAGCCCCGGGAGCCCTGCGCAAAGGTCCAGAAAGGAGCACCAGGGACCAAGCCGAGCCCCGGCCAGCTGCAGCAGGAAGAGGTTGCCACCTCCCCAAGACCAAAACACACCCGCAGTCTCGTGAGTTCAGGCCAGGAGCAGACTACGGAGCTGAGGAGCGAAGAACAGCAAGGGGGCAACGCGACCAGAGGCCGCGGCAACAAAGCACCGCATCCGCACCGGAAAAACCCCGGCTCCGCTCTCTCCACGAGTCAGCAATGGTCCATGAAAAGGCGTCGGTGTCGCCAGCAGGATTCAGGTAAATTTTGCCTTCTGTTTATCCTTTGGTATTGCAGTTGATCTTCAAATGAGTAGTTGCGTTGCATTGCAGTGGGCTTCATCTAAGCAGGGCTGTCGAGCAAAACGATGGAATGTGGGGCATAGGCAGGGATTTTCACAGAATTGTGATCCCAAGCCCCGGAGCTCCAGTGGGGAGCTCCAGCTCGGCGGCCATCTTATATGAGCTCAACCAAGACTTTTGGTGGCCTGGATTACATTTGATGGTAGAACATACAGTGAGGGATTGTGTGCAGTGTAATATGAGTGACAAATTGCTGAAAACTGAACATATGCCAATGATTTGTAGAGAATTACCAAAATATCCATGAAAGGAGGTAGCAATTGATATAGTGGGTCCTTTCCTTGGTGAGCATCCCACACCTTATGTTTTAGTACTGCTTGACTTACACTCGCGATAAATTGAAGTGAGTTGTGTGCGTGATATCGCTTCATATAATGATCAAATTCTTAGAGGAAGTATTTAAGCAGGAGAGTTATACTCATTTTATGTTGTCTGACAATGGTCCACAGTTCTGCTCACAAGAAATGGAAAGCTACTTGAAGGAGTGTGTCACAAGTCATAAAAAAAGCTTGCTGTACCATCCCAAGACAAATGGAGCAATTGAGAGGTTAAACAAAACCTTGAAAGAAAGTAGACGATTGCCAAGAGTAAACAGTTTAGATGGGAAAAGGAAGTTGCAAGAAAGAAACACTGCTTACAGATTGTCACCACATGCTACTACTAGCAAAACGCTGTTTGAGCTGTTTAAAAAAAGGACTGCTAATACAAAGTTATGTCCAGGTTGGATGTTGCTAGACAAGGGTGTAAAGTTTAATGGAATGGGTGAATGGAGAAAGAGAGAATTGAAATGTCGACGTGATAGGAAACATTATTTTGATGTACACAAATGTGTTAAAAGGATTACATTTCAGGTTGGTGATTGGGTTAAAAACAAAAGAATGTGTACGTCAAGACTTTTGGTGGCCTGGATTACATTTGATGGTAGAACATACAGTGAGGGATTGTGTGCAGTGTAATATGAGTGACAAGATGCTGAAAACTAAACATATGCCAATGATTTGTAGAGAATTACCAAAATATCCATGAAAGGAGGTAGCAATTGATATAGTGGGTCCTTTCCTTGGTGAGCATCCCACACCTTATATTTTAGTACTGCTTGACTTACACTCACGATAAATTGAGTTGTGTGCGTGATATCGCTTCATGTAACTTAATTTTATTACTTAATTTTATTTTATAACTTAATTTTATTAAGGTACCAGTTGAGTGTCAAACGTGGTTCAAATTTACTAAGGAGAAACAGCTGGTCAAATTATTGAAAAATGTCATTAAGACCAATGATGGGAGAACTTGAAATTTGAATCGGATAGTGAAAGCCTGATATTTGCCAGGTGGTGACAAAACCAGATGTATTCAGTTCGCTGACAAAGGACCAGATGAGCAGGGATGGTTTGAACAAGGAGGAGGTATCAGGAAAAGTGAGAGGATACACAAATCTCCTCAGTATTTAAAGGATTATATAAGAAGTTATGGGAAAAGATAATTGTATATTTCAGAAATATTGTTATGGGGTGAATATCATTTTTAACGTATACGAGAAATGATACTATTGTTTTTGTAGATAATTATTGTTTATATTGGGGGCGGTGTGATGTAGTAATTAGCATAGGATGTATTAGCATAGGCACATTCACTATTAATAAGGAGGGAGAAGTGTGAGGTAGTTAAGTTCTAGGATAAAGTTCTCTCTCTTGTGATGTTAGAGAGAGAGAATGTTTAGGTTTAAATAGTAGTGATAATTGTGCGTGGAGGAATCACTGACAAAATATCGACCTCAAAAATATCGAGGTACAAAAATATCGTGACAGAAATATCGAAGTCAAGAATATCGACATCCTATCTACATCATGGTAAGTACAAAAATATCGAAAATTAAATATCAATGTCAAAAATATCGTTGTAAAAATATTGTTTTTTATAAATGTTAAAAAAATCTAAAATAAAGTAAATAATACATATAATTAAAAGAAACAGTTAAAATTATTTAAAAATGTTTAAAAATAAAAACTGATACATATAATGTTAAAATAAATTAAACATATACATATAAAATATAATATATATACTTACTTAATAATATTCAGTAAATAATTATTTTAATAACTTATAAATTGTTAAAAATATTTTATAATTTATAAATGCAGACATACACATACAAAAATAATATTATTAAAAATGTAATAAATATATTTAACAAATTTAAAAAATTACAATATTTTTAATTTTTGTAAAATAAATTATACACAACATTAAGTAAATCAATACAGAAAAATATTGGATAGTGGAGGGAAAAAAATTACTATTCCCACTCCAAAGAGTGCAACAGTAGGGAAAGTGTTGGATAGCATAGGGGTAAAAATTACTATTCCCACTCCAAAGAGTGCAACAGTAGGGAAAGTGTTGGATAGCGTAGGGGTAAAAATTACTATTCCCACTCCAGAGAGGGCAACAGTAGGGAAAGTGTTGCATAGCGAAAGGGTTAAAATTACTATTCCCACTCCAGTAATTGCAACAGTAGGGAAAGTGTTGGATAGCGTAGGGCTAAAAATTACTATTCCCACTCCAGAGAGTTCAACAGTAGGGAAAGTGTTGGATAGCGAAAGGATTAAAATTACTATTCCCACTCCAGTGAGTGCAACAGTAGGGAAAGTGTTGGATAGCGTAAGGGTAAAAATTACTATTCCCACTCCAGTGAGTGCAACAGTAGGAAAAGTGTTGGATAGCGTAGGGGTAAAAATTACTATTCCCACTCCAGAGAGTGCAACAGTAGGGAAAGTGTTGGATAGCGAAAGGGTTAAAATTACTATTCCCACTCCAGAGAGTGCAACAGTAGGGAAAGTGTTGGATAGCGTAGGGGTTAAAATTACTATTCCCACTCCAGTAATTGCAACAGTAGGGAAAGTGTTGGATAGCGTAGGGCTAAAAATTACTATTCCCACTCCAGAGAGTGCAACAGTAGGGAAAGTGTTGGATAGCGAAAGGATTAAAATTACTATTCCCACTCCAGAGAGTGCAACAGTAGGGAAAGTGTTGGATAGCGAAAGGATTAAAATTACTATTCCCACTCCAGTGAGTGCAACAGTAGGGAAAGTGTTGGATAGCGTAAGGGTAAAAATTACTATTCCCACTCCAGTGAGTGCAACAGTAGGAAAAGTGTTGGATAGCGTAGGGGTAAAAATTACTATTCCCACTCCAGAGAGTGCAACAGTAGGGAAAGTGTTCGATAGCGAAAGGGTTAAAATTACTATTCCCACTCCAGTAATTGCAACAGTAGGGAAAGTGTTGGATAGCGTAGGGGTAAAAATTACAATTCCCACTCCAGTGAGTGCAACAGTAGGGAAAGTGTTGGATAGCGTAGGGGTAAAAATTACAATTCCCACTCCAGAGAGTGCAACAGTAGGGAAAGTGTTGGATAGCGTAGGGGTTATAATTGCTATTCTAACTCCAGAAAGTGCAACAGTAGAGAAAGTGTTGGACAGAGTAGGGGTAAAAATTACTATTCCAACTCCAGAGAGTGCAACAGTAGAGAACGTGTTGGATAGCGTAGGGGTAAATATTACTATTCCCACTCCAGAGAGTGCAACAGTAGGGAAAGTGTTGGATAGCGTAGGGGTAAAAATTACTATTCCAACTCCAGACAGTGCAACAGTAGGGAAAGTGTTGGATAGCGTAGGGGTGAAAATTACTATTCCAACTCCAGAGAGTGCAACAGTAGGGAAAGTGTTGGATAGCGTAGGGGTAAAAATTACTATTCCCACTCCAGAGAGTGCAACAGTAGGGAAAGTGTTGGATAGCGTAGGGGTAAAAATTACTATTCCAACTGCAGAGAGTGCAACAGTAGGCAAAGTGTTGGATAACGTAGGGGTTAAAAATAACATACTTATCAATTAAATAATTGTTTTAATTAAATAATGATTTATCAATAAATTAACAATACATTATTTATAAATACCAATAAATGAAAATTAATAATTACTTTAATAACATTACATTTCTTCCCACCCTATTCCCCAATAAACACAAAACCCACTCCACATTAAATGTAACACAATTAATATAATTATCAATTAAGCAATTAATAACAATTAATTAACAATTAATAATTAATTAACAATAAAATAATTATCAATACCAATAAATAATAATTAATAAAAATTAATTACCAATGTATAATTAATTAACAATAAATTAATTATCAATACCAATAAATATTAATAAATAATTACTTAATTATAATAAATTACTTCCCACCCTATTCCCCTATAAACACACAACCCACTCCTAAACTAAATTAACACAATTAATATATTTATCAATTAATTAATTAATAAAAATTAATTACCAATTAATAATTACTAAACAATAAATTAATTATCAATACCAAAAAATAAAAATTATTAATTACTTTATTATAATTAATTTACTTCCCACCCTATTCCCCTATAAACCCACAACCCGCTCTACTAAAAATGTATACAATTAATATAATTATCAATTAATCAATTAATAAAAATGAATTACCAATTAATAATTAATTAACAATAAATTAAATATCAATAACAATAAATAAAAATTAATAATTACTTAATTACAATTAAATTACTTCCCACCCTATTCCCCTATAAACCCACAACCCGCTACAGAACTAAAATGCAAAATGTAATTAAAAATAATTAATAATTTCTAAAAATTATGAATTAATTTACTATAATTAAATTACTTCCCACCCTATTCCCCTATAAACCCACAACCCGCTACGGTACTAAAACGCAAAATTTACTTTAAAAAAAATTACTAACTTCTAAACAATTAATACATATATTTAAAAAAATAACACAAAACATAACAAAACATGTGGAACACTTACATATAAAATACATACTAAAATACATAACACTAACATAAACATCGATATTATTAACATCAATATTTTTACTATCGATATTAACAACTTTGATATTAACAAAAATGATATTTCTTACCTTCAGGTCGATATTCTGGTCACCGATATTCTTGATGTCGATATTCTGTCCCTACGATATTTAAAACTCGATATTAATGTACGTCGATATTTAAAAGTCGATATTTTGACTGTGCACCGCGTGGAGAGCTACTGGTGGATGAGATGAAAGAAAGAGCTCCTACTTCAACCAACTGCCTCTCGTCTCAGTGAAATGCTTTTATCTGCAACACTATACTCACCAAATGTGGTCTGGGATTCTTTTAAGGCATTTATAAGAGGGAGTGTTATTAGCATAACTGTACACAAAAGGAAAAAGGATAGGATAACCCTACATGACTTGGAAGATAGAGGAGGAAAGTGTGGTGCTAGTTTAACAAAGAGCTTACAAAACATGAGGAGACAATTGTCAGGAAGTATTAGCATATAGTATGGAAACTGAGTAAGTCTTTGTCAGTTTTTATCAAGATTTATTGACTGAAGGGGCTAGATTGTCAGAGGAAGAAATTGAAGTTTGGATAAGAATGAATCCACTACTGAAGGTAAACTTAAGTCAAAAAATGGAGATAAATTGGAAAATCCAAGAGAAGGAGGTTAAAGTTTCCCAGAAGAGTTTGAAGAGAGGTAGAGCACCAGGCACTGATGGCTTACCAAATGAGCTGTATGTGCTGCTAGCCGATAACATTGTATCGTCTTGACTAGTCTCTTTAATGCTATTTTCATCAGAGATTACAACTTTTCAAACTCCTGGAGGGCAGCGACGATCAATGTGATCTTGAAGCCTAATGAGGCTAATCAGTGCAACTCCTATGGACTGATTTTTTTGTTAAATTATGAGTATAAGCTGTACACGCACATTTTAGCTAAAAGTTTAAGCAAAGTAATTGGGATGTTGATCCATGAGGACCAAAAAGGTTTATTCCAGTCCAGCAGCTGGACGAAATAACACCCTGGCTCATAGAAGCAGTTGATAAAGCAACATCACAGCAACTACCACTGGCTGTTGTGGCTGTCAATGCCACAAAAGCCTTTGATAGAGTCAATTGGAAATATTTTAATGTAATCTTGAAGCATAATGGTTTAGGTGGTTTTGGTAGCCCAATTCAGGTGACCTACATGAACCCTCAGCATGGAAACCACGAAATGCAAGACTTAAATTATGATTTAACAAACAGCGTGGTACAAGACAAGGAGGCCCCGTATCTCCTTTACTGTTTGATTTATATATAGAGCCTTTATCTAGGAGACTGAGGAAGGACATTAATATTATATATTTTTTCTTTAATGGATGGGAACAGAAAGTTGCATTGTATGTAGGTGACTTAATAATATACACATCAAACTGGAGAATTCACTTACAGTAATACTTCAAATAATTTGTGAGCTCGGCCAACACATCTAAAACAGAAAGTATGGGGTGGAATATTGAGAGCAACAACACTTTAATTAAAAAGAAACTAAAGGGCCTGATTTAGATTTTGGTGGATGGGTTACTTCGTCACAACAGTGACAGATATCCTGTCAGCTGAAATATAAATCCCATTATATCCTTTGGTATTTATATTTAGGCGGACGAATAACTGTCACCGTTAAGATGGAGTAACCCGTCCGCCAAAATCTATCAGGACCTTAGTCGCTAGGTGTAAGAATAGGACAGGATTTGAATAGTTTAGTGCAGTTAAATCTCAATAAAGTTATAGGGGAAGTAGATAATTTACTTCTTGGGTCAATCTACATGGCCATTCTAATTTGATCAAGATGATGCTCCTTCCTAAGTTTACCTTTCTTTTTAATATGATCCCCTTGATTTTCAGGGAAAAACTGTTGAATAAATTACAGGGGAAAATAAGTAGTTTAATCTGGGCTTTTACAGGGGTGAGGATTTCCTGTAACAATTGCTGGGCCTTTCAACTGAAGAATAGCAAAATGTTACTGAAGAGCCTGAATCAATCACAAATAGTTCTCATGCTGTGCGCTATGATAAAGAAGATGCACCAGGGGGAGAGGCAATTCCTGTATGCATGTGGAGCTCAAGGATTGTTTTTAAAACATTTAGGGGCCGATTCCGATTCAGGACGGAAATCTCCCCGACCGAGCCGGACCCGGAGAGATTTCCGACCGAATCGGACCCTAGCAGCCCGACCGAACAGAGTACGATGCGTACGTATGCCATCGGACTCGATTCGGTCGGACTCCATTGAAGTCAATGGGAGCCAGTCGTACGACACGTACACGGGCTCCCATTGACTCAATGGGCACGACGCGAACAAGGGCGCCCCCTACAGTGGGTTCGCGTCAATGCGGGTCGCGCCGTACATGCACGTGTAGGGGGGACCCATGGGTCCCCCTGTGTGCGACTCGTGCGCCTACGCTTACAGGGGGGTCCGACACGGACCCCCAAAGTGCGGCTCAGACAGCTCCTTGGAGCCGGACTGCGTGAGTCGGTCGGACTGGTCGAGGTGCGCATCGTACTTACCCGGCCGGGTAACGTCACCATTGCGCGGTGCGAGTCGTCCCCGTGCGAGTCGGTCGTAGCGGTCGCGTTCTGCGTACGATTCGGTCAGCGCTTTCGCAAGCGCTCACATCGTACTCGCTCGCCCGGACGCACGTACAAATCGGTCGGGAAATAGGGCTCCGAATCGGATCCGGTTAAGCCGAATCCGATTCGGGGCCCTTCCGGCCGAGATCGGAATGGGCCCCGAAATTGAAAGTCCTTCAGTCACCAGGTAGAATTTGGGCTAACATTAGGAGAGCGGCAGAAATATGCTATTTTAGTCAACATGTGCCCATTTGGAACTTGCGAGGGACACCGGAATGTATGATGGATAAACTAGAAAAAACTGAAAAATGCTGGTTTCATCAGATGGGGGGCCACGGAAGGTTGCCTTGCGTGGCTTGATAAATCTGACTTTAGTGTTGCGTCGCCCTTGCGCCCCCTTGTTAGGTGCTAGGTCGACACAACAATATCATAAATATGGGCCCCAATTTGTCACTAAGGTAACTCACTACATATATAAAGTTTGACTAGGAAATGAATATCATATTGTTTTATATTATTAAAAAACAACATATTGCAATATTCTGGGGCCTGCACAGACCCTTAATTCACTGTCCAAGAAATAAACTTCTAGACCACTAAATGTTAATCATTAGATAGAATGTTTCTAACTTTTGTTGTCTACCTCGACATGGAAACATCAGCTTGGGATGAAGTATAAGGAGATCAAATACAATTCCTGTCAGAGAGGTCTGATCAGTCTGATCAGAGAACTGTACACAAGGGAGCCCCTTCTTGCTAGAGGATTGCATAAGAACCATCAACTGGCTCGAATTCACCTCAAGCTAAACAACAACCCAGTGTGGAGAAAGTACATATAGAGTAAATTTAATCCAGAGTGGGTGAATTAAACAAAAACATAGAGAACAGCCCCAAATTTAAATCATAGCTGTCAAGTACATCAGCCAAGTGTGTCAGCAACATTTCCTTAAAACAGCTACTCTCCTAAGAGTTGCCATTAACAGTGTCCTCTCACAACAAGGAGCTATATGAAAGGTTATGCCTCTAGCACCAAAGGGTAGTCCCCGAGGGCGCACTGCACTGCGTAGTGCATAAAATTGCCTTCGTCCTTTAATTTAAGTGACACCATTCCCTGAGCCCAACATTATTTAACTTGTATGTCACCCCCTTGGCTAGAATAATCAAAAGCTATGGCTTTGCTTTAGTGTCTTACGGCGACAACACTCAGATAATTGTTTCAGTGAATAGTCCATCAAACTCAACAGCAGCCAGATTCCATGACTGCATGAGTCATATAGGTAATGCGATGTTAGACAATTGTCTAAAACTTAATTCATCTAAGACCGAAGTACTTCTATTTGGCAATAGCTCTTCTGTCTGGGCAGACAGTTGGTGGCCTTCCCAACTTGGCCCTCTGCCAACTCCAACATGTAAGGCAAAAAATGTGGGTGTGATATTTGACACAAAATTGTCATTTGAAGCCCAAATTAACTACACTACCTCTGCTTGCTTTTTCATCCTCAAAATATTGAGGAAAATACTTCCTTTTATCCCTCTTGAGTTAAGGAAAACAGTGGTCTATGTACATATTTCATCTAGGCTGGACTACTGCAATGCTCTGTTCACCAGCTCACTAAAATGTAGTATTAATAAGCTCTAGATTGCACAAAATGCAGCAGCTCGAGTACGTCTGGGGATCACTAGATTTGAATTCACTTCTAAGGCCTTGTTGTAACTGCACTGGCTGCCAGTTCCCAAGCAGATCCATTTCAAAACCCTGTGCATAGCATTTAAATCTTTGGACTAGGGCCTGAGCAGTTGTCACAATATCTGAAGCCTTACACCCCTGCCAGATCCCTTAGATCAGCTGAGCATGGTAACCCTGTTGTTCCCAGAGTGCGCAAAGTCAGCTGGGATGGCAGGAGTTATACCACCACCATGGCTAGACTCTGGAACTCCCTGCCAATTGTACTTAAAAAAGAAACTAACCTACTAAAATGTAGAAAGGGCCTGGAAACCTGGCATTTTAGAGGTTGAGCTTTAACAAGTCCATCTAGTTCTGTCTGTCTGAAGGTAGTGCCTAGACACGTCATGGTATATGCAGCGCTTTATAAATGTCTCATCATCATTGTCAAAAACATACATTACGAATCGTCAGAATGAAGACAAGATACATGATTCTTTTCATTTTAGAAAAAGGGTTTATGGAAATTACCCAAATCAATCCATGGTGCAGTGTTGTTTTTTTTAAGGGCGTCATGTAAACAAGTATCATATAATTAGTATGAACTTGGAGAAGTTACTATTTTAACTCTAGTACAGCATGCATTTGTAGTTAAGTATATAAACTGGGAGGCCAGATTTACTATTCCAATTCTAATCTAACAAATCCTGGGGAAAGTTGATACATTAGAGGGTCAGATTTACTAATCTACCTACAGTTTAACAAATATGGTGGAAAGATTAACTATTCTTACTCCTGTCTAATAAACAATGGGGAAATTGCATAAATTAGGGAGGTCAGATTTCCTATTCTAACTCCAATAGATCATACAGTGGGAAAAGAGCATGTGAGGAGTTACTTTAACTACATCCAAATAATGTAATTTTTCTTAAATACCTAAAGATCATTAAAATATACTACATTTACTTAAAAAGGTAAATATGCATTTTAAAATTAACATGAATAAAAAATATAATAAAGGTATCTAAAATGTTATTAAATGTAACACTGTGCCCCAATCTCACCTATAAAACACTCACATATTAAAGCATTTAGGGGGTCATTACGATGGCGGACGGAAATAAATCTGCCATCCAGCCATGCCTGCAAGAACCGCCCGCCTGCACCATGGGAATAGCGACCGAGCAATTATAATGCCGCGAAGCAATACACGCCCACGGCGGAAAAAACACACAAAATCCCGCCCGCCCAATTCAGAGTAGAAGATCATCCGTCCGCCACCGACGCAATCCCGCACGAAAACCCAAATCCGCCCGCTCCGTAGAGCGAGACAACGACCGTGAAATTATGATCACCCAGACATGAGCGCGGTAAATCCACAGATTCCCCGCCCGCCACCGTGAACAACAGCGATGAATAAATGACACGGCGGAAGGCTTGGCGCCCACGTCCGTGCACGCAAATCATTGGCAGAACAAAGAAACACACATGACATGGCCAACAAGTCCACACAGCAAACTACACCAAAATACCCAAACACAGAACACATCTCAAAGATACCACCCCCCCTGGCAAAAACAAATAAACTACAAATCCCAGGACACCAGACACAACACACCTGAAAACGACAGCCCATCATGACACACCCACATAGGGAAGTACAAAAGCAGCCCCTTCACAGACCACAATCCCTTGCACCACTACAAAGCGAAGACGCCATCAGAGAACCCAGACAGCCCCAAAGGAAAGCAGCACACCACACGCATGCACACATCACACTCAACACCAACACCACCATCACCACTCACACAACGGCACCACGAACACCCTGCACATCACACACCACACACCACACACCAGCACCACATATACCAAACCGCACACCATGGCAACACACAGAATGCCGAAGTACACTGCCACTGAGTTGACGGTCATGGTCAACGAGATCATCAAGGTGCACCCACAAATCTATGGCAACCAGGTCCAACAGACACCACTAGCCACCAGGAACAGAATGTGGAGAAGGATAGTAGATCAGGTGAATGCAGTTGGGAACGTGCCACGCAACAGGGATGAAATCACAAAGAGGTGGCACGACCTGAAACGCGTGGTCAGGAAGAAGGAGGCCAAGAACCGTGAGCTGGCTGACAGGACTGGCGGCGGGAATACTGCGCCATTCAAGACCTTCAATGCGTGGGAGGAGAAGGTGCGAGGCATCCTACATCCGGAGAGTCTCACCGGAATACCAGGGGGAGTGGAGGCTGGTAAGTACAAACAAATGTATACCAGCACACTGCTATGCACTGTCATGCACTACCAGAATGCCATAGCTCCTAGGCCCAAACACCCCCATGTCCAGCACACAACACACAAGACAACTCACACACATGCAACAGACACCCCCACACATGCAGCCCAAAGGTACCAACAAACAAAACCATGGGGGCATGTGTACAGTCAGTCAGCACCACAACTCCCACCAGGTCACCTTGCACCCCAGATGCGCAGGAAGGAGCACTCCCCACACCCACACACATGTGTCAGCCATAGCTGCAAAAAACAACAAGTAACCGGTAAGTAGTCCTACCACAAAGTCCGTGTATCGAATGTGGGACTGCAGAAGTACAACACCCAACAGGCCCCTAGTCCTACAGCGCACCAAGATGGAGCACACCCCACACCCATGTGTCAGCCATTGCAGTGCACACCTTCACCCGACAGGTAGACATGTCACCCTACATGGAGGGGTGTCTGTGGGTGCTAAGCCATCACCACAACACACAATACTGCCCCACACCCACAGATCAGCAAGATGGAGCACCCCACCCTCCCATAACCATGTGATAGCCCTTGCATTGCACCCTCCAAAGCAACAAGTAGGTAGACAACTGTACAGGGCGGGGTGTCTGGAGGCATGAGGACTGTACTACGACTAACATTTGGGACATGTCACGTAGCAGAGGAACAGGTAGCACTGCACCCCGTCATAACCATGTGACTAATGTGCACACGCACATGAATTACAGAGTCATAGCCCACATGAGCCATGTCAAATACACTAACACGTAAGGAGTCCCGTCTGCATGCACAAGTCTCACTGGAGTACTGACTCACATGGCGTGCACTGTGCCAGTCATCACACACATCAGCAACACCATCGAAGTCTTGTCCATGTAGTCGTGTCTGCTTGTTCCCTTGACATTGTACAACATCACCCATGTAAGTACATCTTGTCTCAATGTAACAGAGTGGGACCCCAGTAATGTCACATACACCACTGGACCCATGAACCACACAGCTACACAATGCACATTCAAAATCTCATCCCTAAGCCCCAGTGTCATGTAAGGTATATCATCTAAACAGTTGTCCCATATACAGTAGTTCAGCAAAGATCCCTGCCGATGACCAAACATGTGTCTGCAGTGTCTGAAGCGTACGTCACACTGTGATTTACAACATACCTAAAATAGTCTACACACCAAGAGCACTGCATTGCCGCACATGGCTGAGGGTAGCACGCACAACAAGGAATGGTCCCATCTGCAATACGTTGTGTGTCACACAACCATCACTCACACACCACAATGCCTGCAGTGCAATGTCCCCAAATGATAACAGTGAGCAGATATGCCGGGTATGTCAGACATACACACACCTTTGTCCCTGCAGTGTCGTGTGGCCAAAACACATGTCCCCTTCTGCACCCATATGACACAGTATGTATCCCAAAAACATATATCATCCCAAAAGCGTCCATGGGGCTGTACCCCATTTGCCATCTGCGTTTCCAAGCGTCTCATTTGAACCCCAAAAACATATATCATCCCAAAAGCGGTCATGGGGCTGTACCCCGTTTCCACCAAAGCCACGAAATGTAGGGGTACTGCAACACACACCGATTGGCATTCCAAATCCGTCCCATGCCATATGCACCCATCACACTATTCCATTGCCTTGATCACGCACACACATCGCAGAGCCATACACACGCATCTGGGAAATCAGTGCACAACTGTGCACAAACTGTGAATGACAGACATCTAACACAAACCTTGCAAGGTGCAACACAATAACCTTTCGTCTCCGCCCCACAGGTGACGAACAGCATGATGCCGGAGAGGGAGACAGCAGCCATCACAGCCAGTCCCCAAGCCCCCCACACGGACTCACGGATGTGGAAGATCTGGACACCTCCTCGGACGACGACACCCGACCAGGCACATCTGGTGTGGCAGGGCGCAACCGCTCCCCAGGACCCCTCCCACCCACCAACCCATCTCCCAGGGCTGGCGACCAGTCCCAGGCCCCTGCTGCCAGGGTCATTGCGGCCACCACCACCACCGCAACCACCACCACCAGGGCCTCCCGGACCACCAACCCTGCGCAAGGTGCCGTACGCACGGCGACATCGACCCTGGGAGCGACAACGAGTCCCCGGGTGACCACTGTGGTGAGTGGGCACGTCGGTGGCAGCAGTACAGGTGGGAGGAGCAGGGTCAGGACAACACCATCCGAGCCTGGGAGCCAAGCCCTGCCGCAAATCGCCAGAGTCCTTGGGGCCTATGAAGAGGCCCAGGGACAATGGGCCCGCACATCGGCCGATACGCGGGAAGTCCTTGGGGTGTTGAGGTCCATGGACGCCCATATGGGCCAATTCGTGACACGTATGGGCCAACTAGTCGACCTCATGGGCCAGCTAGTGGTGGCAGGGAGGGCCCAATCAAGGCCAACCACACCACCTCCGCCACCACCTGCTGGGGCGCAGGGTCGTGCAACATCCAGTTCCCCTGCATCCACAGCGAGTGGGCAATCCTCAGCCACCACCAGCAGCCCACAACTACACCCCCCCTCCCAAACGTGGAAGGGGTCGTCCGAAGAGGAAACAGGTGTCCAGAGAAGACTTTGCACGCTCCAAACGCCAGTGAGTCAGCCAGCCACGGTGGCCATCTACTGCATTCACTTGGACTACTATCCTACCCCACACTGCCATGTGAATGGCATGTGTCTGTCGGACTGTGGACCCAGAACAAGATGGGGACACCTTGACCATCACGCGGACATGTCCGTCAACTCATTGTTCCAGCATGCACCACTTGTGTGATCACCTTGCCCACAATCACGTCACTGCTTAAAATAAATACACCTGGATCACATTGTGTCTCATCTGCTCTGTGTTTAATCAAAGATGTGCAACTGTCCCCATGATCTGAAATGCATCTGTAGTGTGGTATGTCGATAGGCCAGGAGAGGCTGTAGGGACCTAGGGGGGAAAACAGAACAAGAGTCCATTGAATGTGTGTGTCACACACTCATCACACAGTACATGTCAACAAGTGCAAGCAATGTACACAAATCTCACAGAGCAACAGGGCACAATGCTACAGCCACTGTCAGTGGCATACTACCCTGGACAGGGACCATTGCCACACAGCACTCAGTGAACAATAGGCCGCAGTGACAATGCACACATACACCTACACAACTACAGCAACATCAGCCATCGTACATGGTCACTCACCGTCAAGTGAAGTAGCGGGCGATGAGCTGCTGATGCTCATTCACTGCTTCCTCCTCTCCACTGTCCTCATCACTGGACACGGCCTGGTCGGCAGGCGGGGGCCCTGGCTGATCACCGTCATCCACTATCAGGTGGATGTGCCTGCGAATTGCCAGATTGTGCAGCATGCCACAACTATCTGGCACACCTTCTGTGGGGAGTATGCCAGTGCACCCCCGGTGCGGTCCAGGCATCTGAATCTGGACTTCAGGAGTCCAAATGTCCGCTCCACCACACGTCTGGTCCTCCCATGTGCCTCATTGTACCTGACATCAGTTGGTGTCCGAGGATTGCGTAGTGGGCTCAGCAGCCAAGCCCCGTTTGGGTATGCAGAGTCACCTGGGTGTGAGAAACACAGAGAATCGTTGCAATTCCAACAGGATACAAGACAGCATGTCACACACAGCACGCTACACGAGAATGCATACCCACCAACAACCCATGCACGGTCCGGTTGTAGATTGGTCATCATACGTGGGAGGATGCTGTGGCGCATGATGTGCGAGTCATGGACGGATCCGGGAAACTTCGCACACACGTGTGTTATAATCATGTCCGCCAGGCACACCACTTGCACATTCAGGGAGTGGTAATGTTTGCGATTTCTATAGACGTGCTCCATGGCCTGTGGCGCCACAAGGCCAACATGGGTGCAATCAATAGCACCAACAACGTGGGGGATGCGTCCAAGGGCATAGAAAGCACCCTTCACTGCCGCCAAATCACGAGCCCTGGGGAATCTGAAGTACCGGTTCCTGTAGAGCATCATAACTGACAGGACATCCCGTAGCACCATGCTGAACATGGGCTGGGACATCCCACCTCCACTGCCTACTGTGTGTTGAAAGGATCCGGTAGCGAAGAAATGCAGTGCAGCCATCACCTTAGCCGTGGGGGTGAATGCTGTCGGATACACCCTGCGAGGACGAATGTGGGGTTCCAACATTGCACATAGGTGATGCAGGGTGGGTCGGTCCAGACGGAACTTTCTGATTACCTCCACATCCTCCATGTCTGACAGCAATTGGTAGGGGCAATGTATGTTTGGTCTCCTCCTAGGAAAGATGGAAGTGGACACATGTCAATGCGACACACCACATGGCATTTCCACATACACAAAACCAGAATCAATGACAAAACCATGGAAACACAGTATAGCTGACAAGTAGGGACAGCACAGCCATAACACTCCTACTCAGGTCCCCTTACCAATGGCAATGTCCACTGACACCAACTATTGCCATGAGCATGCACATGGGGATTTAGGCCACAATTGCTTGAAAGGCATGATGATCAATCCAGACTGCATATGTGTGGAGCGGCAACACCACGGCGATACACCTAGCTGCCGTGCCTGACACAGCTTCCGAGGCAGGGTGAGTATGGCACACACCCAGGCGCGGTCGGTGGTAGGAGTGCCGGTCGGGCGGTGACGTGGGGCGGGGGAGGGGCAGGGTGGGGGGTAGTAAACTACGGATTAAGGACGAATACAGGTAAGTAAACATTGAAATAATTTAAACGGATCACGTTGCGCGCACTGCATCCCATTTGGCTATGCAGCGCTCACAACGAAATCCGTTTAATGGATTTAAATGTTTACTTACCTGTATTCGGCCTTAATCCGTAGTTTACCCCCACCCTGCCCCTCCCCCGCCCCACGTCACCGCCCGACCGGCACTCCTACCACCGACCTCGCCTGCACACACCAACAACACGATGTACACAGGCTGAGCGGCCCACACAAGTGGGTCCTGTTGCACAACGGGATATGAGCCAGTCAATGATGTCCCTAGTCCAACCAATGTACAGCACTGTACGCATCACACCTCCAACACACATTGACAGGTGTACACATTGACAACTCCATGACAACACAGCTGTGTGAATGCAAACACACATCACAAGTGACACGTAACGTAGCACGTGCCAAGTGGGAGGTGGACATTGGGTAATATGGCATGTGAGTGCATATGCACATACCATGCTACCATGCAAATGTGTACATGATGATGTGCCAACAGACATGTGGAGGCTGAGCACTGTCCGTCAATGCCTATGCACACAGCATGAAGTGGCCCTGCCTAGCGTGGACATGCTCCCACACACAAATCATGGCCACACCTGCAAAGGCATGGCGCACATTGAACTGTGGATTCCACATGGCACCAGCGGACTGTACCCGCCATGGAGCATGCCCTTGGGGCCCACTCCAATAGCCCTCGCGGTTACATCCTGCCTGTACGACTATGGAGGTAAGCGTAGCTGGACAGCTCGGAGCAGGCCATTGTGTGCAATTGAAGTAGGCAGACATGGTACACCAATCGCAGCAGCTTGGACCCACTGAGTCAGCCCCAGGGGGCTACATGAGTGTGGGAGGGTGACCGGCAGTACCACAGCTAACAGGGACTCCTGCCTGGCGTCCCTCAACAACACCTGCTGCTACCTGTCCACATTCATGTCGACGACTCTGAAGATATGTCCTGCTCCACTCAACAGCGAGGAGCTGGAGATCCTGGATTCCGAGCTCCACGCACACTGCCCAAGGCTTAGTCTTGCACAAGGTGTGTGTGTAAGGCAACTACAGTGTGTGTGGCAGTGCATGTGGGGGACACACATGTCGCTGATCCACAGCACAATGAGTCAGAGCCTGTGGGGTTCCGAAATGCACTGCTTACCATGCTTGCTACAGGTGGAAGGGGTATGTAGGCTCTCTGGCGCTTTCCCATGCATGTCCCTCCCGAGTGGTGGTACATGGCATTTACATGTCAGACATCCAGTGACGCAGCCACTTGGCAATGCAGGACTCAGGGCAGTCATTGCTTGTGTGAATGGCTGGCTGGGGCCCTGCTGGCCTTCTCAGTCTCAGCAGACCTGGGCTGCACATTGACCGCCCAATACCAGAAGGAAACAACACTGACTGTACAGTGGGTTACATGTGTCTTCAGTTCACAACGCTCCGGAAATGCGCATCCTCAGCCCTGTCGATTCTACACCCCAGGCCTTGTGATAGGGATATGTGTGAGAGATAGTGGCACTGAATGTGACCTCCATTGCGGGGTGAGCCATTAAACAGGGCGAGTACGTTGAGGGCTGTGCAGTTTTGGACACAGTGAGTCCACCCACGAAGATGTGTTGCCTTGTGTACTATGTGTTGTTTTACCTGACAATGGACAGTAGATGTGGGCAGACTACACATTGCTCGATGTACTGGCATCCTGCATGTGAATGGGATAGACAGGTACTGTGTACACACTCCCACCAGCATGCATTAACGTGTGCTGTACACATGCTGTAATGACATGTCCGAGTACTTCTTGGCGCTGTTACACAACCCTGAGTATATTGGATGGGTTAGCATCATGCCACTGTGATTGCTGGATGTGGGTGATGAGGAGAAGTGTATGAGTGATATTCCAACCCTCTTGTGTGCCATCCCTGCAGTTGGGAGTCCTCCAGCCCAAGGCCTTGTGATGAGCCATTGCATCCAAGTTGATGCCTCTGTGTATGTGTAACCGACAGTGCAGCCAACTCCACAAAGGGTGTGACGTATTCTGCCGGATGAGCGACTACGTGGCGGAGACGAATCGGGGATGCCCCCTCGTATTGTCAGGTTAGCACGGCGATGCATGTCACCACTGGTGGTCTGCATCTTGACAGTCACACAGCCTGTGCCGGATGCACGTGTGTAGGGGCAGCAGCAGCAAGCAAGTGTACAGCATAGTGGGATGGTGTCTTTTGGTGTGAGAGGCAGCATGTGTCCACAGCCTACCCATAATCTGGGAATGTGATGTCTGCTGTGTGATGCAGTGGGTTGAAAGTGTACTCTGTGCTGGGTGCATCTGACATGCAAATGCGATTCCTGAGGTCCAAGATGTAATTAGAGCACTCTGCAATGTCAATGCATCCAGAGTCGTAGCCCTCGGCAACGACCTGTAGTAGGCTGGAGTGTCAATTCACATGTATGTTTGAGGCACTGTGCCTACTCTGATTACGTCCGGACATATGTGTGCGATGCCTCAGCTCATATTCCTGGTACTTACACATCCGGAACACTGTGCAACAGTAGTTGTGCTCGTGCGGACGACAGGTGGAAGGCATGGGCACATGACCATTGTGGACTATCATGTAGCAGTCTGTGTGAGTGGTGTCCCATTCCGCTCCATGCAGGTATGTCCTTGGCCTAATTACGTAGTGGTCATCCTTTCCACCATCAGGACAGTAAGGGCCTGATTCACAGAACTAACTTACGTCAAAATCCTAAACTTACAACAATTTTGGTATTCACAGAATGAACTTACACATTTGGGTATTCACAGAATGAACTTACACATTTGGGTATTCACAGAATGAACTTACTACCATTTTGGTATTCACAGAATGAACTTACTCATTTTGGTATTCACAGAAGGCACTTACTCATCAATGAGTAAGTGCCTTCTGTGAATACCAAAATGTGTAAGTTACACAAAATGAGTAAGTTACACAAAATGTGTAAGTTACACAAAATGTGTAAGTGCCTTCTGTGAATACCAAAATGAGTAACTTCATTCTGTGAATACCAAAATGAGTAAGTTCATTCTGTGAATACCAAAATGGTAGTAAGTTTAGGATTTTGTCGTAAGTTAGTTCTGTGAATCGGGCCCAGTGTGTGCACACAGCGATTAGTGGCTATAGTCGCAGGGTGACACAGTCCGGGTGTTGTGCTCTGTGCACAACACATGTGCCACTGACAAATACAAGTGGGGTGATGCTGACGTCACGACAGTGAGTGACATCACGAAAGGTGGAATGCACCGTCAGTCTCATTGCCCCCCTCGCACAGCCAATATATGCTATTGCATCAGAGAAGCCAGCGCGTGCACCAGCAGCTCCGATCTCGCCCCAGAGAGGCCAAAGAGTGGATGTGTGGCTCGATTTGCTCCAAGCATCGTGCTCGCGGTGGGATGAGTGGTGGGACGCCGTCCACCCGCGTGGTACCCCGACCCTGGCCCTGGACAACAGTGACAATGCATGACAGTCTCCAGAGTCCGGATACACCACATACAACACACAGTAGCCGTAGCGGCCCTGGCGGGACAGCCGCAAACACCATCCCAGTCGACAGGTAGGCCCACCCCTGCGCACATGGTCATTACATCCGCTGCCATTGACAAGGGACCCAGAGAGTGAGATATGGGCCGCAGGGTGACGGCCCTCCGAGCCCTCCCCCGCCAACGTGTGTCATGCAACTCACACATTTCGCAAGTCCAATAGGACACTTTGCCTGCACAGTACAGGGCTTGAGTCGGGCTACCACGCGGGTGGACGGCGTCCCCACACTTGTTTTACCGTGAGCTCGATGACTGGAGCAAGTGGAGCCACACATTCACTGTTTGGACTCTCTTGGGCGAGTTTGGAGCTGCTGCTCACGCGCTTCCGTCTCTGATGCAATCGCATGTAAGGGGTGAGCGAGGGGCGGCAATGAGTCTGATGGCGCAAGCCACATTTTGTGTCGTCACTCCCTGTCGTGACGTCAGCGTCTCACCACTTCTCATTTCGGACTTGTGCCCTGCTGCACACTGCGAATGTGTTGCCTGCGAGATGTGACCAGGAGAAGTTCGCCATGACCTCCCACCCACCAAGATCCACTGCCCTCCCGTGCCCTGGGTAGCCTGTGCAGGTGGACAATGTGGGGGATACACCTGGGGGAAATGGGATGTAAGTGCCTTGGCAGGGGCCGGGCAGATGCACAGCAGTATCCAGCATGTCCCCAGAGGGAGGGCTAACGCCTACACCTGATGCAGCATTGATCGTGTGCCCGCCTGTTGTGCCCACACGAGTTCACATTCATCCCCAGACAGGTGGGCTTTCCTAATTCCCACCACAGTGGAATTGTACCCCTCCGGGATCCTCCCCACACAGTCTGTTTCAACACTGCATGAGTGCACCCACCCGTGCCACCAATCCACCTGGGCCAAGCAGCCCTCCCGCATCACCTGCCACATGTGTGTCTTCCACAGTTGTGCTCCTCTCCCAGGGGCGAACCACTTACTGTCCCGTAGCACACGGGCAGCACCGAATCGGACTGGCATCCTGTTTGAATGGTAGGCACCCTCTCACAACTACCTGTGACACAGTGGTGGCTGTAATGGCTATTGTGACTGCCATGGTGGTGTTGCTGGCCATGACAGGGTACACTCACACACAATGCATGCGCAGCTTTTCGTATCACTCCTCTGCACATCGGACTGGCCACTGACCCTGGTGTTGAACTTTGTTGCCGCCTGTCTATGTAATCTGTGACTGGATGCTGTTGTTCCTGTAGTCGGTTGTGTCTGTGTAGTTGCTGATTGCAGTTGTTACTGTGTGTGCATAGTTAAGTGAGGCACATGCCTTGTATGGTACCTCAACTATTGCAATGTCTGGTCTCACATTCAGATGTGTTTTACACGTGGCTGGGACTTCACTTCTTTCAGACTCTGCTACTTGTGTGTGTGATGAAGAAGAATCTTAGTGACACGGATCGTCTGCATGTATTTGCTGGTATTTAATGGGGAATGTATACGGGTCATGTTTGCGTGCAGGCACAGCACGGGGTGTGAGTCTGGCCACAGGATGACAGGTATCATGTGCATAGTGTGCGGGTATGTGTGAGCTTACTTTCTGGGTGGCCAGCAGTGTAGGTGTATGTTAATCTCGTGATGGACATTGAGCCTGGACACATGGCTTACTTTCAAGGTGTGCATTTGGGAGGTGTAGGTGTGTGTGGTGTGATGTATGTGACTTTGGGGTAGTGTTGGTATGTGTGTGTGCACTCTGGCAATGTCGATTGCACACATGTGTTACCCAGGTGCATGGTGGGTGTTTGTATCCGTGTTCAGGTCTGTGAATGTGGGCGCATGTGTGTATTGTAAGTTGCACCGTGTGCAGTGTGTGGGTGTGTCCTTGCAGTTCAGGATGGCTCCTACTTAATATGTTTTGACCATTGTGCGTCTGCAGGGTGTGTGACTGTCGGGAATGTGCCTGGTTCAATTGGGCAGGTATGTGGGTTTCAGCAGTTCGTACTCACTGTGCGGACCTGCACACCCACACTGGTATCCTGTGTGGGTTATGTCATGCATTGCTGTTGCCTGCTTCTTGCGTAGGCCCTACGTTTGCTTGATGAGTGTGATGTCCGTCTGTGAAGGTAATTATACTCATATGTGGGACTGTGCTTTGGAGTGACCAGCCCGTCAGTGTTACTGTGATGCTCTGTTGGGCCACGTCAGGGTCTGACAATGAAAGGCCCACGAGCTGTAGTATTGCACTAGGACCACTGTGGCGGCAGATCATATGCATTGACATCCAATGTCACTGGACTACATGTTCATCTCACGACTCTCGTGTACTTCACACACTCTCATCCTCTCTCATTCGTACTTGTCTTCTGAGAATAATTCCACAGAGTCACATATTGGCTTCGAGGCATGTATTTGGACTTACTTCCTCTGTGATGCAGTATAGTGGACACTACTGGCAGCTAAATGCATGTGGAGGATATACTTAGCATGATTACACATACGAAAGGGGGTACAGGTAGATGTAATTAGTTGTTGACTATGGTGGCTTCAGGGTTACAACTGCCTTGCCCTTGTTATGCTAGGGTACATTGGCTAATTACTGATAGTCTCTGGGCTTTGACACAGACAGTATTAATTTGGCCTACCAGGCAGCTTGACATCATGGGGACAGTTCATCTCAGTTCCATGGTACCGGTTTAGTACAATAGTGACTCCGACACACCGGCGTCAGGGGTGACATCAGGGCATGTGCCTACCTGCATGCAGCAGCGTCTCACCAGTTGTTGCTATGTGGTGGCTACTGAGCATGACACTGTGACTAGGCCAATGTTGTGGTGGGTTGTATTTGTTGTCCATGCAAAAGTCCTGGCACGGATGTGCAGACAAAGGTGAGGTGACAGTTCTCACGTACTGCAGCAGACAGATGGGTGTGCACTGACAGGTGCATGTGTCCAGATGCGCTGGATTCATATTATGGCATAGTTGTTCGTGCTGTATTGGCCATGTGGTTACTGTACACAAGTCCCATACCTCTGCCTCCCCCTGTTCATGCAGAGACATGGACTTTGGTGAGGAACAGGGTGCATGTCCCGGAAATGTCAGATGTCATGGCGGTGGAGTTGATGGTAAGGTGTTAGTCGCAGATTATATGGTGTAGTTCTTGTACAGCTAACTGCCCACTCCGTGCGAATGCCGAGCATGGGTACGGTGTTGTACATCAATGTTCAGTTGGGGGCATTGAGTCGGGGTCCCATGAATTGACAAGTTGACGTGTATGCGACACCTTCCAGCAGGGCATCCATCCCATTGATGGTAAACATGGATGTCATCCAATGAAGCGGATTGTGGGTTGCAACGTGTTCTTCGTAGGTTGTCCCTTGGAGGATCCTGATGGGACATGTTGGATGGCATTCGATGAAACTGTGTGCCAGGAGACGTCGTGTGGAGGCACACTGGTCCCATTGCAGTATGTCCCCGATTGCAGCCACTAACGCCATGCCCCCATTCACTGAACAGATCCTGTCGTGGTCGTCCAGGGATGCAAACAAGTGTACCAAGTCCGCCTTTGGACATGCCGGGTTGGAGAGACATAAATCCACAGGCCAGTAGAACGGACACCTCCGACAGTAGAAGACGGGGATGACGCAGCTGAACATTGCAACGCGGTAAGTTACTCGGTAACTTACATTCAGCATTGCCAGATTTGTACAGCCCACTATCTGTAGCAAGCTGTCACTGTGCAACTTGATCTGTCCGGCATAGTTGAGGGTCACTGGTGCAACAGCCATATTTCTACGGGGTGTTGTGATGGCGTGCTCCGGATGCCTGAGCAGTCAGCAGAGTGCAGCCTCCGACGATGCTGGGAATTCTGGTATGGATGTACGGCGGCAGGACTTGGGGTATGGCTTGTGCGAAGGACACAGTCCCTCATCCCACATGCTTCTATGCATAGTCAAGGCCAGTGGTGTCTGTCTCTTTCCGGATTACTTGCATTTGGTCCACATGTAGGAGTGGTATCGTTGTATATTGTGGTGTTATCTGTCTTTCATGTTGTGCGCTATCTGCCAGTGGACGTTTTACTCTGCATGGCTATGTTTAGCATCTTATTGGTACAATGGCTCCATTCTCCTGCATGAATTTTTGCATTGTTATTTAGGAGTAGGAATGGAAGGCCATTCAGTGCTATCTGCTCTCCCGTGTGTGGGAGGGACACTCCGTTGGCGCTGTACGTTCCGGCTTCTGTGTGGGTGTGGTATGGGAACACCTGTTCTCAGGCAGCATGATTTTCCTATTTTGCACATTGCATGTGTTGTTGTTGCGAGCAGGATGGGATAGGTATTTCTTGTTGAGACTGGCGTGCCTTTTCCGGACATTGTCAAGATTGTGCGCTGTTATGTAGCAGCCGCCGTGTGCTTCTCCATGTTTTCCACACAAGGGTGTGTCCTATTTTTCCATCACATTACTCCCCTGTTCGGGACATTTGTGTGACGTCACGTTGACAACTGTGAGTTGTCGGTTGGGGTCATGGGTGATGCAGGGAGGCCACGCGACATGTGCCTTTAGGGTGGTGCTGGTGTGTGTGGTGTGTAGTTGTGACTCTATGGTGTTTGTGTGCAGTCCATGCGTGGCGCTGTCGTTGGCCTCTGCGTTGTGCGCATGTGTACCTGCGTCATCGCCACTACGCTGCTGTGCCGTGACGGGGACGTCTCTTCCTGGTCCCGGGTAGTGGGTGCCCAGGATGTTGCGAGTTGTGTTGTTTTGACAGGTGGGACATGTGTGGATACAGTAGTGGATGTGTCCTGTCCACACAGGGGTGCCTGGGGTGGCCATGTACATTTTTTCCGCCCTTGCATTATGTGCAGTGTTTGCGTGCCCTTGTTGTGTGTCTGCCTACCTGCGTCGTCGTTGCGCGTTCACTCCTAGGTGGTGCATCAGGTAGAGCATGGGGATGGCCTGGAGTGCAGGGTTCATGTCTGGGTGGGCCGCCTTTTCGATCCCCGTACTGCACAGTCGGTTTTCCGCCTTGGTTTCTCGTGCGGTGTATCTTTGCCGATGAGGCTGTTTGGTTCTGACATCGTAATTTGTACGCCGGGCGGTACGTCATTTCGTCGGACGGTGTGTCTCCATTGGCTTGCGCTGCTACGTGGTCGGGCGCACTTTGATGGCGGACGGCGTCGTGGGCTTGCGGGCGGGGTTTGCCTGGTTTTTCACATCCTAATTTGGCCGATGTGTGGCCCGTTGCTGGCGGACGGTAAGTGGCGGTTTTTGCATCCGCCAGCACGGCGGTGCTGCTTCCGCCCGACATCGTAATGGGCCCCTTAGTTTTATCATAAAATATTTATTTATAATACCAGTTATTTATTTTTTCATTTTAGTAAAAATAAATATTCAATAAAACAACCAAAAAACTGTTAAAACACAATAAATATAAGAAAATATCACACAGGCTATTAACAATAATAAATATTCTTTAAAAGTATATAAATTAATCATTATCAATAACATATGTATTGAAAAACAACTATTACATTTTTAAAATAAACATAATTATTACATTAATCAATTAATTCCAATTAATAATTATTGTTTCAACAAAAATTACCCGCTCAAATTCTCAATAAATCCGACAGCCCAAACCTCAAAAGGTAATGCATAAATTAAAAAAATTAATAAAATATTAAACAAATAAATAATTAACATATATAGAACAATCCACAAATTAATTAACAATATATACATATTATACCCACCCAATACCCCTATACCCCAATAAATCAAACAACCCACAATTAAAATATAATATATAAATAAACATTTTATTAAACAGTTGAAAAAGTAACAATAAAAATAAAACATAACCAACAAATTAACATTAATTAATGTATCTTTGAAAAAACATTTCCTACCCATTCCTCAAATATTCTCAACAACCTGAAAGAAATATAAATACCAATAATGTTAATGATTTTACAATTACATAGATCTAAAAATAAACAAATAAAACAAGACTATCAAACACCATAATATGCATTTTTTTTTTAAAGTAAGGAATATTTTACACGTTGATACAATACTAAAACAGATGCAAAAAAATATATACTTACACTCGATATTTTGGGCCATGGTATTATATTTTGACCACACTGTCATGGTCAGACGATATTTTTGAGTCACAATTTTGGTAAAACACCTCATGAGGGAGGCTTCAATTATATTGCTATCAATCATTTTACCCTTTCTCTACTGGGCAGTGAATTTACTCTATTTCTATTTCACACACTTTGGTTTTGGTCAAAGATCTCAAAAGCAAGAAGATTGACATTCAGTGTTACAACATTGCACAATTCTGAACACAAAAATTATGTCGAGAAACATATTTAAAAATTGGTAAAAATTCAAAAAAATACAAATATCTTAAAGTGCTTGATAAAGTTCATTTGTACAGCAGCAACAGAGGGCTTAAGATAAATAAATCACATTTTAAAAATCACATAGTGTGCCTAATATACAAACAACTTCTGTTTTACAAGTTATAGGCTAATACATAGTAAAAGAATCGGTTATAAAGGAATTTAGGGCCCCATTACGATGGCGGGCGGACAAAGTCCGCCCGCCACCGTAACGGGAAACGGGACCGACCACCAGAGGTGCGGCGGTCCCGCTAGGCCCATTAGGATGCGATCCCCACCTTGGCGGTCGCATCCCGCATATTTTAACATTGCGGCGGGCGGTGCTGTAAGCAGCACCCGCCGCAATGTAAAGGTTGCATGTTGTGCATTGACATGCACAACGTGACAGGCACCGCGCAGTGCCTGCCACCTTGTGCATGCCAATGCATGGTACCCCCCATGTGCACCCCCCACCCCCCCAACACCCCGGGGGCCCACAACGGGCCCCCAAAGCCAAAGACCGCATGCCTTTCCATGGCGGCATCGCCGCCATGAGAAACACAAATCTGCACACATTGTAATATGGCGGGCGGTGCCTGCTAGGCACCACCACCATATTATGGCCCAGAGACCGCACGGCAGTTAATCATAACGATTGCCTGCTTGCGGTAAAGCGGCGGACGGTCTTTCCGTCCGCCGCTGTACCCCCGCCATTGTAATGTGGCGGGGGTAAATGGAGGGCGGGCGGGGAAAGATGTCGGGCGGATCACCACCGCCGGTTGGGCGGTGGCGATCCCCCCGACATCATAATGTCCCCCTTAGTCTTCAGCAAGGACAAAGAAAATAATTCTTTGGCAGGACCGGAGGCTCGGATTATGCTCAACTCTTTCCATTTTTATTGCTCAGCAGCTTTAAACAGTAAGACAAAAAAAGTCTACAAATCCCATGAGTCTTTTCACAAACAAGTGACCATAGAGGCAGTCCCATATAAACAGAATCAGGGAACAGCACTTCCTCTTTCTTCGCTGCTCAGCAGCCAGATAAGTGCCTTTCCTTGATTCTGTTTATGTGTAGAGCATAATTTAAGGCTTGTGGCATTAGAATTTGATGGTTTACTTACTCTGTGTGGAAGGTAATTGATGTTCAATTGCGGGTCTCCGCGTCGCCCGGGGCAGTTTCGGCGACCGGAGGCTCTATTGGGGAATTCTAATTCCAGTCATATTGTGGTTTCTTTCACCTGAGGCGAGCGCGCAGGTTCGCTGCGTTGGTTGTTTTGCCGTTCTTTCGGCTCTTCCGCGCCCTGTGAGGCTTCCATATTACTGCAGCCTTACGTGCGACAGAGCTCGGCCAGTGTGGTGCTCCGCTCACCCCGATAGAGGGCGTGGCTTGCACGCGCTTGCTGAAGGAGGGAGGAGACGCTCCTCTGCATTCTTGACATTCCTCCGTGCAGGAATGACAGTTTTCTGCTGAGAAACAGAGTCAGTTCCTCGCGCCCGAGAGATTCAAGTCCTTGGCAGTTTTTCAGGTTTAGTCCTTGGCAGTTCTCATATTTGGAGAGCTTCAAGTCCTTGGCAGTTTTTTTCAGGTTTAGTCCTTGGCAGTTCTCATATTTGGTGATTTGCTCCAGCAGTGCGGTTTTCCCCTCGGAGCCTTGTGTTCAGGTTGTCTGTGCTTAACAAACATTGGCACAACCAATTGCTCTCAGGGACCGTTTGCAGTTCATCTCAGAGCTCTAGTACTTTCCTCTACCCCATTGGCCATTTCTTTTCACAAGTTTGACATGGCAGGGGAATTTCATACCTGGGAGCCGGAGGAGGAAGACCAGTCATTGCTCCCCATTCACTTGGGGCTGGTGGATGCAATAGATGCATCACTGGAAAGGGCGGGTTCATCAGCCCTTGAACCCCTGAGCCGCCGTATTATCGAACTTACGGTCCGGCACAGGGTGGTTTCCTCTACTGAGGGTGACTGGTCGGAGGCTGTTCCTCCCAATACTAGGGAACCATCCAAGGGTAAGGGCAAGGCTAAAGCCCCGGGTAAGACTACCAAGGGTCACACCTCGTCCGACGCCTTTGAGAGGTTGCGCCAGGCTTTCCTTAAGAGACGCCTGGATACTTTGGAACGGCTTGAGGATTCCCAACCGGAGGGAACCCCCGATGACAATTCCTGCCCCCGCTGGGGCAGATGGAGATACCGGGGATGACTCAGATGCCCCTAACGGGGAGTCAGATGAGGAAACGGGTCCGAGCAGACCCTGTCGTCCGGAAGAGGGTGCAAAGAAATCTCGGTTGGAGGTACCTCACACTCAGGACTCGGTGGATATCTTGGGTTTACTGAACCCGGAGGATATATACCACCCCCGCTCTGCGGACTGGATTCCGGCACCCCTGGTGGCGTCATACGTGGCTAGCCAGATTCGGAAGCCGATGGAACAGGAGGTCCGGGGCCCTCTAAAAGGGGAATGTCCCCGGCCTTCCCTCCCAGGCAAGGTGGCGTGTACTCCAGAAATTGACGCCAAGATGGCCACCTTCATTGGCAAGTTTATTAAGGACCCTAACAAGGGTCTGGACCGATCCTGGGTTCCTGCCAGGATAAGGTCCTGGATATTTTAGGCCCGCTTACCAAGATCATGGATATGGTGGACGATGCCAAAGAGACAGGGCACGTGATAGATCCCGAGATCCTCTCGGGCGGGGCGCAGAGAGCCCTTTGTTTTATTGGCAATGCCAATTGTGCGTTATCGACTGAGCGGAGACGCTCGTTGCTTATAAAAATTGAACCAAGACTGGGCGAGCTGGCTTCTACCCAGGTCGGAGCCGTGTCCAATGGGGGTCTCTTCAGAGAACCTTTTATCAAAGAGTTATCCCGCTTTGTCAACACCTTTTCTTCATTGGACAAAGCACAATAGGCTATCAAAAAGGTGTTCAGCCAGCAGATTTTTGGAGGGGCCGGAAGAGGTAGGGGGTGCTCCTCCGGCCGTCCTTATACCAACAACCCCCAGAAGCTCCAGACCAAAAGATCCATGCAATGGCAGGACCAGTAGAAGTTTGGAGGGTTCTATCCCTCAAGAGGACACGGCAAAGGTCGTGGGGGGAAAGGCTACCCCGAGGAGCATACAACGCACCTGGTGGACCCACCGGTAAGGCCTATCCCCTTTTTCCAACCAGAGGTGGGGGAAAGGTTGCAATGGTTTCGTCACAACTGGGTGGCAATCACAGGGGACGCTTGGGTGTTGCAAATGGTGGGGGGTCTCCACATCGAGTGTCTTGGGGTTCCCCAGCAACTCTCTCGTCCCAGGCCACTGACCTTCTCTCACGAGAGCGCCCAGATAGTAGACGCGGAGGTTCGCTAACTCCTAAAGAAAAAGGCCATTGTCCAAACTTCCCTACATCCCCATGGGTTCTTGAGCAATATCTTCCTTGTCGAAAAGAAAGACAAAGGGTTCCATCCGGTGATCAATCTCTGAGATTTCAATCAATGGGTGGTGTACCACCATGTCAAGATGGAAGGCATCCATCTTCTCAGAGGTGTGTTACTCCCCAACGATTGGCTCGTATGGCTCCACCTAAAGGATGCCTACCCCACCATACCCATCTTTCCGCCCCACAGACAGTTTCTACAATTCCAGTGGGGCGGCCTCATTTACAAGTTTACGTGTCTGCCTTTTGGGGTATCTTCAGCTCCTTGGTGTTTTGCCAAGGTCTATCGTCCAGCCATGGAATGGCTCCGTGCGCGAGGGGTTCGTCTCATCATGTACCTGGACAACATCCTTTTGATGCATCAGGAGAAGCACACCCTGATCTCGCAACTTGGTATGCCCAGAACCTTCTGCAGAATCTGGGGTTCGTCTTGAACGATCAGAAATCAGTTTATACTCCAGCCCAACAAATGTCTTTTTTGGGTTTCGAGGTCGATACGGTTCGGCAGTGCCTCCGCTTACCCCAACAGCAAATGCGCTTGATACGCTGGGAACTACGCCGGACCCTAGAGAGAGAGAAATTCTCATTACGTCATCTAGCCCGGATCGTCGGGCTTCTTTCCTCTCCTCAATACAGGCGATCTTCCCAGGCCCATTGCACTATCGGGCTCTACAATGCTTGAAGACGCAACACCTGCATCACAGTCTCTCGTATTCGCAGGAGATCTCCCTCTCGCAAGAGGCGCGCACAGAACTCCTTTGGTCGCTCGAACACATGCAAGCCTGGAATGGGAGAGCCATATTCAGATCAGCTCCGGACTTGGTGATCGAGTCAGACGCCAGTCGTCTCGGTTGGGGCACCAGCTGTGGAGACATTACTACAGGCGGGCATTGGTCCGAGCACGAGCAATCGTTGCACATCAATTGTTTAGAGCTCCTGGCCAGATCCTTCGCGATTCGCAGCCAAGCGGCCGACAAGGTTTCCTGCGCCATCCTTCTAAAGATGGACAATATCTCGGCAGTGAGATATATCAATCGTCTAGGGGGCACTCATTCCAAACTTTTGGCGGACTTGGCTAAAGAATTCTGGGAACACTGTCTGACTCACAATCTGTAGGTCACGGCAGAATACCTCCCGGGTTCCCTCAACCAGACGGCAGACTAGTTTTCCAGGCATCTACAGGACTACAGTGCTTGGAAGCTGGATCCGGCCGTCTTCCGCAGGCTGATGGCTCGTTGGGGCCCGTGTCAAGTGGACCTCTTTGCATCACGTCTCAACTTTCAGATTCCCCGCTTCTTCAGCTAGCGCCCGGATCCTCTGTCGGGGGCGAGGGATGACTTCTAACAGGATTGGACCCTGTTCCGTGGTTATGCCTTTCCCCCGTTCGCCATGATCCCCAGGCTCACGGCTTTAGTCCGGAGGCAGAAGGCGGAAGTAATTCTAGTGACGCTGCACTGGAGATCTCAAGTCTGGTATCCAGTTCTTCTGGAACTTTCTATGGATTCTTCAATCCTACTTCCCCAGACGCCTCTTCTCCTGACAGATGCACAGGGCAACTTGTACCCTCTAGTTTGAGAGGGCAGCCTCCATCTCATGGGCTGGAGGATTATAGGGGATGTTGGGAGGTCCCGGGCCTTTTGGCAGGAGCTTCGTCCCTTATCAGGAAGGCATGGGCAGAATCTATGGTCAAACGCTACCGATCATCTTGGAGAAAGTGGCTTCGCTGGTGTGTGCGACGGGGTTTGGATCCCGTGGGGGCTGATGTGATTCACGTAGTAAACTATCTATCGGAGTTAGTGGATCAAGACTTAGCCTACCGCTCGATTAATGCGAGTAGATCTGCCATTTCGGTGGGCCACTTGCCCATTCACGAGGTCCCAGTAGGGGAACACCCCTTAGTTTGCAGATTACTGAGAGGCATACGCCTGTCGTTTCCTCCTCATCCGAAGTATTCCTCGTTGTGGGATGTTAATACGGTACTCCGTTTCTTGCAATCTTGGCAGGACAATTAATACCTTTCCCGTAAGGAGCTGACAGGTAAGTTGGCAATGTTGCTCTGCCTGATCTCTTGTAAGCGAGTATCGGATGTCCGAGCTTTGAAGGTATCGGCGCGTGTGTTCACACCGGAAGGGGTGTCGTTCACGGTGGTACAATGTACGAAGTCTAACACAAGAGTGGTTCACTATCCGGCCTTCCCAGGCCATCCCAAGTTGTGTGTCGTGCGATGCCTGAGGTCATATGAGATGATGACGGAGGAATACAGACCTCCTGGAGTATCACAACTTTTTCTCTCTCTCAAGAAACCTTTCAAAGCAGTGACAGCCGCCACTATTGCCCGTTGGGTAAGATGGGTGCTCCAGGAAGCGGGGGTTGATACCTCGGCTTTTGGAGCCCATTCAGCAAGGGGAGCCATGGCTTCGAAATCCTTTGCCCTTGGAGGGTGCTTGGAGGACAGCCTTAGAGCTGCGGATTGGTCCTCGGACTCCACCTTCAAAACTTTCTATTTTAAACATATTGGGCATGGCATCTATGGTTGTCGATCAGCTTTGAACTAGCATAATCCGAGCCTCCAGTCCTGCCATAGAATGAAAGATTTCCTAGCTACCGTGAAGGAAAGTTTCAATTCTATTAAGGACGCGGAGGGGAGGATTATCCCACACAGCGTACTTTCTTACTCCTACCCTCCCTTGTTGTGGAAAAAGGCTTTGAGTTGGCTAAGTATTAATTCTTTAGAGGGTTCTGTGGAGATGCTGGTGGTGGAATTTTTTATTATTGATTATTGATTGCCATGATTAATACACCTTCTATTGCAGGGATGTTGTTAGTTTTCAATGGGCTGACACTGTTCCTTTTATTTCAGGATCGGATCAGAAACAAGAATATTGATGCACGTTGAATCATGTGGTTCGCCCGAAGAAAGAGGAAGTGCTGTTCCCTGATTCTGTTTATATGGGACTGCCTCTATGGTCACTTGTTTGTGAAAAGACTCATGGGATTTGTAGTCTTGTTTTGTCTTACTGTTTAAAGCTTCTGAGCAATAAAAATGGAAAGAGTTGAGCATAATCCTCGCCTCCGCATCCTTAATAGAATTGAAACTTTCCTTCACGGTAGCTAGGAAATTTTTCATTCATGCCCTTTTGCCCCAGCCAATAAAATAGAATGTCATAGTTACAGATATCATAAAAAAATGAGTTTTGTGTAAACATAAAATCACTAAAAAGAACCGTAACAATAGTACAGACATAATCCGAACAAGATGAGGCAAAATAGAGAATGTTGGATCTAATATTCCAGACACTTTCAAGATATTTTGCAATTAAAAATACAATTTAGGGTGTAGTGTCGAACCTACAAACTCTCAATGCGACCAAAAAAGATTGACGGGTTCCCAACATCCGACATAGAGGCACAATCCAGCTCTTATGCTGTCTGATAGAAATTGGACAGAAAAAAACAGTGTTCCTCAGATTCCTCCGCTTTAGAACAGGGCAGGTTTTAAGACCTTCTGTGGGGCCCTTCCACTTAGCAGTGAAACTTGCGAGTGGGGCGGCACCTCGCCTGAATCTGATATAGAGTGCTTCAGTAAAGGGAGGGTCAATCTTGTCTAAAAAAGGCTCGAACCCCAGTGTTGGTTTTATTTCCAGGAATCTGTTTGTAAGTGAGCCATGGTTTTGAGAGTGGATCATAACCCTATCTTCATGTAGAGGAAGTGGTAATGGACACTGGATTGGTCCAAAAGTCAGTCAGACCCAGGGAGGTTAATGCCTCATTCACATACTTAAGCCATGGAAGTGCCTCTCCAAAATAACTCTCAAACCAGCCCTATGTTTTGCTAGCTCAGGGGTATTCCAAATACTCAGTCAGTGTAAACTTGGCTTGAGTCTCACCTTGGGGATAACAGATTATAGCAAAAAGAACAGCTGATGGATGGAATGCTGAATTAATCAAACATTCACCCCAAGTCATACGCAAATCAGTCCTGACCCTGCTCCCCATGGGAACAGTCCAGCCTGAACTGCCAGGCCAGGTCCTCCCTGGACCAGAAACAAGCATCCTGGGACCGGTTTCAGGATAACAACCCTCATCAGCCAGGGCAGCATGAATCTGGTGGCGTAACGAGCACGGGACCCGTGTCTGGGCATACCCTTCCCACTTAGGGCGACAAATGCAAAAACAACAGCTAATAGACGCTATGCTGAATTAATCAAACATTCACCCCCAGTCACAGATCTGGGTTAAATCCAACATTTTTTTGCACGCCGCACCATTCCAGTTTGTGCCCAGCTATATGCAAATCAGTCTTGCCCTGCTCCCCATGGGAACAGTCCAGCCTGAACTGCCCCAGCCAGGTTTTCTCTGGACCACATACAAGCATCCTGGGACAGGTTTCGGGGTAACAACCCTCATCAGCCAGGCTAGCTTGAATCTGGTGGCATAGCGAGCATGGGACCCATGTCTGGGCAGACCCTTCCCACTTAGGGTGACAAATTCAAAAACAACAGTTGATGGACGGAATGCTGAATTAATCAAACATTCACCCCCAGTCACAGATCTAGGTTAAATCCATCCTTTTTTGCATGCCACACCATTCCAGTTTGGACCCAGACATATGCAAATAAGTGTTGACCCTGCTCCCCAAGGGACCAGTCCAGCCCAAACTGCCAGGGCAGTTCCTCCCTGGACCAGCAACAAGCATCCTGGGACTGGTTTTGGGTTAATAGCCCTCATAAGCTAGGCTAGCTTGAATCTGGTGGTGTAGCGAGCACCGGACCCACGTCTGGGCATACCCTTCCCACTTAGGGTGACAAATGCAAAAAGAACAGCTGATTGACGGAATACTGAATTAATCAAACATTCACCCCCAGTCACATATCTGGGTTAAATCCATCATTTTTTTGCATGCCACGCCATTCCAGCTTGGACCCAGCCATATGCAAATCAGTCTTGAGCCTGCTCCCCATGGGAACAGTCCAGCCTGAACTGCCAGGCCAGATCCTCCCTGGACCAGAAACAAGCATCCTAGGATCGGTTTCGGGGTAACATCCCTCATCAGCCAGGCTAGCTTGAATCTGGTGGTGGAGCGAGCACCGGACCCACGTCTGGACAATGCCCTTCCCATTTAGGGCGACAAATGCAAAAAGAACAGCTGATGGACAGAATGCTGAATTAATCAAACATTCACCTTCAGTCACAGATCTGGGTTAAATCCATCTTTGCATGCCACGCCATACCAGTTTGTACCCAGCCATATGCAAATCATTCTTGACCCTGCTCCCTATGGGAACAGTCCAGCCTGAACTGCCAGGCCAGGTCTTCCCTGGACCACACACACGCATCCTGAGACCAGTTTCGGGGTAACACCCCTCATCAGCCAGGCTAGCTTGAATTTGGTGGCGTAGCGAGCACGGGACCCCCGTCTGGGCATACCCTTCCCAATTAGGGCAACAAATGCAAAAACAACAGCTAATAGACGCTATGCTGAATTAATCAAACATTCACCCCCAGTCACTGATCTGGGTTTTTTGCATGCCACGCCATTCCAGTTTGGACCCAGCCATATGCAAATCAATCTTGACCCTTTTCCTCATGGGAATAGCCCAGCCCAAACTGCCAGGCCGGGCCCTCCATGGACCAGAAACAAGCATCCGGGACTGGTTTTGGGGTATTACCTCTCATCAGCCAGGTTAGCTTGAATCCAGTGGCACAGCGAACAAGGGGCCCACGTCTAGGCATACCCATGGCCACTTTGGGTGAACATAGCAAACACAATAAGATAATGGGCGGAGTGCTGAAACTTTTCAACCACTCACCCCTAGTCACAGATCTGGGTTTAATCCTTCGTTCTTTTGCTCACTATACCTTGAGTGTTTGACATTGTTCAGCATTCTGTCCATCAATTGTTCTTTTTGCATTTGCCACCCCGAGTGGGACGGGTATGCCCAGATGTGGGTCCTGTGCTCTCCATGCCACTGGAGTCAAGCTAGCTTGGCTGATGAGGGATGAGGCCCGAAACCCATCCCAGGATGCTTGTTTCCAGTCCAGGGAGGGCCTGGCCTGGCAGTTTGGGCTGGACTGTTCCCATGGAGAACAGGGTCAAGACTGATTTCCATATGGCTGGGTCTGAACTGGAAAGGCATGGGGAGCAAAAAAACGATGGATTTAGGCCCAGATCTCTGTACTGGGGTGTATGTTTGACATTGTGCAGCATTCTGTCAATCAATTGCTCTTTTTGCATTTATCACCCCGAGTCGGACGGGTATGCCCAGATGTGGGTCCCATGCTCTCCATGCCACTGGAGTCAAGCTAGACTGGCTGATGAGGGGTGATACCCCAAAACTGGTCCCAGGATCCTTGATTCCAGTCCAGGAAGGACCTGGCCTGGCAGTTTGGGCTGGACTGTTCCCATGGGGAACAGGGTCAAGACTGATTTGCATATGGCTTGGCCTGAACTGGAAAGGCATGGGGAGCAGAAAAACAATGGATTTAGGCCCAGATCTCTGTACTGGGGGAATGTTTGACATTGTGCAGCATTCTGTCCATCAATTGTTCTTTTGCATTTGTCAAAGCGGGTAGTCTCACTGATTATTCTTTAGACATCAAGCTCTGCCCCGCATATGAATCTTTTTTTGATATTCTCCTGGGTTTCATTACCCTGCAACTCTTCTTAAAATGGAGACACGGGGTCTTGCTGTTAAACAGCTTCTGTATAAACTGGGGTGCACAGTATTGTAGCTCTAATGTGTGTCCCGCATGCAAGTCAGCGGATGAAAATGTGCATTACTTTGCCTTTTTCTGTCCAGCCTACATTAGACCATGAAAACAAAGGCTGAGGCCGCTGTGTAACCTTTTGGGATTTCGTCACTATGCTCACGCACTATGCACTTTACGATCAGACACAAGAGTGGTAATTGTTGTTGGGGTGACAAAATATCTGCACGCTGCCTGGATCACTCACATGTGCAATGTCAAGTCCTGAAGCAATGATGCCTAATAGTGAACCTTCCCACACTATTTATATTTTAGATACTGCTCTTTCTCCTTTGAAATCTCCCTTCTTTATTTTTCTATTTTTCTTCTCATTTCTTTCCTTTTTTCTCCTACTCTTATTGTGGGATGGGGTTTTATGAGATTGGTGTTTTACGAGGTGTTGAGCATATTGATGTCTATTTATTTGTTTTTATACGGTTATTTGTTGTACTGTGTTTTATGGATCCTTGCATCTGAAATAAACATTTTATGGGAAACAAATAAAGTTCTGAGAGATGTTTCTGAACTCTAAAAGCAAATAAACCGCACTTCCTTTCATGATTCTCTATCTCGGTTACTCTAACTCTTTTTTATTACAATATTGCTACTTCTCGTATTACCTCTTCTACCTTTTCTTCATCCCATTGAAATCCTAATCTTAACCTTGCCCTTATCCGGTGACTTGGCGTGTGCTCGACAATCATATCTGTGTCTTTCTCTTAACTCATCATTTGGTATGACTCTCACACAACTCGCTTCCATATTCACATTTAGGTTCTCAAGTATTTGGAAACACCTTGATTTAAGCAGGTAGTAATTGTGATTCACTTGCTGTTTTTAACATTCTTATTTTAGTTCTCATCTTAGATTTAATTCATTTCAAGATGATTTTTGCAGACTTGCTGCTATTCCCTACTGCAGCTTCTATTTCACAGTTGCGCGCACGTGCACACACACACTATTTTCTAACTATTGATATCTTACTGATGTTCTTGCATGACTCTGTCATTCTATTTGCCATAACAACCTAAGGCCATGTTTGTGCTCCATAAACTGCAATAAATAGATAAATACAAACATAAATAAATAACCAAACTGTACGCTATTTCACTCTCAGGGTGTCAGGTGCTACGTGTCATATAATTGTACTTTGTTTTCTCGTTAGGAATTACAGCTATCAGCAAAGAGCAGGACAGTTGTTAAACAAATGAATTGCTAACAGGATGACTAGATTTCTATCCAATGGTCCACGCTTCTTACCATATGTTCTAAAACAATGAAACATTAAATATTGCTTGACAATTACGTTTTGAAAATAATGCATAGGTATCACCGTTATATAAAAATAAAAGCTCGAATTTTGGAATAGTGCACCATCAAACTTATTGTCCAAACTCAATAAGGATATGCTTAAAATCAGGTATTCCTTTTAATGTCCTTCTTTATTTATTAAATTCAGATTCTTGAAAAAATGCACAACACCCAGCCAACGTGTATAAAAATAAAAGCTGTATATATAACATTCTTTACCCTTCTCATTTGTAATTCTAAGACACAAGTAAATAAAAAGAACACTAAAACCACCATAAATCCAGTCAATATAATGTTAAAATTGCAACTTAAAGAGTTGAAATGAAACTCAAAGTTAAGAAACATTGACCACATTAGTTAGTTGCCCTTAACATTAAGGAGCCGATTCCGATCTCGCTGGGAGAAGGCTCCGTCCGACTCGGATCCGGAGGGCTTTCCGACCGACTCGCGCTCCGGGGCTCCGAGCGCCCGAGTACGATGCGAACAAGCGCTGACGGACACGGGTCGCTCGGAGCCCCATTGAAGTCAATGGGAGCCTGTTGTACGATGCGTCCATAGGCTCCCATTGACGAAAAAGGTACGTTGTGCACAAGGGCACCCCCTGTAGTGGGGACGCGTCTGTGCCACCCGCACCGTACATACATGTGTAGGGGGGACCCTTGGGTCCCCCCTGTGATCGACTCGTAAGGCTACGGGTGAAGGGGGGTCCGGCGCGGAGCCCGGAAGTCCGCTTCCCAGAGCGTTTACGTGTCGGAGGCTCCGACTCCATCCGGCTGTCCGAATCGTGCATTGTACTGGCTCAGACGGAAATCGCCTCCATTGCACGGCACGGTTTGCTTACGGATGAGACGTACGGAGCGTTTCGGACCCGGAAACGATTCGGTCTGCGATTTCGCGTTTCTCACATCGTACTTGCTCGCTCGTACAGCTATGTGAGTCGGTCGGAAAACACGCGTACGGCTCGTACTTTTTCCGGCCGGATCGCGTTCGGAGCCCTTCCGAGCGAGATCGGAATCGGCCCCTAAGTAGTTACAAAATCACTCACAGTGCACTATGAATCGGAAGCTGGTCTTCCACCTCTTTGGATTGCTATGCACCTGCCTTAATCATCACATTAACAGGGTACTATCCATCTCAAACATCTTTTATGTGTTCTTTTTCATATTGCAATTTGAAAATGTGTTCACATTTTTAGCTTTAGCAATGCTTAGAGTTTATTTGATACGCTGAGAGCTGCATTCTTAAGTGTACCCTGTGTGTCATAGGCCCGAGGGCAAGGAATAAAATGCTGTTTGAACTATAAATACAGCAATAATCAGAGTTCAGAGGGCCCCTCAGGCCTATGGGTCCTGGGGTGTTCCCTAAACATTTTTCTTTTTTGTCCCGGGTTTTGCTGATTCTCTTGTAGTGACCTTAGGGCTGTGGGCACGTTCCCACTGTAAATGCAGTGAGAAAGTGCACGTGCCCTTCCTACACACGTTAGGAAATGGCACTTACCTGATGGTTCTAAACATGTGTCCAGAGTGCCATTGCAGGACTGTGTGTGCGCAATTGCCCTTCTGCTCAGACTGGCCTTTCTAAATCATTAGTCATCCTGAGAGGACCTTTCACTATCACTAGAGCACACCGAGGGTATGTCTTAGGGATGAATTTAGTGGTAGATGAAAGGCCGGGCAGGTACACATGTGTGTTCCCTGCCCAGGTAGTGAGGAATACCCAGGTGTGTTTTCACTACTGAGGTTTGCTCTTCCCATAGGCCACCATGGGGAAATGGTTGAAATTACCTCAAGCTGCATTAGTGGATTACATTGGAGCAGCCTGAGTATCTTTCCTATCATTGGATTCACAACGGCAAATCCTTCCCTGTGGTAAAGGTGGTTTTGTCAATACTAGCTTAGAAATGGCTCTCCTAGAAAGTGAAAGACACGCAAACAATGGACGGAATGCAGAACAAATCAAGCATTCGCCCCCAATCAAGAGATCTAGGTTAAATCTATTGTTTTTGTGCTCACCATGCCACCCCAGTTTAAACACAGACACATGCAAATCAGTCTTGACCCTGTTCCTCATCGGAACAGTCCAGCCCGAACTGCCAAGCTATGTCCTCCCTATACCAGAAACAAGCATCCTGGGACCGGTTTTGGGGTATTACCCCCTCATTCCCTTTTCTCACCCGGCCCCCGACAACATTGTGTTGCCAGGTAGTATTGCCTGGCTCAGTCTTGGTAAATGATAGTGATTGGCTGGGCTGAAGGAACGCTTCTGAGAGTGATCGAAAGCAGGTCAAGAGACTGCGTGACCTCCCTGTTCTTCACAGAACTGAGCTGGTGCCGTAAGGCCCTTGTGAAACCCTTTTGAGTGACCAACTATTACCCTCAGTCCGCTTCTGCTCCACATCTTGTGGGTGAACTTCCAGAGTGGCTGCCAAACCCCCATTTGACGACTGCCTCCTAATTGCAGACATCTATGCCAGGGGGTGGGGCTAATTATCTAGAATCTGTGGGCATGGGATAGTTGGGGTGAGCTGGAGGTGGAGGGAGGCTTAGGCCACTGGGTCTACAGTGGGCTATCAGTTGATCTCCTGGGTATCAGTTGCACCGTATTACGGTGCTGAGTGCGTATGTGTGAAAGTGCATTCCGCACGGACCAGCCTGATATTCGTTCAACCGCATATCGGTGCAAGTGAGTGTGTGTGTGAGAGTGGCAGTCTACAGACTGCCTGTGATCCACGACACCGGCCAGTGGTGTTGCCTTACACGTTGATTTCTTGCCAGAAGAAAACTACTGTTGACATTGGTTTTGCCCATGCGCCCTCGGCCCGCGGTGCTGTTAAAAAGTGTTATAATTCTTTGTATGCACATATTTCTGATATTGTTGTGACCTGGGGTGCACCCTATAACTGTGTGGTATTAAATTATAAGATTTGCTAGAGTGGGCCTGGGGTTGACGCACAGGAGTGCTGGGGGGGGGCTAGAATAGGATCTTTCCCAAGTGTGCATATTATTGATGTTATTTCAACACGGTTAGGCCTAGTACCGCTAGTAATATTTCCAGGTGTGATTTATGCCCCTTATGTTGTGTTGACTATTGTGTGTGTTGAATACAAACATTATTTACCTACCTCACGCGTGAAGTCTCTTTTGTGATTCTCAGTGTATTTATTGTGAGTGCTGTACCAATGCTTTACACATTGCCTCTGTGAGAAGCCTGACTTCTCAGTGCTAAGCTACCCAAGGGTGAGCGCAGGTTATACAGTGTGTGTAATCACCCACCTCTGCCTCCCAGAAAGTGCCAGCTCCAACACGGGGCCACTGCACCTACGGCACCAATGGAAGCTACGTCCCTGGCTACATTCTATCAAACATACTGAATGTACTCCAATAATTTAAGTTTGTAAAGACCATCATGGCCCAGATTTACTAACTTTTGACCCAACACAATGACACAAGGCAACTTACTGAGCTCTGTAAGTAGCTTCTTGGAACTGCTAGTTTTCTGTGAAATAATTAACTAAAATAATAAAAGTCCAACAGAACAGTTCATTTTTTTCTCATCATTCAATTATTGTTTTCTTTTCAGCTCTTGTTAGTTCTCAGTTATTGTTTCAGCATTTCTTGGTTCTTTTTGTCTCAAGCTTGCAATCAAGGTGGCTCATACAGTTCAAGTCTCGCATCACACAGTTCATCCAATGTGGCATTCTGTACTTTTTCCATGCAATATGACCACTCAGATGCTGAATAACGCTGAATGACAGAGCGCCAACAATCATTTGGACTTTTTCAATTTGTAGTTCTGCACACATCATCTTTGAGGACTCATTGATAGAGTGAGTCTTTGGATCTGATTTCAGAGAAACTGGCAATCTATACCTGGGCATCAGTTTTTGCAAGAACACATTTGCTACTGTGTTGTCTTTTTTTCTGGTTGTGTAAGCTTTTACCCTTCTCATGAAGATGCACACTACGACTAGGACATATATTAACTCAAGCTTCCCAAACTTTTGGTAGTGTCTATCCTTTCTGAAGAGATGTTTCATTGAAATCCTCTCTACATGTGTGTGTCCATGCACGTATCGTGTTACTGGAAATAACAAACTATCTGGCAACAATGGTCTCTCATCAGCTGACATTTCGGTGTTATTTGCATTTTTCTCAAAATCTGTTTTGATCCAACCTTGTTGTTCTGCCTCTGAAACATTTTTTGTACCCCCTTTAACTCTTTCCAAGTGTAAGATATTGACATCAACATTAGATAGACAGTGTTCTTCTCAGATTCACATGTGAAAATTCCATTGAACGTATAGGCTAACAGGACACAATATTGTGCAACTGAATTTGCATCTCTCTTTCCCATGACAGTAGTGACTCCCATTTGAACAGTTAGACTGCATGCTATGGTAAGGGCAATCAATTTTGCATTTTAGGCTGAGGTAACTCCTTTAAGCCATGAAGCTTTGACAACATAATGCATAGGGAGCACAGCATGTGCTGCTCCTAATGTGCCAATGTTACCTCTCCAACATGGGCCATCTACAAAATGGACATGGTTGGGCTCAATCAGGTGTTCATCATTAACCCCTTCGACGCGGCGCACATTCCCCCGCTGTGCGGGCGAATTCTACGCGTGCGCAGATCGGACGGCCCCCGGCCGTCCGACGCACACGCCCACCGTGACGTCGGACGGCCAGGGGCCGTCCGACGCATGGAAGAGGTTAATGTCTAACCTTGGCTTCATGCATAGATTCATGACACCTAGACATTCATGTTTAGTTTCATCACAAACAATTTTATTTGCTGGCAGTAGACTCAATACATTGGAATTTAGACATGTTTTGATCATAATATTTTTCAATAGCAACTCCACAAAGTAAGGGACCATTTCAGTTACTGGACATTCCATCATTATATTCTCACTGTTTTTCTGACTGACATTAACCGCAGCTACTAAGTTTCGGCAGCTGGGCATTTCTGTGACGTTAGGGTAAAGGGTTATTGGGAAATACATCACAGACTTTTGAACATCTTCATGTTTTTGAACAGGCACTAAGAGAGTGCAGCTCTCCCCTCACTGCAAATTGGAGTATTTTCTTTTAAATAGACTGGCATCCCTAGTGCAGGGGCGCAACACATTTTCTCTGTCAACTCTAGGAATGCTTTTGTACAATTGTTGTCCAATGGAAGTGGATCAGGCACATCCTTTTGTGTCAGCCTCAGCCACTAGGGAAAGGTTTGGTATCCACTGTCTACAGCAGCCAACCATTCCCAAAAGCATCCTGACTTCTTTCTGAATTTGAGGTGGATGCATCTGGTGAATTGCTTCCACTATCTCTCTGGTGACACCTTTCTAGGTCTTTTTCCAATTAAGTGTCCCAGATATTGATCTTCTTTTTAACAGTACTCCTGACTATCCTCATGCAATGGCACTGTGATATAAACCTGATAAAAATCAATAACAGTAAGCCATTCTTCAGTACATGGAATGTGAAAAAATATGTTGGCTGGATTCGGTACCATAGGACAACATGGAACAATTATGCCACTAATCTCTTGCACTATTCTGTTCTTCTCATTTAGTTTCTATAAACCTGTGATCAAAAAGTTATATAAACTTCCAATCAATTCCCTCAAAAATCCTTTGCCAGGTTTATCTCCAATTATGGGTGAAATTCCTGCAACTGCCTCTTGTATTAAATTGTATGATGGTGTTCTTGAGTACGTCATCTGGTTTTGATTTGCCTAAGACTGGTTCTGCACTTTTTATTAATCTGACACCTTTCTCTGTGAACTCCCATACTTCTGGGTTTACTATTTCTTTCAAATCAAAAGGTAATTTTTCAACTGTCATTTCTGAAAACAATCCTACAGCTGTCTCTTGTTGGGCCATTTTAAACTGTACATCCTCGTCAGGAGTCTGATATTTAACATCATCCGGTGTACAGTAAACTGTGTTGTTTAATTTGCAATACAAATGTTTTCCTGTCAGGCCTACAGTGCTTGAGTCACAAACAGCAAATTGGTAACTTTTCTCAAATGAACTTATTTTTACTGCAACCTTCTCTAACACTGGGTTTTTAATGTGTTTGTTTAAAACTCCTACAACTTAGATATTCTTTCCTTAGTGGGCTAAGTCTGGAACTTCCACTGTTCTCATAATGGATTGGGAAATATCAGAAATATTGGGGCTAAAACTCTCAATTTCAAATACAGCAAACTCTTGAAACAGGTTCTGATTTTGTTTCGTAAAAGAATTCACATTTGCTTTGGACAACTAATTTCAATAGATTTTAGGATTTCCCATATTTTGTGGGAGCATCTGGGCTTGGAAAACATGTGTCATTGGTACCTGTTTCTGAACTGACATTTGCATTTGTTGAACTAGCACATTTTGCACCTGCATTTCTCCATGTGTTTGCGCATTTCCATTTACTGTGTCAGGTTTAAGTCTACACTTCCTCTTCCAATGCTCATATCTGTTACAAAGATGGCAAAGGTCACTTTCTCCTGCATTGCGACATCCATACCTGAATTTGCACCAACCAAAACACCTCTACCTCTATCCTGTGAAAAACCAAATCTTCCTTGAGCACCTTTTACTCCTGCATGTGGAACAACACCCTGTAACTCACCTTTATTCCCTGCAAACAACTGATTCTGAAATCTTCTCTGAGAAAACTCCCTCTGAACCATGTTTTTCCTTAAACTTTTTCTGCTTCATTCCTTGTTCAGCACTATAGTATCCTTCATCCTCCAGAATCCCATCTATCAACTTTCTTTGACAACAAACCAATATTTGCTGCATGTGCACACTGATCTGATTAGAGAGCATTAATCCAATAACAAACTGAGACACAAAGAATCTCATGTCACTGGCATCAGGACATTCTCTCCCACTGCGTTGTTGAAATTCTTGACACACTCTTTCACAAAACTCATGAACCCATTCTTTTAGTTCTTGTGTGGTTCTTTTAATCTGTACTCGATTAATATCTTCTGGTGGCACTCGGCCCTTCAGAAAAATAACCACTGTTTCATTTTTCTCCATAACTACAGAAGATGATGCATTAATGCAACATTTTTCATTTTCTCCTCACCTGGCCCTTGTACAACAACTTTACGTTCAAACCACAATTCAGCTGGCATTGCAGTTTCAAATAACATTTCCAAATTAATACACAACACCTTTGAAATTTCAACAAATCCATCGACTTGTGGACACCACAGCACAGGCTTGTCTCTCAACTTTGGGAATGTGTTCACTAATGCTGCAAGTTCACCTTTGTTCCATGGTACATGAACATACACTTCTCCTACTATTTCTCTCAGTGGGTAAGCTGAAGCTTCTCCCTCATCCTGTTTATTATTATTATTTTCCTCCACTAGGTCTGGTTATAAGAAGCTTCTTTCTTTCACGGAGAACAGGAAAGGGCAGACATTCCATTGTTATCTCAAGGACAGTGCTAACTCTTTCAAAGCAAACTAAATCAGAGCTGTATTTCAGCTTTTCTCTACACTTTAAAATTCATGTTAATTCAGTACAAATATAAGCTATTTTGCAAGTTCCAAACACGTTCTGCAAATTAAATCTACATTCTATGGTGAGGTCAAATCTAAACTAAACCCATTTACAGCAACCATGAATAAATTGTGCATGGTTTTACATGATTCATTAAATGGAAAACATCTGACTAGGCCTCATGTTTTCATTTTTTCAGCACCAAATGTCTGCTTGCCACTTTTTAAATGCAGTTTTATGTCTGAAGCTCAAGGCAGCTTTTGTCATTAGTAATGCTTAAATCTATAGGAGATGTCTACGCTCTCTCAAATGCATGAGAATTGGTAGTGTAGTTCTCTAATTGTTGAGTCAGTATGTTTCTAACTGGTCACAGCAGCTCAAAGTTAATAATGTCCTATCTAGTCCAGTTATCCTTAAGCAAGTATCCCACAAGGCTCCATTCTAGCTCTAACTTTTTAAATCTTTATACCAATCCCTCTGCTGTTCTACTCAGGAACTCAGAGATCCAATATCATCAATACGCTGATGATACACATCAACTATGTTTAATTTCAAGTTGCTCATGACTGAATGAGCTCCTATTATCTGGAACGTAGACCTTACCTGTCCAATCCTCGATTGGCACTTGTGGAATTCTTAACTGCAAGCCAGCAATTATTGACAATGTGAAATCTCTAGGAGTGACCTCATCAACAGACTAAGGGCCCGATTTTGAATTAGGGTGTTGGACCATCCTCCACCAGGACAACGGAGCAAATTACTCTATCGCTCTGGCAGCGGTCCAGACGACTAAATTTTGAAATGTCTGCGGGGATATTTCACAGTTTTCACTGCTCCTTATGACCAGGGTTTTTCTGGTGGTGACGCGCTTTGAAAGCTAACCTGTATGTCTGTCCATCTAAAGAGATGAAGTAGTCTCTGCCGTCTTTCCACCAAAGATCCACCCACACTTAAAACAGACAGGCAGACCATTATGCTGGCAGAAAGGGTACTCTTTCACCATTGCAACACAGTACTCTTTCCACCAACATATGAATCGGTCACTTAAACTGCAAACACAAATGAGTGATAAAGTGTGACCACTACCAACAGCGTTTCCTGAGGGGTACTCACCAGTTCATTCCTGAATCTGATCTAATGAATCTAGTCCAATCCCTCGTCCTAACAAGGATTGATTATTGCAATTATCTACTGCCTCGGCTTCCAAAAATACACCTCGTCCCTCTTGATGCAGTGCTTTATTTTGAAGCCCATTTTGTTTCTGGAGAACCTCTGATCATAGCATATCAATAATGCTAGCTATGCAATGGTTGCTATGTAAACACATTGCCAGACACTGTAACCTTGCAGCCAAAACAAAAAAGATCAGGTTTGAGCTGGTTTACCAATCCAATAATAATGCACATACAAATACATAATGTTTATTCATATAAATATAGTACAGAATGTTTATTCAGAAAATTCCTCCATTAAACAAATACTCAGCCGCTAATACCGCAACAGATTTAAATGTTATTAAAGCTTCTAATCATTACAGGATTTATGTGTATATTTTTACTTGCTGGTACTATGCAGATATCACTTCATTTGTTTTCACAAGCCTTGAGAAATCCCAAGGGCCACAGTCCCGGGGTGAAACATGTTGGCACTACAGCTATTTCTTCGCTTTAGAAATTGCTTTAATTTACTCACAAGAACTTGAGGAAAGAAAATGGATCACTAATTTAATAATTCATTGCTCAGAGGTAATCAGCTTGATGTGAATGCTTTATCAAGCATGTTTGAAGGGGTATGCGTACCTACATGTTGCCTGCGCCTACTGAAACATAGTATTTTCTGTTCATTTAACAGTAATATCATTTCGATCAATGTTTTTCCGCATAACAGTTTCGGTGCATATATCTGTGAGGTGAAACTGGTTGATAAAACATTTATGCTGAAGAGTAATTATACCAATTTTATTGATTTTTTTGAGAAAAGAAACATATTAACCAGACAGACATTTCTATGAATAATGAAACAGCAGGCATAATTATCACACACACATATATGTGTACGTACACACACACACACGTACACACATTCACACTTCCATATGTATGTGTAAACACACACACACATATAGAGAAAAACACACAGTTAAGACTAGATTATGGTACACCACACTAGTCATTAGTCGAACTGTCCAGTACGTTATTCTCCTGATTGCTCTGCTTTTTTGCCATTTTGCAAATTGATGTTTGGAGCGTGGTGGCTGGTGCAAGTGATTTTCCAATAACTTTAGGCCCCATCAAACAATCTGCACCAAATTTAGCACCTGCTTAGCATATTGAGCTAAAGTTCAGCATGCAAAACTTTGCGCAATTCCATGTAGGGAAAACAAAATTTAGAGAGGTCAAATAAGATATGAATTCCCATTTACCTCTCATGACAAACTGTGCTCAACCTACAGCCAAAACCACTGTAAGAAATTACACCAATGTTATCATGAAAGTAGAACTATTCTCAGAGAGCATGCTTTTGTTGGTTTGATTACAATCTATAGAGTAGTTTTTGAGCTATTAGCATTGAAAAAGGTGCTGCCTGGGCTTTAGAGTGTTAATACTTTTATGATCTTGTCAGTTAAAAAGCCATTTGGTGATTTGGTTAAAACGTTGGCACCATGTGCATGAAATATGCACGAATATGAATGCAAACTTACAAAAACTTAGTATGTTAAGCCCGCTCTTTGTGCCGATACATTAGGGGGAATCCTTTTAAAAAAAAGATGGGGGAAATTTATCCATTTGACAATAAGTTGAGCATTGCGTGATATATCTGCACAAAATTTGGCAGATGCTTGGAATATTCATTTTTATGGGTATATGTTTTGTGTCAATCCAAGACGGCTGGTGTCAAAGTTAAAGAGGTGGCAATAAATAATTAATTTTCCTATAACTTTACTCTGTGATGAATCTGCATCAAATATGACAAGCATTTAGCAAGTCAAACCTTGTACTTGTATTAGATGTTTTGTGAAGATTCAATGTGGGGCAAAGTTAAAGGTGAGGTCAAAAATATTTTTGATCCATATATGACTTTGGCACCATTTTGTGGGTATGCTTGAATTTAACAGACGCATAGCACATTCAGGCTTCTCTTGTTACATTTAAATTATGCAGATGCATTAAGGTGAGGGATGTGTTAAAAAGGGGTAGCAAAAATGTGTTTATTTGCTATTAACATTGGTACGGTGTACCAAATCTACAAAAATTTGGCATACGGTTTTAAGGATTCTTTTTGTCCTGGTGAGTCAAGTTTTGTGCTAATCCATCTAGGACTAGAAAGAAACATTTCTAATTGTTTGTTACTTTAGTGCTGTTAGATGAATCAGTTTAAAATTTAGCAAGCAGATAGTAAGTTAGACCCAGCACAGGCATTTCAGGTTTTGTACATATCCAATAGGGGGTCCTATTTAATAGTGGCTCCAATGCTTTTATCATGACTTTCGAGAGTGTGAGCGACCGTGGCTACACCTTGAGCAGATTCTCTACTCGAGAAGCAGCTAAATCTACTTTGAAAGGCGTTTTCAAGTTACTATTCTACTCCAATGGAGCGTTCAGGTAGTTTTTTAGTGCGAGAAGCCACTTTTGTATCTTACTTTTTTTTCAATTATGAAGGAAGTGCCCCAGGGAATCCAACTTCCTGTTCCTGTCCAGCAGGCGCCTCCCAGTGCTTTTTACATCTCCTGGTCACTTTTCATTTGGATTTGGAGCTGGAAGGATCACTCTCTTTGTCTGCTGCAGATATACCGTTGGATTTAAGGATTTTGTTTTTGAGATTCTTGTAGAAGGGTGTTGTTTGTTTGATAGAGGGCATGCAACAATATTTATTTTTACTTTTATTCGATTTATAAAATTTATTGTGGTGGGTGGCCTGTAGTTTCAGTAGGGACCTGGCTACATTTTTGCATTTAATTTTTCTTCTTTTGTAAAGGAACAATGTTGCACAGTTCATAACATTTTCTCCACGTTTGTTAAATTTGCAACATTCATTTAATTTACTATATAGCCTAGTCTGCCAACGACCATCCAGTCAGTTTGCCCAGGCCAGTACTAGTCATGGGTGCATGAAATAACTGTTGTGGTATGTTTTTTGAAACATCATGTAGAGCAGGGATGGATTTGTATTAAATAAAAATATGGTGGGTTATGTTGTAATTCATGTTTTTTTTGTGCAAAAGTGTATATGTGGGGTAATATTTGATGTCGGGGGAGAATGTGTGGTGACTTGTCACATTTTTATAGCTCAGTTATTTTTTGTTTTTGGCTTTGCTGAATTAATGGTAGTGTTTTCTTCAGTGTTACCAACGCCTCCTAAGTCTGGCCCATGTTCATGTTTCGCATATGCCATAATTTGTCTTTGTTCTCTGTGCCATGTGGCCAGGGACCATTTAGTGGAGTCAGTGTCAATAGGCCTGCATGTGTTCTTTGTTTTCCATGGCTCCTTGCTTGTTGTTGTTTGACCATGTGGCTGGCAACCATTTTGTGTAACCAGCCAGTGTGCTTTTGCCATAGGCCTGCATGTGTTTTTTGTTGTGACCAAGTCTCCTTGCTTGCTGTTGTTGGTTGGCCATGTGGTTGGTAGTCGTTTTGTGTAGCCAGATAGTGTGCTTTTGCCATAGGCCTGTATGTGTTCTTTGTTGTGGCCATGACTCCTTGCTTGCTGTTTGACCATGTGGTCGGGAGCCATTTTGTGTAGCCAGTGAGTATGCTTCTGCCATTGATCTGTATGTGTTCTATGTTGTGGCCATGCCTCCTTGCTTGCTCTTTGACCATGTAGCCAGTGGTCATTTTGTGTAGCCAGCCAGTGTGCTTTTGCCATAGGCCTGCATATGTTCCTTGTTATGGCCACGCCTCCTTGCTTGTTGCTTAACCATGTGGTCAGTGGCCATTTTGTGTAGCCAGCCAGTGTTCTTTTGCCATAGACCTGCACGTGTTCTTTGTTGTGGCCATGCCTCCTTGCTTGTTGTTGTTGGTTGACCATGTGGCTGGCGGCCATTTTGTGTAGCCAGCCAGTTTGCTTTCGCCTTAGACCTGCATGTTTTCTTAGTTGTGACCATGCCTCCTTGTTTGCTGTTATTGATTGACCATGTGGCCGGCGGCCTTTCTGTGTAGCCAGCCAGTGTGCTTTTGTCATATGGTCTTGTTGTGGCCATCTCTCCTTGCTTGCTGTTGTTGGTTGACCATGTGGTCGGTGGCCATTTTGTGTAGCCAGTCAATGTGCTTTTGCCATAGGCCTGCAAATAGTCTTTGTTGTGGCCATCTCTCCTTGATTGCTGTTGTTGGTTGACCATGTGGTCAGCGGCCATTCCATGCAGCCAGCCTATGTACTTTTGCCATAGACCTGCATGTGTTCTTTGTTGTGGCATCCCTCCATGATTGCTGTTGTTGGTGGACCATGTGGTCAGTGGCCATTCTGTGTAGCCTGCCAGTGTGCTTTTGCCATAGGCCTGCATGTGTTCTTTGATGTGGCCATGCCTCCTTACTTGCTGTTATTGGTTGACTATGTGGCTGGGGGCCATTTTGCGCAGTCACCCTTTTTTCCAGTTTTCAAAGGGAGATTCATAGGAGAGGGCTATACTTTTTTCTATCTGTTAATTTTTTTACTTTTCCCTGATATTAGTTTAATGATATTATGCTTGAGGATCATTGTAGTATTTGTATATTAATTATTTACAGTGTTTTATATTATATGCATTTTTTGCATTTTTCACCTGCACGTCCTTGCCAATGGGTTTCGCATAGTCCCCTAGTATCCCCTAGCAGGCCAGCAATTAATTATTTTGTTCTTTATTATTTTTTCTTTTAATTATTTTTATATTTATTTATTTTTTCATTTTGTTTTCCTATTTTTTTAATATTATTTTTTTCACATTTTTTAAATAGTTTCCCACCATCTATCAACCACATGCCTGCCATAGGCGCACAGCCACACAACAGCATTCATTTTTTACGTATTATTATTCAATTTTCGCCTGGACCCCATGCCTCCCATAGGTGCACACACCAGCATTCATTTTTTAAGGATTTTTCCATTTTCCCCCAGACAACCTTACCTGCCATAGGCACACACCAGCATTCATTTTTTTTTAGTATTATTCAATTTTCCCCTGCACCTCCCTGACTAACACAAGTGTCTCCCTTAGATACACACAAAGCAAACAGTTACATCTGTATGTTGTTATCCTGATTGGAAATTAAATATTATGTTCTGGTGGTGTGGTTTGACTTTGAAAAGCACTGTTGTTGTTAAATATTTAGGATAATAATAATAACTTAAGTAACCACACTAAATTATATTGTCTGTACTAATTCATTCTGCAACAATGTTACGTTTCATTAAATGTTTTTCTTGGTTGTTTACTTTTAGGTGCACAAGAGACATCACCCACAGTACTGCCAGACAGTCAGGTGAGCCCTTCAATCTCTTCTGCTTGTGCCACTGCCAAATGGCAGCTTCAAGATGGCCCAAAGAAAGGTGCTGCAAAGAAAGAGGCCAGTGGGGATGAGAAGAAGGAGCAGATTTCCACCACTGGCGTATCGGCCCACACCTTTTCCAGGGTTCGTGTGCCTGCCACACCGACATCCAGAGAGCAAGTTGGGAACAGCACTCCCACATTATTGGCACCACCCCAACCTACACCCAAGGCCATGTCTCTCATGGAGGCAGCCACTGCAATCATGTCTACGCCAACAGCAGTACCATTGAATTGTATTTGTCTCTTTCACAAAGTAGTGCCCAATCATTGCAGGAAATAGGACAACAGCTGCAGCCAGCAATAGATCTTCCTGAAGTAGGAGCATAACAGGAGGTTGAGTTACATGCTGAGCAAGAACCATTGACTTCCACAGCTCCAGCAAGAAAATGTAAGGGTGCTCCACCACCTTCTCTGAGGCCCCCTTCTGACATTCTGGACATTGATTGGACCCCAGCTGAGCCCGAGACACCCCATGAGAGGCTCAGGAAAAGGAAAGTTCCTGAAAGACTTACAATTATGGGAGGAGATGAGGAAGTTGAGCCAGTCACTGTGGAAGCTGGCCCAGAGGAGACGGACATCACTCCTATTCAAACTGCTCTGAGGGATGCCCACCACTGCCAGCTCCCATGTTTGTAAAGCCCCACTGAGACCTGAATCCACTACTACATAGTAGACGTATGCACTGCACGTGGTGGTTGGCAAGGCGATGTGAGAGAAGAATCGGCTCCGGAGCCTCCGATGACAGTGGGAGGTGTAGGTGATGAGGTAGAACAGGGTGACATATTTATGCAAAGCAGCCCTGTCCCCACTGGTGCACCATTATCCGCATAAGCAACCTTGCAATGTCACTAGAGTCAGATGGAGTCACCACAGCAGCATACAGTGACTGTCCCAGCGAGACGCACATTGAGTCTACCGCCTGCTGATTCATCTTCTCTCCGGAAGTTGCCTTCTTGAGTGGCACCAGAAAAGAAAAAAATCCAGGCTACTATTATGGCCATGTTTAGGGGACATGAGGTGCCCTAAGAACACAACCATCCAACGGCACGTTTGTGCAAAGGGAAGCTGGCTAAAATGTTAGCACTTGACCTCCTCCCGTTTACTTTTGTGGAAGGAGGGGGGAGCATATTAGCAAGGGCTGGCGATATAATTATCGCCGCTTTAGCGTCCGTTTTTGGGCGAAAAGCGGCGATAATTATATCGCAATATCATCAAGGACACGCTAGCGCGTGTTTCCTTGATGTAGAGCCCGATTTTTCACAGCCTCGCCTCGCATCGCTAATGTGATGCAAAGAAGGCGTGGCTGTGAAAACAACACATGTTAATATCGTGAAGGCAGCTTCGCGATATTAACAAGGAGGTGCAGCGATAAAAAAATTGCGCTACCTCAGCCTTAACTCAGGAATTTAACGTCTGTTAAATTCCTGACTAAAGCATACTTTTAATGGGAGATGGATTATGCTGATACGACCACAGGGTCGTATCAGCAATGTTATCGCTGTTTTCAATGGAACATCGCTGCAAAACCAGTGATGTTCCATTGAAAACTACCCTTATCGCTGAAATATTATCGCCATAGCGCTATGCGTTGTAAATATAGCGTTATCATGGCGATAATATTCAGCGATAGCCAGCGATAATATTTCTATCGCTATGTACGGCCAGCGATAATTATCGCTGGCCGTTGATAATATGCCCCGGGGTCTTTTAGAGTTTGTGGTGCCATCTGCCCAAAATGGAAGGTTCCGGCACAACCTACTTTGTCAGAGTGACTGTTCCAGGGCTCCATCATGATATACTGGAACTGGTTGGATACATTTTGCAGTTGTTCAAACTATCCACCTGATGAAAGATATATGGACCAGCTGTAGAGCCACTGATTACATGTGTATCACTGGACACTGGATTTCTTTTGTGGGGGTTATGCAACAGGTATCTCTAGGTCTCAGTGCTGAAGAAAATTTTAAGGGCATACTGCAGCATGCAACAGTAGCCATGTTCACCATGGAGAAATCCCATATTGCTGCAAACATCTTGGAAGACTTTAACAGCAAGGTGTTCGAATGGCTGTGACCCAGAGGTCTCAGAATTGGATTTGTTGCCACAGGCAATGCCAGTAATATATAGTTAAGGCCCTGGTAGATGGTGGATATTTCAGGGCCCTGTGTTTGTCACATTGCACCAACCTCATTGTGCAGGACTTTCTAAAAAATGAAGACCTATTCAGCAACTTACTGACCATCTCCAGAAGAATCTGCACTCATTTCAGTCATTCTTTTAAAGCCCGGAAGCAGGAGAGAATTATCCAGCGTGCTAATAGAGTACCAGTTAAAGCCCTCATACAAGAGGTGCCAACATGTTGGAACTCAACCTATTACATGTTGCAACATCTGAGCAGCACACGCTGATCAATGAATATGTCATACAAAGAGGAGGGGATGTAGCTAAAAGTGTGACCATTGGGATGGACAAATGGAAACTTGTCAAATGCCTCACAGAGATGCTACTTCCTTTTGAGGTTTTCACATAGGAAGTCATCAAGAAGGACAGGAGGATTGGCCATGCTATCCTGTTGTTGTATCTGCTAAAGGATCAGTTAAAAAGTGTGTCTGACAGGTTCACAGTTGTGGATGATGAAAACAAAGATGCATATACCTTGGTTGAGAGCTTAATCCTTCCCTTGACTGAGAATACAAGGCTAAAAAGAGATAATGAGTCAACCAAAGAGTACATATGTGCCACAATACTGGATCCACATTACAAAAAAATACTGCCCACTTTCATTCCTTTTTCAGAAGGGGTTGTTTCAGAGTACAAGATGTGGATTGTTAAGCAAGCCAGAGTCCTGGAAGAAGAGCGGCTGGAACATGAGTCCCACTGATGGAAAGAAGTTCTGGGGTTCCGCCTTCAACTTCCAGAGAGGCCAGTCCTGTTGTCTGTCTCACACCAACCAACACCAGCAACAAGAACACTGGCAGCAACAACAGGAACACAAGAATTGGCCAAAACCTCCGCTTTGACTTAGCATCAAAGGGCAGGGCTTAAGTCCAGTGCAGAAGCAAAGTCAAAAGAGGTTGAGCAAGTGGCATCACCAATGGCCATTGAGAGGATGTTCCATGAGTATCTGGATGACCCAAGAGATTTCTATGTTGATCAAAACCCATTGGTGTATTGTTATGCGAAGAAACGCCAATGGCCACAAATCAGCAAGCTGGCAACAAAGTATCTGGCCTGTCCGGTCCCCAGTGTGTCTGGTGAGATTTTGTTCAGTGCAGCTGGCGCAGTTGTCATAGAGAGAAGGACCAGTCTTGTGCCTCAAAATGTGGACCATGATCAAAATGAACCAATACGTCATAACACACAATTACACAGTTCCTGAAATATCACAGGAGGAGAATGAGGGTGATTGGTCAGAGTTAGACTCCAGTGTGTTAGCTGACCAACTTCTGGGTGAGCCACCTGAGTTTGAGGACAAACTCTACTTCTTTGACTGAGTAGGCCACCATAGAACATTTTAATTATTTTTAGTCGAAATGCTTTGCCCAAAAAAATTTAAAAAATAGGCTATAGCTAACTTCGTGTCTGAATATGCAGCCCCACCATTTTTGGGCACATGTATACCTGGACCAGTGTGCATTGAAGAAGCCTCCCTATTCCCTTCAAGGACATTGAATGCCTGCATCTCTCCCATGCCTATCCTTCTTTCTTCATCCACTAGCAAGGCTCCCACAGTAACAATCATTTGGTTTACAAGACTGTCAAATTCAAATATGTTGCTTGCATCAAAGAGGAGTTACAAATGTGTATCTACCTGACCTACCTACCACTGTGCTTGGATTAGAACAGGTAACTAACTATTGCACCAATGAGTGATATAATATTGAGTGATTGTGAGTGATAATTGATGATTCATGTGGTGGTAGACAGTGAGGGAGGGTGTTCTACTAATTTGTAAACTTGATTTTGATGATTTGCAATGTTTGGGGCCTGATGGGTGATCATTGTTCCTGAAGATGATTAGCCCTTTCAAACTTAGCGAGATTTACTTTCAGGGGCCAGTGTTTCTTTCTGGTTCTTCAGAGACAGAGACCAGACCAGTCACTTTAGTTAACAAACAGAAATCTACACAAAAAATACTCAAATTCTGTTTCTCTTCTTGTTCTTCAACAGCAGTGCACTACTGGTCTATCTTGCTGGGGTCTGGACAGGGTTGGACTGATTTGTTAATCGGAGTCAGGAGGAGGAGAATGGAAGGACTCAGTGGTGCTACCTCCACAGCCAGAAGAAAGAAGATATCGATCGAGTCTATCAACTTCAAAGTGAAACCAACATGATGATGACTCTGTGGACTACACAGCTCTGTGGACTGCAGAGTCTTGATAGTTGGTACACTCCTCTGAAGCTTTCCTTTTGTCTCTACAATATCATTTCTGTTTTACAATCCACAGGTCTCTCCTTTCTCTGCTCGAAAGGCAGAAGCTCCCTAACTCTCCTGCTTACCTTACTGGACCGGTCCAGCCAGGCACCCAAGACGGACATTCCAAGAAGAATGCAGATGCACCACCCAATTTGCAAAACAGTATCATTTTTCTATTACTAATCATAATTTATAGAACTATGTGGGTTCACTAATTACAGAGGGAGTCAGGCTGCACAAACTCTGGTCAGGTTTGTACAGTGAGCATCAATAGGTACCCTCACTGTGTGACCAGGATTTCCGTACCTCTGTGCCTCTGACACCTTTTTTGTAGGGGTGGGCACTGAAATCTGCTTCGTCGGCAATGGGCGCAAAGTTTTGCCACTCTGTATTCCACTTGGAGCACAGAATCAGCAATAACTCTGCGTACCACCGCGTAGCGGAGTTTACCGGCACCCACCACTAAAAACACCCCTTAATGGTGCTGTCAAGCCACACCTAAAATGTTTGATGCCAAGTCCTTTCTGTGATAAATTGATTCTGCCTGACTATGATTCCCTGGCGGGTATGTATTGGATCCTCTCAGGAGTGAACCGCCCTCTCCTGGTTTTCTTCTTTTTTGACCGACAGGACCTTTCAAGTAATTGCTCCCCCTTTTTATTCCATCACACATCCTTTAGGCTGTGGCATTCCCCAGGGTTCAGCACTGAGTCCTACCTTCTTTAATGTTTACATCTGGCCGTTGGCCCTGCTAGATAAAGCTCGCAATATCTCCTTGGTGTTGTATGCTGACGATATGCAGCTGATGCTCTCCTTCACCAATGACCCTAGCCAGGACTCCGCAAAATTTCAGGAGGACCTCACCACCATCTCTGATTGGATTGTGGCCAACTGTCTTCAGCTGAACCCTACCAAATCAGAGATCCTCCTCCTAGGGAGAGACCCCCATCTATGAGGTAGCAATTGGTGGCTTATCAAGAATCTGGGCGTCTGGGTGGATAGTGCCCTCTCCTTTGATGCTCACGTCAAATCAGTAGCAGGTACCTGCTTCGGCTTGCTTCGTGGCCTAAAGCACATTTTAGGACTCTTTGACTCTCACACCCGCCAGATGATTGTCCAAGCCACTATCTTGGCTAGGTTGGAATACTGCAAGGCGCTGTTCCTTGGCTCTAATAAGTCAGTGATCAAAAGGCTCCAGCGCACCCAGAATGCCGCAGTCTGTACTTTGTTTGCCCTCCTAAAGCACTGCTTGGTCTTTGGTCTTCTTCGCCGACTACATTGGTTGCCCATAGAGCAGAGAATTCACTTCAAAGCCCTTTGCTTCACCCACAAGATTCTCTCTGCCTCTGCCCAACTCTCGGCTGATCTCCACTAGGCCTGGGCGGAAAACTACGCTACGCTCGTGGAGTTTGCGTAGTTTGCGCTACTACGCACTACGCGAATTGCACGTAGCACAGTGCAAAAACGCGTAGCGGGCATTTTTTGCTTGCTCGCGGTCCTCAACGTCAAGTTGGCGACCGCGAGCGAGCAAAATCAACATCCCGGCGACACTTTTTTCCTCGTTCGCGATCAGCAACATCAAGTTGCCGATCGCGAGCGTGGAAAAATAAACCTCCCGGCGAGATTCTCAACGCGGGGAGGTCAGGTTTCTCATTGCGAGTGGTCGAGTATGCTCGCGACCGCTCGCGATGAGAAACTACCAGTCCGCGTTGAGAAAGCTGCCTCTCGAGTACAAATCTACTCAAGCGGCAGAAAACGACCGCTTGCACTGTGCAAAATGCCGTTTGCAATGATTGCACAGTGCGGACAAGCATCCGGCACTGTGCAATCAGTGCGAACAGCATTTCCCTACCGCACTACGCAGTTCGCGTAGCTACGCGTAGCGTGCGTAGTGCAAAGTGCACTTCACGTAGCTACGCGTAGCGCTACTACGTGAACTACGCCCAGGGTTAATCTCCACCTGGCCCGTGTTCCCCAGTTTTGCAGAGCCAGAGAGCGTTCATTCCAGATGATCGCGCCAGCCCTTTGGAACTCCCTGCCCCTCTTTACCAGAAATATTTCCAATCACTTGGCCTTCAGAAGGGCGGTGAAGAATTGGCATTTTGCTGATCGTTAGTCTCCTCCACTCACTCACTCCTCCTTCTCTATTAGCGCTGGGACGTCCCATAGCTGGGACAGCCATGCACTCTATAAATATTTTAACATGACATAACATAACATGTGCTGCTCATCTCCCTGATAAATATTGTGTTGTTGTGTAGTGTTTGCCTTGGTCACACCTTTCCCCAAATCCCCTTTCCCATCCATTCTTCAAACCCCTAACCCTCTTCCTGATGAGCTGTGTGATTTATTGAGGTGTGACTTAATTTACACCATAAATGGACTACCTACTTGGTGGGGGAAGATGTGGTGAAAGTGACACCAACTCATTGCAAGATCTTCTATTACCCGAGCAATAGCCCACACTAATGCATAAAAGGGATTACATTAGATATAGAGAACATAATTTGTCAACATCATCATTCAGGCCTTTATGTTGCGTAAATGCTTAACCTTGTCGAATCCACTCCTGAGTATGAGTTCACCTCCCCTCCTGACTTGAGGATTTCATAACTTTAGTTTTAAATTAAATACTAGCTCCCTATTGCTCAGAAGAAGTTATTATTGCTAGTTTTTGTTATAATATCAGGTATTCTTTTCTTTACTATGTCATGGTGGTAGTAGTTTTGCCTCACTCTTTGTAAATATGACAATACATAATCCACTAACTCTGTGTTTTTCTTTCAATTTAGTTGCCTATGATGAATAATCCTTTCGATTAAACTTACAGTTAGAGCTCACCTAGGTGGGAGTGGGACCTCACTTGTTGTGATTCCTTTCCTGTTAGCAAACTAGCCTACTACTACTAGCACCTCCATTCTGGAGGCACCTTGCGAAACTATTCAGGTAAGAGAACTATGGAGTGAAGTGAACTAGTTTATTTAGTAATTAACTAACTTTTACTGCAAATAGTACTACTTTGACTTTCCTTGATTAAAGAGGTTGTTGTAGCAATATAAGGAATGGCAGCATACTCTACCCCCTAATGTTCAATCAATAATATAGTTAAGAGGATAGTGGGACATGGGTGTTACTAACTATAACTAACTGGTATTTTATACACATACACTTTGAAAATCAGATTAAAAGCAGGTTGTACGAAAAGGCAGCAGTGCAAAGTAAAAGTAAAACACAAAAAACTACTTTAGACATAAAGTAAAAGAATATTTTTTCATTTAAACTTTCAACAGTAAAAAAAGTAACGCCACCCTCCCCACCCACAACAGGCCCACCCCTCTCCCCAAACAAATCCCTGTCTCCAACCAATGTCTAAATGTCCAACAAAAAGTCCAAAGAAACAGTCCAGGTCCCAATTCCCATCCTCATTCCCACACTCTCTACCCACAACAAGTCCCTCCCACCAAAACAAGTTTTTAAAAAGGGGCTAAAGAAGAAGACATTATGCGCAGGTAGGAAACTTCTTGAGGTGCTCCTCAATGCGTGCTGTTCAACTTTCTAGGTGTGCCAGCCTCTGCAGGATGCAGCACAGGAAAAAGAAGTCTGAGCGTGGAGGGGGCAGCAGAGGTGTTGTGAGGGGCAGCTGCTGGCAGTGCTGGCATTGTTCTTGCTGGTAGGCTGGAGGTGCTGTCAGCTGGCTAGGGCAGAGCAGTGGCAGCTGCCTCTACCTCCTCCTCCTGCAGGACCACCAGCCACTGAAATTCAGCCGCATAGCCCCCAGCCTCTGCTGCCACAGCCAGGCTGCTATCTCCTGCCTAGTAGGTGGTCGACTAGCAGGAGTAGCTATATCAAGAAAGAAAAAAGACAAACTGTAAACAATGCTCTGTGCAAAGCACTTGTTTAAAATTATAAAGTGGCACAGGAGAGGTACATTGCTGGTCCCCTAGGGCCATTCAAATTTGATGTGATTAGAGTCACAGCCGTTTTTACCCACACATGCCTCACATAAATGGCAAATGCACTAACTGAAAGGAATTAAGGCAGAAAAACAGGTGTTTTTTAAAGGATGTCCTAGTAAAAACCTAAACAGACACTTTGGGGCCGATTCCGATCTCGGTCGGAGGCGCACCCAATACCATTCGGTCGGGAAAAAAGCCATGCGAAAGCCAGTTTCCCGACCGATCCGTACAGCACACCGAACGAGCAAGTACGATGCGCACAACAGCAAAAATTCCGGCCGAGCCGTACTCACCCAAACCAGGTCCTGTTCTCCGACCGAGGCGAATCCGGAAACGCCGAATCGAGTCGCACGGAAGGGAAAATGCAGCCCCGTCCGGCCGGACAAGTACGATGCGCTTTCCGTACGCGCCGAACCCGTCGCTACGCACGGCACGTCAAAGCATCCGGGAGAGGCGCACATAAGCTCCGAATCGCGCCACAACACGATCCACGGCTACGAGACGAACACAGCACAGACGAGGACGACGCGAAGCGACGAGGACGAAGCGAAGCGACGAGGACGAAGCCAAGCGGCGAGGACGACGCGAAGCAACGAGAAGGACGAACGACACGAACCAACCATGAATCCCTTCGTCCCGATCATACCAATATTCTACATCTACTACCGGAACAGGCACGGACGCGTACGGCGCAGAAGGTAAGTCAGACACCAACCACAAAACACATACAACACGTACACGACACATCACACACATACACTGGGAATCTGAATATACTTGCAACAGCAGCACCATAGGGGCGGGATGCCCATCACCAATGCCACATATGCACACAGGGGCCTGAATGCGCGCCACCACCCCAACCCAGGGGGCTGGATGCCAACCACCCTCAACCAGGGGGGCAGGATGCCTACCACTACTACCACCCTCACCCAGGGGGGCAGGATGCCTACCACTACTACCACCCTTAGCCAGGGTGGCAGGATGCCTACCACTACTACCACCCTTAGCCAGGGGGCAGGATGCCTACCACTACTACCACCCTTAGCCAGGGGGCAGGATGCCCACCACTACTACCACCCTTAGCCAGGGGGCTGGATGCCTACCACTACTACCACCCTTAGCCAGGGGGCAGGATGCCCACCACTACTACCACCCTCACCCAGGGGGCTGGATGCCTACCACTACTACCACCCTCACCCAGGGGTGGCAGGATGCCTACCACTACTACCACCCTTAGCCAGGGTGGCAGGATGCCTACCACTACTACCACCCTTAGCCAGGGGGCAGGATGCCTACCACTACTACCACCCTTAGCCAGGGGGCTGGATGCCTACCACTACTACCACCCTTAGCCAGGGGGCAGGATGCCCACCACTACTACCACCCTCACCCAGGGGGGCTGGATGCCTACCACTACTACCACCCTTAGCCAGGGGGCAGGATGCCTACCACTACTACCACCCTCACCCAGGGGTGGCAGGATGCCTACCACTACTACCACCCTTAGCCAGGGGGCTGGATGCCTACCACTACTACCACCCTTAGCCAGGGGGCAGGATGCCCACCACTACTACCACCCTCACCCAGGGGGGCTGGATGCCTACCACTACTACCACCCTTAGCCAGGGGGCAGGATGCCTACCACTACTACCACCCTCACCCAGGGGGCAGGATGCCCACCACTACTACCACCCTTAGCCAGGGTGGCAGGATGCCTACCACTACTACCACCCTTAGCCAGGGGGCAGGATGCCTACCACTACTACCACCCTTAGCCAGGGGGCAGGATGCCTACCACTACTACCACCCCAACCCAGGGGGGCTGGATGCCTACCACTACTACCACCCTTAGCCAGGGGGCAGGATGCCCACCACTACTACCACCCTCACCCACGGGGGGCAGGATGCCTACCACTACTACCACCCTTAGCCAGGGTGGCAGGATGCCTACCACTACTACCACCCTTAGCCAGGGGGCAGGATGCCTACCACTACTACCACCCCAACCCAGGGGCGGCTGGATGCCTACCACTACTACCACCCTTAGCCAGGGGGGCTGGATGCCTACCACTACTACCACCCTTAGCCAGGGGGCAGGATGCCCACCACTACTACCACCCTCACCCAGGGGGGCTGGATGCCTACCACTACTACCACCCTCACCCAGGGGGGCTGGATGCCTACCACTACTACCACCCTTAGCCAGGGGGCAGGATGCCTACCACTACTACCACCCTTAGCCAGGGGGCTGGATGCCTACCACTACTACCACCCTCACCCAGGGGGGCAGGATGCCTACCACTACTACCACCCTTAGCCAGGGGGCTGGATGCCTACCACTACTACCACCCCAACCCAGGGGGGCTGGATGCCTACCACTACTACCACCCTTAGCCAGGGGGCAGGATGCCCACCACTACTACCACCCTCACCCAGGGGGCTGGATGCCTACCACTACTACCACCCTCACCCAGGGGGGCTGGATGCCTACCACTACTACCACCCTTAGCCAGGGGGCAGGATGCCTACCACTACTACCACCCTTAGCCAGGGGGGCTGGATGCCTACCACTACTACCACCCTCACCCAGGGGGCAGGATGCCTACCACTACTACCACCCTTAGCCAGGGGGCTGGATGCCTACCACTACTACCACCCTTAGCCAGGGGGGCTGGATGCCTACCACTACTACCACCCCACTCATAGGATGGACAATGCATGACACAACAAGCACACCACAACCTAGGGAATGCAAGATTAAGACATCCCCCCACCACCATGACAAGCGTGTGTAGGCTGTGTCAAATGCCTACAACACCGAACATGACTTTCAACATACAATGTGACCCCCTAGCACATGTGCCACACATATATGTGTGTGGCACCCACAATGCAAGCAGCCCATGACCATTGTGGCAATGGGGCCTAAACCCCCATCATCACAGTGACCAAAAGGTAAGTGTGGGGTCCATAGCTGAAGCACATTTTGACCATTGTGGCAATGGGGTCTAAACCCCCATCATCACAGTGACCAAAAGGCAAGTGTGGGGTCCATAGCTGAAGCACATTTTGACCATTGTGGCAATGGGGTCTACACCCTCATCATCACAGTGACCAAAAGGTAATTGTTGACAAAGAAAGAGCTGCAACTGCCAAACTGCATGGATCATTCCTGCTCACAGAACCAAAAACTCATCTGTGGCAAAGTAGTGTATGTGTCCCATTGCAACATAAATTGGGGGAGCCAAATACTGCAGTGCAAATGAAACATTCCTTTGGCCATGTGCAGACAAACAACACCCATGGGGGCTGAGACCGTCAACAGTCATCAATGACACAATGACAGAAGTGACCATCAGAATGCAGAACCACATATTTGCACCAATGGGCACACAAATGCAGATACCCTGTGGAGACAGCAGATGTGAGGTGAACAGATACCATACCATGGCAGCAATGGGACACACAAACCATGATCACTGTGCTGACCGATGACCTAGGAGTCCCAGGGACAGCAGGGGAAACACACCAAACAACATACAGCCAATGGCACACCCAAGATATGCCAATGCAGTGGTGCAGATGCACAAACACAAACAGGCAGACCAACACTGTCATCATACACAGCAGGTGAGGGGTGGGGGTGCCAGTGTCCCCAGGCAACCACACAACACATGAGGAGAGCTGAATACCAATCATACAGATGTGCATACACTGCCACACTAAGGTAACTCATGGATCCAAATCCCCTATGTGGGCAAGCAGGCATTGTCAGGTGAGAGGGAGCACAAAACACACATGTCACACAGGCACGTAGGAACAACAACTGACACAGCAAGTCACAGACACACCACAGCACCACCCCCAGGGCCCCCACAATGTGGTGACCCTGGGCTGAATAAAAATACCACTGTGATGACAAAGCTAAATGTCGTTCACACTATGAACCACAGTCAGGTGTCCTGAGCAACAAACTACCATCACACCTACACAAGCACAAATCAATCAGCATGGCCAGTAAGCCAAGGCCAACATGGAGGCAGGGGCCTAGCCGGGCAACAACTCTCATCTGCACACACTCAACACCACACCCCTCGACCTCCAACAATGTGCAGCAGTGAAGTACACATGCACTGGTGACATTGCACATGCACCCATGACTATTCCAGGGTGGTGGGTGGGAACCAAGGTGTAGAAACACATCACACATGGACACTCAACAAGACTCCTGAATGTCTGACACACTGCACACTACGCTGTACATGGACATGACGGCAATACCACACCGACCAATGGGATCCCAGCCACAGTCACACACCAATGAAGAAGCCAAGGTCACCCACAAAGAACACACATAGACAACTTCCAACATTGCAGCTCTGACCCTGAGGAGTGGCAGCAGTCACACACACAACATGTCACAATCACTGAAAGATAACACAAACTGGAAATCACATGACAGGGGCAAACAACAAGTGCCAAGGGAAACCTGACTGTGACCCATCTGCGTCTGCACACAAACTCAGCCCTGACAGCAAACACACCTATGGGTGACACCCTGATGACCAGTAATGTGCCATGCACCCACATCACAGAGAACACAGGGAGAAGACTTTGGGGAACATAGCTCAAGTCAGCAAGCATCACAAACAGGTACAACACTAGGGATCACAGCATGCGCAGATGAATGGAAGTGAACACACAGACATGCACATACAACACACACCTTGGGTGCAGGCAATGTCACACGTGTACACACTGCCATGAGGGGACTCCACTCCTGTGTGAGGAAAGCTGTGCCATATGTTGCCTCAGTAGGGCCCCATCATGTCAGCTGAGCACTTGGTCACACAATCAACAATTAGCACCAAATGAGGGCTCCCATCACATCAGCCTGGTCATGGATGTGCCAACGGAATCATCAGCACAGATCCAACACACTTGTATAGCAATGTTGCACTGACTACACGGATGAGTCCCTCCCCATTGATGCCCAAACCTGCATGTCCACTGGAGATGGCAACACGGTCAGGGAAGTAGACAAATGCAACGATGGCAGGCACAACAGATGTGCAGGGGTGGAAGCCACAGATATGAAATTGCCAATGTAAGTAGGAAACCCATTGCCAAATACTGAACACATGACACCCTCAGATGCTGCTATTGATGACATGGATACACCACATGATAGGACACATTCCCCCTGGACCACATGGGTTCCTGCACAGTAACACTTCATAATCATGAGACCAGATATCACCATCACTGCAGCAAGGGCATGGTTAGCTGCACCAACAACATGTACATCTGAAGCATGAGCACTAGAGAAAAGAAAGTTGCTTTATTCAGCATATGTGTTGAGGCCAAACGAAGTCCTGAAAAAGAGCAAAGGCCAATGGCCAGTCCATTGTCAAAGTTCAAACAGGGTGACACTGGCAGATGTCACCCTACGCATGCCTGCACAATACCAGGGACAATCCACTAGGAGGGGCAACCGGGGGCAGGCCAGGCACCGCAGGGACAGGATCAGGGCTCACCAGGGGGAGTCAGGGAAGGGGTGGTGGGTGCAGGAGAGCCACTGACAACTGCAGTGGAGGTGTCTGACATGGTGTGTGCCGGCACAACTGGGGGGCATGACACAGATGTCGTGGGTGCCGGCACAACTGCAGTGGACCCTGCAGATGGGGTGGACAGGTCCGCCACTGCAGTGCCCAAGTCAGACAGGGCGGTAGTGGACTCCACTGCAGTGCCTACCTCCAGGGGAGGAGAATGGGGAACAGGCAAGGTGGGTTGGACAGAGGGGGGACACCCTCACCACATCAGTGGCACAGACAAGCGCAGCGGGGGTGTGGTGCTGGGAGAGCAAGTGGCAGGGGAGAAGGCCGGAGCATCTTGGGGATGGTATATCTGTGGGTGGGGGAACCTGGGGCAGGGTGTGGTGGGGGCACCTGTGCAGTGGGGGCCTGAGGGATGGAGGACGGAGACCTTGTGCCTGAGCTGCAGGGTGGTGGCGGGGTCTTGCTCTTAGCACTCCGGGGGACTTGCGGGTGGGGGCCTCAGTCCGTCTGCGCCTGGGGGAGGGTGTCCGGGGGCGAGGGGCACTCTGCTCCGTGTGGGTGGGCTTCCTCTTCCCCGGGATGCTGGAGCAGCTTCATCGGTGGGGAAGAGGCCGAGGTCACAGAGGAAGAGCTGCTGTGACTTTGGGGTTGCAGGTGAGGCAAGGGAGGGTGCTTTGGAGGGAGAGGGAACTGAGGACTGCGCAGTGCATGTGGATGCGTGTGTGTGTTCCAGGGCCCCATCCCCTGTGAGTCTGGCTTCAGTCCCCTGAATGTGCGTGCGTGTGCGTTTTGTCATTGGCGTGTGTGTCAGTGTGCTGGATGTGTGTGTGCTGGTGTGTGCCTGTGCCAGTGTGTGTGTGCCTGGGATGGGTAAGGTGCTGGGGAGTGTGGATGGAGCAGAGGCAGGAGGGGTGAGGGACCGTTTGAGGAGGGACACTGCTGCCGTCAGGGAGGAGTCCATGGACCTATTGCCCCTCTGTAGGTCAGACATGCCCGATGAGATGCCCTCCATGAACGACACCAGCTGAGTCAACAGCGCGGTGTGCGCATGGAGGACACTCAGCATGGCTGTCTGCCCTACATGGAGCTGGCGAAGGAGGTACACAGACTCCTCACTCAGGGCAGCAGGGGACACAGGGGCAGGGGGTGCGGTGCCTGGCCCAAAGGAGACACGCTCCCGGACATGGGAGCCTCCACGGACCTGGGGAATGGGAGCCGATGGGAGGGCGGTGGTGGTGCTGGTGGTGGCGGGGACAGCAACACTAGCTGGGGTGTGGTGGCTGCTGACACCCGCCTCCACAAGGGAGTCATCCTCCGAGTTGCTCTGGTCCTCAGCTGAGGTGGATGCTGCTGAGGACTCCTCGGTGTGGCTCCCCTCGCCCTCCGTGCCACTGGGTCCCTCCGACCACTCCTCGGCTGCTGACCCAGTCTGGCTCTCCGGCTCCTCCTGGTCCGTGGAGCTGTCCCCTTCCGTGGCCGTGGATGTATCTGCAAACAATGGGGAAACAGACAGACATCAGTCACCTGCACCAAACGCACACACCACTGTGAGCACAGCACATTACAGAGCAAGCCCTGGCATCATTAGTTGTACATTGCTAAAAGTGCCCTAATTGAACAGGAGAAGTCAATTGTCAGTCTGATGCCAAGCATGGCACTCACATCCCACATGGCCTTGCACCCATCTGTCTGGTGTCTGTTGGATTGCAACACCCCAGTGTTGACACATGCACCAAGTACACAGTAGTTGGACAGTGCAGAGGACACGGTGTGGACACATCACAGCTCTTGCCACTGAGTCAGTACAGGTTTACGGATGTAAGGGATGCCCAGAGTCAAATAGGAAATGCATGTGATGCATACCAGCGACAGACACCATGATGCACCCATGTCCTGATAGCCAGCGCCACTATGGTGTGCATGTAGCACATGTCACTCCCTGCAGGATCACCAATCAGTAGACACATGCCATGGCGGAGGCATGACTGCAAAGTCATACATCACTGTCTCAGTGATGTATGACTTTGCAGCCAGATTCAATCAACACTCTGCACTGTGTCACAATAGTAGGTCATGGGGAATGCAAGTCCTGGAGCTGCACAAGTGCACATGTACATCCCCCACAACACATCCTCTTAACCCTCATCTGTCCAGGTCATACCTATTGGACATATGGGAGACCTGTGACACTACCCTCTGAACCTGAGCCCCTCACACTCTGCTGTGCATGGGGAACAGCTGCCTGAACTTCACATTTACATGCCCCAGTCTGCATGGGCAGCTGATCAGACACCTATGTGTCACACAAGTATCGTCTCCTATGGTCACATCTCCAGTGGCATGCTGAGCCCCTACCAAGAAACTCCACAGCAGTCCTGGCGACTAATCCACAGCACACTGACACAGAGGCAGACACCTGAGGGGTCAAATCACTGTGCACAATGTGTCCTCTGATACACGGGAGTGGGAGTACAGAGTGTATTGTATGGCCTGGAGTAGGCATGACTGTCCAGCCCCACATGAATGAGGGATGAGCCCTGGACTGTAGGCAGCTGGCTAAGTATGTGTGACACACGTCATATACATACTCCTGGGGCCCAAACATTGTTCCCACCCGCAGCATGGGTGTGTGCCAGGTACCCCAGCCACATGTGGTGGATCAGCTCAGCAATTGGACCACAGATCAAAGTAACACGCTGAATACATGTCAGAATACAGGCATTGTGTAAGCAATGGACCCACCCATGATGCCCACCACAGAGTCAGGGAAACAGATGCTGTCTCCCACCTTGAGTCAAGCAAACTGCAAGGACACAGTCCTAAGTGACAGAATTCCCTGCATGTAAGGGCCACACCTGGGTATCAGATGAGGAGTGGGCAGTGCACAATAGAGGGACATGGCTCCTGGACAACATGACTGCTGTACTGTGGCAGTTCAACCTGGCCCGAGGAGGGCACATAACATGTTAGACAGAGTACACAGTGCAGTCTTTGACTCACCCCCTCCTTGCTGCTCTCTGGCCTTCAGCTGCCCATCCAGGTCTGGAAAGACCACCGCCAGGATCCTGAGCATGTGGGGGTCAGGGTCCGTGTTCCGCCCCTCCTGCGAGGAGGCGACAGCTTCAGCTGGACCCGTGCAATCCTCCGGGTCCAGCCCCGAAGGTCCTGCCACCTCTTTTGGCAGTTGCGGATCCGGCGCTTGTAGACCCCCACGGACCGGACAGCCCGGACGATGTCCTTCCAGATCTCATGCTTCCGATGGGCAGAAGCCTGTCAGGATGACAAAGTGATAAGGCCATTACTACACATGCAACATATCCGTGCATGACACAGTTGCATATACATGTCGCAATCACAGGGGCACATGGTGTACCCAGGCAGTGCACGGCTGCCCATGGACAGTTTTCCAGAAGTCACTACATGGTATCATAGCATGGGGAGTAAAACCCTGTTCAGAAGCACTGTCACTGCACCATACCTGTCCAGTGCAAGTCACTACACACTATGGGGGGTGACAACTACTCAGTGAGCCTGCTAGCCAGTGGTGTGCTGACTCTCAGCCTTGCTAGTCAGACAAAATGCACATTCAGAAAGGCAGTGCACAGAACACTCACCTGCTCCCCTGGTGTCCCATACAGCTTGCTGTACTGTGGAAGTGAGGCTGTCCAGCAGGGCCTGGTTCTCTTCAAGGCTGAAGGCTGGGGCTCTCTCCACAGTACGTGCCATTGCAGGGTCCAGAGGGGCAGAGACAGCAGCAGTGCAGTGGCAGATGTCGTCCTGGAGCATGTAGTGCAGGCAAGTGGGCTCTCAGGGGAACATGCAGCAATATATATGTGCTGGAGAGGCAGATACTGTCCCTTGTGTCCAAAGTGATAGGTCCAAGTCGTTTGCATCTTCTGAATCTGGCCAATCCATGGAATAGCAGCACCAAAACACGCCCACAGCATCCTTCAAAATTTCAACTTCATGACATACATGATTTTGCAACATTGTTGTGGGTGACCAACTGATTTTCCAGCAACCGACTCGTTCGAATATTCGAAAACGCGTCCGTTGCCAGGCAAGCCCATTGTCAATGGGTGCGCACCGATCGGTCCATTGAGGTACAACGCGCACAGGGGTACAACGCGTACCCGCACACATTGAATGCAATGGGCCGGCCGGAGGCACCGATCGGTCCATTGCAGTACAACGCGCACAGGGGTACAACGCGTACCGCACACATTGAATGCAATGGGCCGGCCGGAGGCACCGATCGGTCCATTGCAGTACAACGCGCACAGGGTACAACGCGTACCCGCACACATTGAATGCAATGGGCCGGCCGGAGGCACCGATCGGTCCATTGCAGTACAACGCGCACAGGGGTACAACGCGTACCCGCACACATTGAATGCAATGGGCCGGCCGGAGGCACCGATCGGTCCATTGCAGTACAACGCGCACAGGGGTACAACGCGTACCCGCACACATTGAATGCAATGGGCCGGCCGGAGGCACCGATCGGTCCATTGCAGTACAACGCGCACAGGGGTACAACGCGTACCCGCACACTTGAATGCAATGGGCCGGCCGGAGGCACCGATCGGTCCATTGCAGTACAACGCGCACAGGGGTACAACGCGTACCCGCACACATTGAAAGCAATGGGCCGGCCGGAGGCACCGATCGGTCCATTGCTGTTCAACGCATCACTGTACATGTGACTGGCATATGTCAGCATGCCTGTCTCAGATGGACATATGCCAGCCACAGATAGCTCCCAGGGAGTGAGGGGCACACCTACATCACGACAGCCTGTCCAAACCTTATCATAAGGCATGTAAGGCTGCATTTCCTATTGTGTGTATGTTGGTGTACATGTTTGTCCTGTGGGTGTCACCTGTGGGCAGCCACCCCCAGGCTGTGCACGTGTTAATGGGGACAGGATCCTGGGTGTTACGTGTACGTGACCACTGTGATGTGCAACTGTTCATATCTGTGCATGTGCCATGGTCACATTTCACAGTGGTGTTTGTGTATGTCATGTCACATACCCCGTGAGTCCCATGTGGGACGGTATGTTTGAGCCAGGGTGTCCCAGTGGCACAATAGTGATGGCCCTCCACAGTCTTTGTGCATGTAGTGTTTACAATGTCTCTGATTTCATGTGCACAATGGGAGACAGTCTCCACATCCACGTTGTGTGTGCATGGACTCTGATGTTGTGCGTGTGTGTCACAGACGTCCATGGCTCTCCTGCCATGGCAAGTGTGGCCACTACCTGTGGGGGTCATGTTTGTTTTGTTGTGGTGTACACATGATACTCCAGGTGATGCCAGTGTCCATGTGGCATTACAGGGTCCCTGGGAATGTGCCTGTCGTTGAGCTGTGGTGCCTGGGGCACATCTGTCCTCACATGTCACTGGGGGTGACTGTGACACAGCATCATGATATCCAATGGGCCAACCTGGGACAAATTGATGCCACCTGTAGGACCGTGTTGACAGATGTTGGCCATGTATGTACCATACATGTCGTTCCGGTACTGCACACTTCATGTAGTTGTGCCTCATGATGATGTATGTTGGGATCTTGAGTGTGTTCAATGCCGCATATGTGGGGTGACTGACGATCTTGCTTACTTCTCCTCTGCACTGCAGGGCTCCTGCTGTCCATCGGCCATTCCCAGACCTGGCAACGATGGTGGAACGGGACAGCATCCGACGGTACCGCTTCACCAGGCAGCTGATTGAGGATTTGGCAGTGCAGTTGTCCCCACATTTGCAGCCTGGCCGGCCGTATCCTACAGCGCTGACCCCCAAGGTGAAGGTGATGGCAGCCCTACACTTCTTTGCCACCGGTACCTTCCAACATACTGTGGCGTCTGCTGGTGGGATGTCACAGACCATGTTCAGCCGTGTGCTCCGCGATTTCTTGGCGGCAATGTTGCTCTTCCTGAACCGGTACATCTATTTCCCTAGACTGCGACGACTCACTGACGTGAAGAGTGACTTTTATGCCCTGGGGAGGATGCCGCATGTCATTGGCTCCATTGATGGGACACATGTGGCTTTGGTACCACCACAGGCCCAGGAGCAGGCCTACAGGAACCGCAAGCACTACCACTCGGTCAATGCACTGGTGGTGTGTCTTGCAGACATGACCATCACACACGTGTGTGCCCGTTTCCCTGGTTCAGCACACGATGCCTTTGTGATGAGGAGTAGTCGCATCCCCAGGTTGATGGCACAGATGCAGAACCAGCGTGCCTGGCTTGTCGGTGTGTACTGACTTTGTGCCATTGTGTGTGATCTGATCTGTAGTATTCCGCCCACTTTTCCAAGTCAGCTGATGTGCACTTGTCTGTCCGTAGGTGACTCGGGATACCCCAACATGCCGTGGTTGCTGACACCCCTCAGGAACCCTGTGACACCTGCCCAGATGCGCTACAATGAGGCACATGGTCGGACCAGGAGAGTGATTGAGCGGACCTTTGGTCTCCTGAAGAGCCGCTTCCGCTGCCTGGACAAGACCGGAGGGTCCCTCCCATATGCCCCTGCGAAAGTGTGCAAGATTATCATCGTCTGCTGCATGCTCCACAACCTGGCAGTGCGGAAGGAGTTGCCTCTCATCCAGGATGACGATGACCAACATCCGCCACCTGTGGAGGATCCTGGCCTGGACCACGATGCCAGTGACGATGATGATGATGATGGTGATGGTGATGTCCGCACACAGCTCATCACCAACTCTTTAGCTGAATGTGAGTATCCTGAGGTGTCATGTCAATGATGTGAGTTGGCATGATGTGTGGGTGGTGCTCTGGTGCTGTTGGAGTGTGTCCATGGGCTACTTGACTGGATGTGTGTTGCGATGTGTGGTGACAGGTGGGCTGTACTCCCAACAGTGTTGACATGCTAACTTGGTTCTGGGTGGGTATCTTGTAACATGTATTGTGCATGAGTTTTGCTGTTCTGTCCTGTACTCCATTGCTTTTGACTGTGTGTCATTTCTGTCCTTCACAGGGTACTTTCAGATTCGTTTGGTCAACTGTGTCCACCGACAACGTGATTGCACATCCAGGCTGGTAGCTGTTGTGTCCCTACAGGTGATGTGCGCCACACCCATGGACTTCCTTCTGTCTACAGTTGTTGACTGTGTGCCCGCTACCAGGTGGGGTTACCTTGCATCTGTAGTGGTTACGGCATGTTGCTACTGTGTAATAAACCTGTGCTTCACTTAGTGATGTGCGTTGTCTGTGGTCACACATTTGACTGCCATTTGCTTACTGCACCTGTGGGCTACTTGACTACAACTGGGAATGGGTGTGGTGTCTGTGCATTGCACCGTCTTCCCTGGCAACATCAGTGTAGGCAATGAGTCAGATGGCCTAGGTGTGTATGTGTTGTGTAGCCCTGGTGGTGTGTCTCCCTCATATGTGTCCACGTTGCCTGTACTCACATGCCTGTGTTGTCCTTGCTGTTGCAGTTCGCATACACAGTGTAATTTTGTTGTTCATCATCCCCATAACAGTACCCACGTTGGAATCACGACAGAGGCAAGTATGGTGTATTATTGTGTTTATTGTGATACATCTGTGATAATAGTGCATAGGATGGATTGTGCTGTACATGAATCTTGCAATCCCAAGTTCCTAGATGAATAGAAAGTCCAGGTAGACAGGATCCCCAGTATCGGGGCCACAGTTGTCTGACACATTGTTCCAACTTGTACTCCCCATGCAATGTGTGGGAGTAGTGTTGCCATCAACAGGGTGAACAGTCTGTGCACAAAGGCGAAAATCCAGAACAGGTTCAGGCTTCCTGGGAGTTGCGCTTGGCCATCAGCCTCTCACTTTCCCCTCCTCGGACGACCCCTCTTCTTGGGGGGGCCCTCAAGTGCAGGCTGCTGCGGTGCAGGGGACTCTCCGCCAGAGTCCTCCTCCCTCCCTGTGGCAGTTGCAGTTTGTTCGGTACCAGATGTTGTTGGCACACAGGGAGGTGTGGACTGGTTGCTGTTCATCTGGCGGAGGCATTGTAAAATGTCCCTGTGCACCGCCGTCATCTCATGTAGTACATCCCACTTGGACTCCACGCGGGTCATGTGGGAGTCCACACGTGACATGTGGGAGTCCACACGTGACATGTGTGACTCCACATGGGACATGTGGGAGTCCAAGCGGGCATGATGGGCAGCCTGCTGCTGTTTGATGTCTCTGAGGAGCCCCACTACCTGGCTGAGCTCTCCGTGTGCTGGACTGGTACGCATCAGCTATGCGTACCAGTTGTGGGTCTTCATGCACACCAGCAACGTCTGCAAGCAGCGACCTCTGTCTCCTCACCCCTCCCACCACCCCTGCTGACATGTGCAGTGTGTGCAGTTGCACGCACAGATAACCCTGGTCCACCTTGGGGGTTGGTGGTGGTGGTGGTGTCCATGGCCCCAGGTTGGTCCAGGGTCACTGCGCTGGTGTTGTTCCTTATTCTGTCCATGTCGGCAGGGATGGTATTCGTGGTGACAGTCGTTGGAGGGGTGGGTGCAGGGGGTGCAGCTGGTGGACCTGCTGGTGCTGCAGCTGGTGGTCCTGCTGGTGCAGCATGTTGACTTGCACCGGATGTGCCAGGTTGTTCTTCATCGTCCGAGGAGGACAGAGGCTGTACGACGCCAGTGAGCTCGGCATCCTCTTGAGCCTGGGACTGGGACTCCTCAGCGTCTGCTGCTGTGTCCCTATCATCACCTGTTTTTGGGAGACACAAACAATGTATGTCATGTTTCTGCAGGCATCAGTGGTTGACACACCTGACAGTTGTGACTGTGCCTCGGGGTGCGGGCCTGTACATTGTATTGTCCTAAGTCGTCACAGTCAGGGGTTGATATTGGTGTGGCACATTGTCCTGCATTATTTGGGCATTTCTATGTATTCTCTGGGGTGTGAACATGGTCTGCATTGATTGTGTTTGGTTGACAGCCAGACCTCCTTCCCACCCACCCACCCACCCAGTCAGTTATCCCACCATGGAACGTGCTTGCATTGCAGGGAGTGTAAGTTGTCTCTCAGGATGTCAGTCAGAGGTGTCCTGCTGTTTGTTGGTGCACAGTTGGCAGCAGGGCCTTGTGCTCCCCGCAGCAGTAGCCAGTGTCAGCCATCTTGTGAGTCCTTCTCCACTCCCTGTGATGTGAGCATGGTTCAGGGTGGTGTTGATGGGCCAGTTGTGAGGCTGAGCAATGTCTGTGACTACGACTCCCATCATGCTATTGCCTCCACCCCCTTCCCAGCATGCCCATGCTTCCTTCCTTTTGACTCTGCTTCCCTGTGGGGTGGGCTGGCTGTGCTGACAGGATGGCTGGGAGTGTTGTCCTGGCAGTTGTTTGGCTAAGAGTCCCAAGAGTGTCCCTGTGCTTCACACAACATAACCCAGGGTGGTGGTGCTTTGTGGGATCTTGTGTTAGGATGGAGGGCATTGCATTCTACCAGGTGGGTACTGTGGAGTTTGTGTTGGGGGGTGTGAGGGGAGGTGCTGGTGACTATGGTCAGTGCTGCAAGTCCCCCTTCCCACCCAGCCAGCCGGATATCCCACCATGGAACGTGCTTGCATTGCAGGGAGTGTAAGTTGTCTCTCAGGATGTCAGTCAGTGGTGTCCTGCTGTTTGTTGGTGCACAGTTGGCAGCAGGGCCTTGTGCTCCCCACAGCAGTAGCCAGTGTCAGC
>CAWUFW010019549.1:0-182303 GCA_963921515.1 Calotriton arnoldi
ATTAACTCTGATCTCAGCCCCCAGGCCGTGCACCTATGCCTGGTGTAGGGGAGGTGCTCTAATGCTGTGGAAGGTGTAGATGTGGGCTTCTCACTACCGGGGCAAGCATTAGAATTGCGACTGATAATAACTTACAGAGGCAACCACTGAAAAACCGTTTGCGCTGTTATGCTAGGGGAAACTGTCGCCGTTACCGGGCCCTTGCTGCACGTATCTGAGCGACAACCCAAAGTCCCAGGGCTAAATAGTACCCCCGGGACCAGGAGGGAGTGGTCAAATTTGGAGCTTCAGTACACCCAAGCACGCAGTCGCTTAATCTATCAGTCTCGCAACATTCACTTCCATATAAAGGACAATGCACAACTTGACTTGCCAAGAAAACACTGGCTCAACTTGGTATGATTCTTGCGCTCATTTTGAACAGATGGAAAGATTAAAACATTGAACCTACTTGACCTTGTCATAATACCATGTTGCAGCTGGTGCCTATAGCGGTGTAAACTGGCCGCCCCGCCCAAAACAGCAGTCCGCGGTCCAAAACACGCGCCCAAAAACGCTGGCTACAACACCAAATAGGCTTAATAAATTCTTAACTATAAAACGCTGTAAATTAGTTTCCGTTTGCGACGCCCAATGCAAGTGGTAGTAAACTCATCCCAATGCTGGCCTAAATGTATATTCAAAACAAAACTTATCGGGCCTGCATATAACAGACATACTCAAGCATACACTTCAAAATGTTGCTATCCTCACGCTCAGCCGCTTGTAACTGATCAAGCCTCTGAGGTCCAAAATGTAAAATGCTTTATAAGATAAATTCAGGCGCAAACACCTAAACCCATCACCGTTGTACCATTGACACCCTTTGTCAATGACAACTCTTAACTCCTCCCGACATGAAACTTACAGCCGGAGGCAGGTGTAATAAGATCTTAAACTACAGCGGCCCACCATAGGGATTTGTTTGGCCAAGACCCATCGAACCGTCGTGGGTAGGCGCCAAGGTAAATGGGTCTGTGTCACAGTGCAACATTCAAAAGACTATGAGGCCCCTGTCACTTGGTGTGTGTAACACACACTTAAACAATCTTCTTCCCGACTTTTCCTCATGCCGGCACTAGGGTGCACCTTCTCGAGCCCCTTGTTGCCCTTTTGCTGGTAATCCTCTCCGCTAGGAGTATAGCAGCCTCAGGGGCTCTCCTACGTGAAATGCGGTGATTACCGGTCCTGACCGGGACTTTCAATGTCCCCCCACTTTCCCAACGAAACAAGCCCGGCACACATGAGCACCCCCCGGGAGGCCAACTAGACAAGCGCTCGCCTCCAGTGTCTTACCCATTGGCCTCTGGGATCACATATGAACTCCTCTCAGATGGCATACCATTGGCATGGAGAACCCTCGCTAACACATGCAATGCACCTTTTAGAAATTATTTACATTTCTAATCCACTTTCCAACAAAACAAGGGGCATCCCTTCACAAAACAAAGTCAGGTAGTCCATCGTGTTTTAACACTGGAGCACAGTTTGCAAGCAGGCCGCTAAACATACCACACGACTGCTGCTGATAACCTGAGCAGTGAAACCCGAACGTCTTCCACACATGCACCTCAAACTGTTCTGGGCCATGACAGTTTTCAGCCCTGTGTGGGCTCAGATTTTCTCAGACGCTTTTGAGGCCAGCATGGCTCAATCTTGCGAACCGTACCGATACCAGCTTTACACTTATAAAAGAGTGGGGATAGGGGCCCCCTTATGGAGAAGAGGCTGTAGAAAATTCAGCCAGCGCAAGACCCGGCTTCGTGAAAACGTATTCCCCAGTGATAGGAGCGTTGCACGAGTAAGTGAAAGACCCCTCGAGTCAACAAAGCACGGGATGCGCAGTGACACTTTGTGGCCTTGATACCTCGTGGCACCCACCTAAATGCACAGCTGCGAGGTGTTCATGTTTTCAGTCTCCACTGACCAAATCCCACACCCCTACCCCTCTGCTCAGCCGGACAGAAAATAGCGGGGGGAGGGAGACCCGGTCAGTCAACATTCGACTGTACTACCCAACGCCAACGACAGGACGAGACACTAGGTGGCTCTCAAAGTGCATATGAACCACACAGAATGCCCTGATGCTTCGGCAAGACCACGAGGGAGGGGTCAGTCCGCATATGCCACTCAATGGTTCCCCCACTCCTGGAAACGATCTCCCCAAGTTCGCCGGTAGCTAAAGCCCTTTCCCCTCCCTGACCGCGAACTCCGGACCCAGGGATGTGGCACTGCCCCAGCCACCGTGCAAACAGCGGGGGACTTGCACTAATCTCCCCGCCCCCATGGCGAAACTGGTCGAACCTCCACCGGCAGGCTGGGCTCCCGTGACCGCACCCTTAAGGGCTAGGGTCAGTCTGTGCCGCCGGGCATTAACAAAGCCGTCGGACCCGGGCACGAACATGCCCCTGACCTTTCAACATATGCTGATCTGATGTCATGATCCAAGCGGAATGCGACGACACATTAAACATCTAAATGATCCCCTTAGAACATTCGTTTGGACCTGTGGTCGCGGACGAAGTCTATCGTGCGCTGTGACTCGCCCGTTCGAGCTGGAGTGCCTAATAGTACCAGCTCGAGGGCGCTAGCTGGCGGACGCCCCTACCGCCCATGCAAACCCATGGGGAGGTGGGGGGCAGCTGCCGGGCTCCAGACGAGCCGATAAAGCGTGGTGCTGGTCGCCCCCTGACTGGGGGGGTGGGGTGGGGTGGTGGCGTAAAAGACATCCCGCTCTGCGCTACCCGGGGTCAATACCCCTCGATTCTATCGCCGGCCCAATCCCAGACCACAACCACAGCTGGAAACGGCACTCTGCCAGCCCCAGATAATAGCACTTCACCGCCGCCGCCCGGGGATCTGCCGCGTGTGAGGAGTCCATGCTGAGGTCCTCGACAGGGGAGCTGGCCTGATACAGCCCCGTACACGCACCCAAAGTGGCCAGGCCGGATGGGCCGGAAGAGAGCGTTCCCACACCTCCTCCCCGCCCAGCGAGCACAGTCCCCACCGGACCTCTGGCGGCCGATGGGACCCACGGGGAGACAATCTACTACCTCCACAACAACCAGCGCGAACTCCAGGATAGCGTGGACCTCGTGTCCAGCTAACGAAGACACACAAGGCCTGGCATGGCCCCTGAGGCCGGCCCCTTCTTCGGGTTTTGCCCTGGCTGCCGGGCCCATTGCTCCGCTTGCTGCCCTTTGGAGCATCGCCACCGGAGCCATGGGGGGGGGAGGGCTAAAGGGAACACGCCGAGGGTGGAACGAGGAGCGGAGAAGCTCTGTCATGTGCCGCTGCTAGGACCGGCCTGCGCAGCCTGATGCCGGGAAGCCTGAACCCTTCCTATAGCCTAGCCCCAACCCAGTCCCTCGCCACAGCCCAGGTCAAAGGCACCAACTCAGCGGGCCTCCTGCAGGGACGGTCCCGGGAGCTTGCAGCTGGGGCGGGGAGGCCACTCCGCCAATGGCGTGCGTGGAGGGCCCTGGGGTTCAGGAGATTGACTAACCTCGCTTCAAAGCCGGCCAACTCAGGACACCGGGACCCGCAGCAGAACAGCAGCACCACCAACCAGACGGCGTGTCCGGGCGCGCGAAAGAGGACGACAAAATGGTGGGGGAGGAATATATACCCCTCCCCTGTCCTCGCGCCCCGGAAGTGATGCTCGCCTAGCGCGCTGCGCCAAGGCTTGGGGGACTCCTCCCTGAGTCCCTGCGGGGGTGTGGGGTGCCCAGCTGGCACTAGAGGGCTGCCCTCGTTAGTGGCCCCCTGCGGGGGCCTCGGACAGCCGCATTTCATACAATACAACACTGCTGGGCTAGTGATTGCTTTCGATTGTTGCATCCTAGGAGGTTAGTTGTGGCAGCTTGTATTCCTTCGATTTTCTTTTCACGAATACCTTCTTTCAGTCTCTACTTTTAACCTCTGCAGTACACTTTGGGGAGTATTTCTCAAGTGCCAAACTTTAGAGGATTGTGCTGTATTTTCTGATGCGTGCAAGCAACAACTACATTAATGCAACAATCTCCAGGGGGCAGGATTGGACAGAGGCTGCATATTAAATAGGCTCCAAAGGGACTTTTTTTTCCCATCTAAGGTTCAACCAGAAATCCTCGGAACTGCAGCATCCGTGCATCCCGAGTTTCCTGGCTTCCCTGAGCTTAAATATCCCAGCATGCAACGTGCTGTTGCCTGAAAAGACAGGACTGTCTGAAGCTGTGACACCTGACATGGGGCTAATTGGCAGCCATGTATAAAAGTGAAAGCATACTTCCACCACCTCTAAGAGAACTACCACCTTATTCCTCCATGGGTTGCAGAGAGATTTGAGGGACACCTGTAGAGTGGGTCTTCATTACCACAGGAGACAGATGCCGCGCCAGCTGCTGCTGTGAATTTTATGCTGTGGTCTCCCATTGTAGTCTGCCACCCTTTTGTTGTCGGTCTACCTTTATTCAGCCTACCGCAGTAAAGAGCACTTTTCTTTGTAACATTTCCTATGCACATGAAACAGCCCAGGACCACAATAAAACGACTCAGTTTTTTTTTTTTTTTTACTTCGGGGAAAGGCACTTTTATTTCTCTGAAATGCCTGCTACCTCGCAGAAATATAAGACGTTAGGGCATGTTATAAATAAACCATAACTTGGCATATACCATTGTGTTCACTTCAGAGTTTCTTGAAAGCTGCAGCGTGCTCACCAGGTGCACATGAGTATAGCGAATACTTTCAATTCATACCTCATTGTGTGGCTAACATAAGCCATCACAATGATTTATCATTTATCAACATGAACTATAATACAAAACAAAAATTAACCCCTTTTCAAGATGGTTCAATTGTGCAAAGCAGCAGATGTAAATGTGCACAAATCAAGGTCGACATATCAATTCTTGGCTGAGCAGACTCATTTTTTCTCCTTTCAAAGTCGATAAAATGTGAATCAGTTCCATTCTGAAGTAAGGAATCAAATAGAAACCCTGCGCCTTGCAGATAAACACTCTTTAATCATCACATATAATAAGCACCAATTTAAACCAGTTGGAGTTCACTTTCACTCAAAACTGTGCAGTTGTTTCAAAAGGAAGAGAGATGGGGCTAGCTGACCCAACCCTGCCTGCCACATAGCCCCACTGGACCAGAGAGACTCATTCATCACAGTGCGAATATTTTCACAGAATCATGGATGGCTGCAAGAACAACAAGGTGATGGATTGAATGTCTGATTTAATCTCATCCACCGGTAATCGCTCTGGGCCACATCCCAGTTCATTGTTTTTTGCCCAAAATGCCACCTCAGTTTTAACCCAGCCATATACAAATCAATCTGGACGCTGCTCCAATAGGAACAGTCCAGCCGAACTGACAGGCCAGTTCAGTACCTGAACCAGAACACAAGCAACCCAAGACCAGTTTCACTCCGATTTGGAATTATCATTTGGGTATAGCTTGGTTCCAGTGGTACAGTGAGACCGACACCCACGTCTGGTCATGCCAGACGCACTTAGGTCATCAACTGCAACGACAACAAGGTGATGGAAGGAGTGCTTAATTATTCTCCGCCGCTGGCAATCGCTCAGGGCAGCATCCCAGTCCACTGTTTTTCCTCCACCATGCCACCTCAGTTTGGACCCAGCCAAATACAAGCTGATGGATGGGATGCTAGAATTAATCTCAGCCACTGGCAATTGCTTGGAGCTGCATCCCAGTCCATCATTTTTTTCCCACCTTGCCACCTTAGTTTGGACGCAGCCATACACAAATCAGTCATGACCCTTCTCCAATAGGAACAGACCAGCCCAAACTGCTAGGCCAGGTCCTCTCTGAACCGGAACACATGCAACCATATGGCAGGGTAGCATGGTGTACAAAAAACAAACAATTGGGATGGGGCCCGGAGCAATTGCCAGGGGCCGAGATTAATTCTAGCATTCCGTCCATCACCTTGTTTTGAATGCCCAGTATCATGGATGACAGCTATTATGTCATGTTAGGTGTATATGTAAAGCGCACTATCAGCTGCGAGTGTATCCTGGTGCTTGGGCCTTCCCTCCTTAAGCTTGGTGGAGTGTAGCAGACCATCTGCCCACATGGCTTTCCAAGAAACTTACTGCAGAGGTGGTAAGTACCGTTGTGCCTTGGCCCACTTGTATTTTCATTTGAATAGTGATGCAATTGGCCAGCATTTTTATGAAATCTCGTTTGGCAGGGGACGTAGCACTGGTACAACGGACAATATTTTACACATCCCTGTTTCTTGAGAAACTTTTAGGGAGAGCTATTAGGATAGAATGGTAAAAATAAATGATATGTCAGTATTACTGGCTTGTCATGTTACTCCTTTAAAACGGTGGCCCTTTGTTTTTAGGACCCGCACAAGGGGTTCCTATATTTTTTATTATGAATGAGTATGAGTATCTATAAATTATTGCCTGCAAGTTGCCTAATTTTATTCAAGTAGATATATTCCATCAGTTAATTCCTAACTATATCGAGATGGTTTTCGCATTTAAATTTTCAGGCACTGATTTATACATTTTGAGAGTTAAAGAATGATTTGGGGGTGTGGGGGGAGTGATTTTAGGTCGCCTCTTTGGAGGACCTGTCTGGTTTATGTAATTGGAGTGCTTCTGTGGTGCAGTTTGCTCCTTAGGCTTCAATGAGGAATATCAGGAAACATTTTCAGAAAAGCCATCATTCTTCACCTCTCACTTCTCCTGGAAGGGACTATGAGCATGGGGTCAAGAGTAATCACCCCAGATCCAGTTATTCTCTGGTACTTTCAAAGACATCTTGTAATGCTATGGTGAAGCATCTCTCTGATGCATTCAACAAGGGTAGGGTCAAGCATTCTCCCCCTCATCAAGAATTCTGATCATTCTTTCTTTTTATTTTCCTTTAATTCTTCAGTGTGTTATGTCTGTCCATCTCCATATTATGATGAAGATCTTGTTTTTTCCCTGGTGCTTCTTCTTCGCCCAGAGGGAAATATATTCATAAGGAAGAACTGCAACTGGTGATCTATTTATATTCAAATCTACAATCACCCTCAGAGGAACAAGAATAGTTTTGACAATCCCATAGTCTGTCGATTACAAGAGTTCCTGTGATTCAGGCAATTCATGGTGTTTTCAAAACAGTTCAGGGATTCTGGAAGGTCTACAGTTCTCCGTTCCATGGGAAGATTTACCCATTAGCTTAGGGTGATGAGGAGCTGCTTTAAAAATTGACTACTTTTGGTGAACTTAACAGGACTAACTGCCACAATGACAGACGGCATCGCAATTTAGGATCCAGTGGAAGGTGCCTTAAGAAGAGCTTTTGCAGGTTTACATTTTTTGATGAGATTGGAAATGTACTTTGTTTATGCATCGCAGGCCCTGATCAATGACTTTGAATTCTTAGCCTCAAGCATCCAAACAGGGGAAATTCTCACCTGTCCCACATGGAGGGCCATGCTAAGTTTTTGTTGGATACTGCTTTTGATAATTAGCGAGTATTTACCTTAGCATTAAAGGGTGTAGAGGCAGCTCAGAGGAATTTGCATCTTAGAGGATGGAAAGCAGAGTTCTCACACAAGAACTGTCTTCATTGGATCCCTGTCTCAGACAGCAGACTTTTCGGAGAAGAGTCTGTGGTTTATTTATCATTCAAAAAACACACTCAACCCTTTCAGCATAAATTGAAATCCTTTGCTAGAGGAAGAAAAATATTTGAGAAAGGCCATCACAGAAAACAAGGATTTACCTTCAACAGGTACCATTTTCAATGAAATAATACCACTGGTGGTGACATCTCTCTCCCACTCTCTACCAATAAGGGGATTATGAAACTGAGTTCCAGACTCCAGAGGATGGTGACTTGTTCAGTAACAGTTGGAAGTCATCTGATATTCAATCAGCTTAACGTGGTAACAAAAAGTGTTTCAAATGGGTACTCAATAGACATTCCTTCAGGTTCTCATTTCATACACTCTCCTTGTCCCAGAAATCCGATGAAGATGAAGGTGCTGGAAGAAATCATTGCCTCTTTGTACTGAAGCAGGTTATTCTCCCTGTGCCGCTTCAAGAGAGGAGACTGGGGTAGTATTAAATAGTCTTCTTAGTGAGGACAGCGTTAGGGGACTACAGGATGGTCACAAACATAAAAATGGAGAACAAGGTTATAACAACATCTCTTTTCAAAATACATACCCTTCAATGTTCAATTCCTCTGTGAAAGAGTAATTCTTGCCAAAAACAGACTTGCAGGATGCATATCTACTTGTCCCTATCGGAGTCTCACATCAGAGGTTTCTCAGATTTGCTGTGGAGAACCATCACTGGCAGTTCAAGGTTCTGCCATTTGGACACAAGAGTCTTCACAAATATTCTGGCTTCAGTAATGGTGATTCGTCCCAAGAAGGTGCACAGGAGTTATCCATATTTGAATGATCGTTTGATTCAGTCATCCTCATATGCCCAGGGCCTTAAAAACTTGGAGTGTGATGAAGATTTGGGCTTCCTAATCAATCATTCCATTTGAAAGACCAGCCCAATCAAAGCCTGGGAATACATGGGAGCCCTTTACAGAACAGATGTAGGTGAAGCCTTTCATCAAGCAACAAGGAGAATTAAATTGGTAATTCATCTACAGCAGTTGCTGAGAAAGAACAATGCGACAGCCGGAAAGTGGCCAAGGATCAAGGAGAACATGGTGAGTGTACAAGACATAGGTCACTTTCGTAATCTTCCAAAAGTTATGAATTTCTGAAGGTTACGGAGTATCCCTCCTTTATTTTTTCTAGGTCGCAAGTTTGTTTATAATTTCTTGTGCACAGATGTATCTGGGTCAAGTGGTGGCGTACACGTTCCAGCACTGGTCTCCTCTTTCGTTTGATTATGAAGCTGTGATTCAAGTTATACCAGATAGTTTGGGATTGTTTGCAGTGGTGGACGACAGGGTTGTTAGTCCAGGAGAGAGGCTGCCCATTCATTCAACTGTAGGGGAATAATGGAGGTCTGACTGGCACTTCAAGTCTTTGCAGGCTGTCTGAAAGGTCGACTATTGTGATTCATAGAGACAATATGGTAACCAAGGACTATCTGAATCACCATTTCAGGACAGGGTCCAGAACTGCAACTCTTCATACGATTCAGATATGCTAATTGACGGAAATAAATCTTATGTCAATCAGGGCAGTACATATTCAAGGGCTAGACAATGCATGAGCAGAATGTTTAAGTGGAATATTTCCTTCCTCTCAAGAGTATTCTCCAGGTCCCCCTGAATTTTAGCAGCTATGTCAGGGATTTGGGACCCCAAGGGTGGACATATTTGCAAATCACCAGTACACTCTTCTGTCAAAATACTTAATGAGATTTCTAGATTCCCAAGCATTAGGGACATATGCTCTGCTCTGTCATTGGCTGAGAATGCTTCTGTATGCCTTTCTTCTTATTTTACTACTCCCCACAGTATTATCCAAGATTTAGAGGGACAGGCGGCAGCGTTCATTCGTACGTGCTAGGGGCCATGCTCCCCACCATTTTCCAAGGCACGAAGAGTGTCTGTTAGGCTGAACAAAGGTCAGCCTGACAGACACTCTTCATGTTCAGGTCAGGCACGCAGGCAGAAGCTAGACATGTGGTAAATACGCAGGCTCCCGGCTGCCTGAACTGAACTTCGCCAGGCTGAGGATTTTACAGCCTTGTGGCCGTTGCCGCCTCAGCCTGTCAAAAGTGCCTCAAGGCCCAACCCCTCATAATGAGGGGGAACGTCACCGATTGCCTCAGACCTAGGCACTTCAGTCTTTTTTGTTATTTAAAATCTTTTTATTGCATAGAACATGAAAATGAATCACAGTGACGTTAAGCAGCATATATCATAACACCATAGCATAGGTTTTCAAATGACAAATATGCATGAAATTCCCAAGGCACCCAGCCCACCCTCCGACAGTTCACAGGGCAGCAACATGGCCCAGACCTCGCGGACCCGAAGAGTCTTGATTGGTGTCCACAAGGGGGCACAGAGCTTTCCTTGATATGCGTTCCACTTCCCCCATATTTTAGACCATTTGTTTGGGCATCACCTGCTCATGTACACCACCCTCTCTGCCTGCATAAACCAGTCCATTCCCCGCTTCCAATCACCTAATTGAGGTGACAGTGCAGCTCCCCACATTCGTGCAATGTTGCGTTTTGCTACCATCAACCTCAACATGAACCAAAGACGGTCCATATGGAGGAGGCCAGTTTCTACCAGATATTCAGGAGGCACAATTTCACAGTTGACGCCATAGCACTCTAATTAACACTATTAAGATGGTCAACAACTGCTGTCCAATAACTTTGGAGTGCCGGGCAAGTCCATATCGTGTGAAAGAATGTCCCTTTCTGACACATTTCTTGGGGCAGAGTGCTGAATCGGTCTGTCCCATTTTAACCAGCGTCATCCCTGCATAATAACACCTGTGCAGGACCTTAAGCTTCGCCAGGCAAAATCTGGATCTAATAGCTACCTCCTTGTGGGACGCCAATGCCTTGGGCCACTCATCGTCCTCTAAGTCACAGAGGTCTCACTTCCAACTGCCACCCAGGTGGCAGGGGAATTGTTTAACAGTTTACGGTGGGTGAGTGAGATTGCTTTCCTGGGCATGTATTCGTCCAACAGCCTGTCTTTGAGTGGGGAGGACTCAGGCAGTTCCTCGCCCCCTGGGGAGCACTTTATGCAAGGCATGGCGAATCTGTGTATATCGGAAGGTCTCAGTGGGGGCCACCTCCACAGGTCTCCCACGCTAGACAGGCCAATGAGATACCACTTGTCAAAGCCCCTCTGTAAGGCTAAGGTGCTCAACCGTGCCATCTCCCACAGGGGTGTGGCACGCATGATCTTGTCTCACCAGCCCAAAGCGTTCAGTGCCGTGTGCCAGAGGGTAAGAGTGACCGCCGTGGGGCTGTGGAGGGTTGTAGTGCGCTTTCCCCCATAGATGGCTTCTGGTTATCCCCCGGGTTGCATATTTCTCCTTCCATCCTATAGGCTGGCTTGTCCTCCGGGAGGAGAGCCCAATGATTGACTACTGTGAGTTGCTATGCGCAATAATATTTTTGGAGATCGGGGAGTGCAATTCTCCCATCATACCAACTCCTAGCCAGTTTCTGGAGCGCTATGCGAGGGGGTCCTCCATCCATGGAGGAGTGTGCGGGTTGCATTATCCCGGAAATAGGACTGCGGGACCAGATAGGGTGTATTTTGGAGGACATACAAAAAACGGGGGAGAGCCATCATTTTAAATAGGACAGCTTTCCCAAGTAGAGAAAGGGGCAGGGCTCTCCATTACTGGATGTCTCTACGCAAGTTTGAAAGCGGCGGTTCAAGGTTATGTGCGGATTAAGCGTCTGGTTCCCTAGTTATGTATATCCCCAAATTGTGGAAACCCCCATGACCACCCGAGCCTCAGGTAGGTATGGAACGGGTCCATGAAAGACATAGATCAAGGATTTGCTCCAATTAATGGTATATCCCGCAAAGCGACGGAAAAGTGTGACTATATGAATTACTCTATCAAGAGAGAAGGTCGGATTAGTGATATAGAGCAGGATGTCATCTGCGTAAAGGGAGATTCTGTCCTCCCAGTCCTCTGTCCACCGTAAACCTCTAACACAGGGATCACCCCAAATCCAGGCAGCGAAAGGCTCCACGACGAGGGTGAAAATCGAGGGATAAAGTGAGCAGCCCTGTCTTGTGCCCTGGCAGAGATGAAACAATGCGGACATGATCCCATTGAGCATGACCTGGGCGAGAGTGGTCTGTGTATAAGAGTTGGATCCAGGAGATAAAGCGGAGTCTGAACCGAAGTTTCTTCAAGACTGTGTACAAAAAGGGTCATTCCACTGTGTCGAATGGCATCTGTGCGTCAAGTGACAAAACTAGCACGTCTTCACAGACTCGGGATGCCCTTCCTAAGATCCCATGCAGCCGCCCGAGATTAAGCGCGTGCTCCTCCCTGGCAGGAAGCCTGATTGGTGTGGGTGGATCAGTAAACTTATTACCTTGACTAATCGGGAGGCTAATAGTTTCACCCAGATCTTCACTTCCACGTTCAATAGCGAAATCGACCTGTAGGATGCACATCTCTCTGGTGGTTTGCCCTCCCTGTGAATGACAACTATGGTTGCTATCCTCTGGTCTTTGGGTAATGTCCCAACTTCGCAGCTCTCCAGGAACATTCGTAGGAGATAAGGGGCAATTTTTGTCGCTGTCAGTTTATGAAGCTCTAAAGGGAGGCGTTTGGCCCCACTACCTTCCCTGACATCAAGTCTTGAATCGCTTGCAACACTTCACTTTCTATCAACTCTTGGCCTAGAAAGTCTTTGTCAGTCTGAGAGAGCTCTGGTAGGCTGATGGACACTTCAGTCTAAAGCCCTGAAGTGCCCAGGGCCAAGTGTCAATCAGTGACACCTCGTCAAAGAGTGGTGTGGAGGAGGTAGTCTCACTTACCCCATCCCACTCTGGGACTCCTGCCTTCCCTCATTGGCTGACCTAAGATCAGCCAATAAGGGATGGCAACAGTCCCAGCCTCCTGGGACCGCCGAGGCTTTCCTCTCGGAGAGCTGTAGTTAAGATAAGTTTTGTGTTTTTTATGTTTCGCGCATGCATGTATGTATGAATGTATGTGTATTTGTTAGTCAGTGTTGTGAATGGGTGTGTGTGTGAATGCATGGATGTGAGTGAGGCGTATGTGTGCATAAGTGCCCCCCTCCCTCTGTAAAATTACCGGCCACCATTGGGAATGGGGCAGAGGTTATCATAGTGATACCTCATTGGCCAGATATTGTTTTCCCCTCCTTAGTCTCACCGCAATAGAAGAAGAATGCTTCCTTCCTTTGACTCCCTTCCCTCTACGTCAACCTCTTCTTCTATGAGAGGCCTACCATCGTCTCAGACTATAGTTGTGGAGGTTGAGAAGTCAAGTCTTATGAATCATTGTTGATCTTTGCCTATTTCTTTCTCCATTCAAGCATCCTGAAGGGAGTCTACAAGAAAAGCGGTTAACAATCTCAGGTCTTCCTTCCATGAATGGTGTCAAATTTATAAACATTTTCCTACCAGCTTTGCACCAGAAAACATACTGCAGTTTTTACAGGATGGTTTTGAGATAGACCTTTCAGTACCCCTTTTAAGAGTGAACTGGGCAACTATTAGAGCTCATAGATCACCATGGAATGATCTAGAGTCAGTGGAATCCTTGGTTTCCTTTTGGAATCCTGTTTAAAGTTTTTGAATTAATGAAGCCAAAGAGTGAGGAGTTCTATTCTCCTTGAGATCTTCCTTTGGTGTTGGCCTCTCTTCAGAATCCTTCCTATGAACTTTTAGATCAGGGTGATTATAAGTTTCTTACTATAAATGATTTCTCTTAGCAGCAATCAGTTCAGTTCAACAAGCTTTATTCGGTTTGAAAGACAACCAGAAAAGCAGCATTAATACATTAACAGTAAATAAATTCATTATATACAAATACAATCATCATTAATATCACATAAAATCATTAAAATCAGTTAGATATAAATGATACTTAGCAGCAATCAAAACAGCTAGGTAACTATAAAAACTTTGTTCTCTTTTATGTCGCTATTCTTATCGAAGACCTTTGGAGGAAAGAACTGTGTAGAAATTAAATTCAACTTTCATTCGAAAAGTAATTTCCTCCTTTCATAGGAATCAAAAGGTAATGTTTCCAGCTCTTTGCCCTAGTCCAAATTCTGAAGAGGCCTCTAGGTGGCATTGTTTGGATGTGGTAAGAGCAGTACAGATATAACGCCATAGGATCTTCTAATTATAGACAGTCTTGCAGTCTATTTATAAACATTGGTTCAGTAAAGAAATGGTGTGATCCATCTACAACAAGATGCTGGATCAAAACAGTACTTTCTACATCTTAACAGAAATAAGGGGTGGAGTTTCTGTAGTCAGTTCAAGCACTATCAACCAAACAGAAGTCTGCCACTTAGGTGGAGTGGGCTGATATTTCATTGATTGACATCTGAAGGGCAGCAACTTGAAATTCCCCATCAACTTTCATTTTCAATTACAGATTGACTCTGGCTAATGAGAATACATGGTCTTTGGGCTTAAATGTGATATCAAAAGCAGGTTTTGTGTAAAACAGTTGTGCAATGGTCTTTATAAACACCTGAGATATTTTTTGTCTACAGAGGTGTTCCTATCAAAGTTTATTGGTTGGCTAGCAGGAATTCTATTTGTGTGTGGGTATACTGGTCAATGTGCGTTCATAGATCTTAATGACGGTCATACCAGTTAGATATATCCTCAGCTTAGTAAGGAATGGGATGAGGAAGTAGATGAGGAGGCAGTTTTTAATTATTTATCTGTAGTTTTCGTTACTCCAATTCTTTGTTCCTTGTCCCATTCCTTATGTTCCCCTCCTTCTTCCCTGTGTGACCCTTCATCATCGATCTGTTTTATGGGCATTTGAGAAAACATGAAGTAAGGAGTGGAGAGTATTGTTTATAGTAAATGGGGTTGCGCGACGGTGAAATTAGATATAGAAAGACATTTGAGTAAGGATGGTCAGAAGTTTAGTGGACACCTTCGACTTAGGTTTTTAAGTAATGGGATGACGAAGAAAGAATCTTAGTAGAAAAGCTTACAAGTAATCCAAACATTTAGCCCATGTCCCCATATCCTAAAGTTTCGGGTGCTTGCATCCACGTGCAGATATCTGCGAGAGGAGGCCTGCATGTGTTGTGATGCATGTGTGAAATTGGCAGTTTAACAACTTAAACTACAGGAACAATTTTCAAATTATATAATATACGATAGAGATGTCCCTGGTACCCATACTGTCCAGCGGTCCGTCCAATTACTCCCAGGTACAAGTCCATCCCTTTAGGGAGTGGTGGGGGCGGGAGGCAGAGCCACACTTTGATTGGGGCTAATTGTGATAAACTAACCAAATTAATCTTCAAATCGATATTTTTTCTCCTGCTTGAGTGTGAGCTTTATTATTTGTTTTATGTAATCGGTTTCAAAGGGATATATTCGTGTCAGTCTTAATTGACTTTGCAAATAAAATGTAAACAAAATAATCTGTTTTCTTCAAAAGTACTGAAAATGACTTAACTCGAGCCTCTTCCACCACCATTCGAGCTACTAATTAAAGTTCAAATGAATAAATGTTTTCACCTTTACAACTAAAAGAAACATGTAAGTATGTTTGATTTGAATATATTCACATCTAATAATCATTAAAGATCTTAAAAATGCCGGGATGTCCATGGTATCCGTTGTCAAGTCTAATGAACAATGTGAGGACCTAGCCACTTTCTTTATAAATAAAGTGGATAACATCTATAAGACCTTCCCCCAGACGGCTACGGGCTTCGACCCAGAGGAGCTATCATCCCCTGCCCATACATTGGCGACTTTTCCTCCTATTACTGAAGAAACTCTCAGCCTACTCTGTGGGAAGGTCAAATCTGGCTCTCCAACTGACCCTATGAAGCCGGAACATCTAATGAGACTACTACCTGTGCTACTTACACCATTGGGCCAGATTATTAACCTGTCCCTGGCTAGGGCTATAGTCCCCAGGGCATGGAAGCAAGCCGCGGTTAGGCCGCTATTAAAGAAGCCCACCCAACAAAACTGGAGAACGTCCGTCCTATCTCCTTGCTGCCTTGGATCTCCAAAATCTCAGAAGCCTATGTCAATACCATTCTGTCAGGCTATCTGGAGGAAAATAACATACTGGACGCCTCCCAGTGTGGCTTTCGCTCGGGCCTTAGTACAGAGTCCGCCCTTTTAGCAGTGACTGAACACCTGAGAGTGGCACTGGATGAGGGATGTACTTCGGCACTGATCCTATTGGATCTTAGTGCCGCATTCGATACGGTCTCTCACCAGATTCTGATTCGGAGATTGAAGGAGGCTGGCGTCACGGGCTTTGCCCTGGCTTGGCTCACCTCCTTCCTTTTGGATAGGTCCTTTCAGGTGTCGGCTCCCCCTTTTTCATCAAGGGTGCATTCCATCAAACAGGGTGTCCCGCAGGGTTCTGCGCTAAGTCCAACGCTGTTTAACCTATATGTCCAGCCCATAGCCGCATTAGCCAAAAGGAGAGGGCTGACTATTGTGTCATATGCTGACGACACTCAATTAGTAGTCGCCCTCTCCAATGATTGTCTAAACGATGCGGCTAAATTTCAAAGTGGCTTGACGGATGTTGCGGGGTGGATGACTGCCAATTGCCTCCAGCTCAATGCCGGCAAGACTGAGGTCTTGCTGGTGGGGAAAGACCATGAGCTATGGAGTGGACATTGGTGGCCTACCACCCTGGATCCCGTTCCCACTCCCAAACAGGTGGTAAAAAATCTTGGCGTATGGGTTGATTCAGCGCTTAGTTTTCAAGATCAAACCAAGAGGGTGGCGGCGACATGTTTTGGCATTCTGCGCAGTCTCAGACCTATGCTGGGTTTCTTTGACCCCTCTATCCGTCAGATGATTGTGCAGGCATCTGTGCTGTCGAGACTGGACTACGCTAGCGTACTCTATCTGGGGGTCAATAGGACTGAGATCTCAAGACTGCAGAGGGTCCAAAATGTCGCCGCAAGAACTCTTATAACCATGCCCAGACGTTGCTCCACCTCCAGCACCATCCGTCGGCTGGTTGCCTGTGGAGAGGCGGGTGGAGTTCGAGTCTCTTTGTTTTGCGTTTAAGATCTTGAAATCCTCTAGCTCTGGCATACTATCGGACCTGCTCTCCATCTATACTCCTGTGCGGTATTTGCGCTCTGCAGGCCTTCAGCTGGTTTCTATTCCACGAGTAAAGAGGGCCCGCGCTGGCGGGCGTTCGTTTCGCGTACTGGCAGCTAAGCTTTGGAATGGCCTTCCAGGGCATATCCGGAGTATGGATAATTATTTGGCCTTTCGAAAAGAACTAAAAACCCATCTGTTCCCCCAGTAGTCCCTTGCCCTTTCGTATGATATTGTGCCACCCAATGGCCCTTTTTTCTTTTGCCAAGTTCGACTTTAGTTGCAGCCGTTATCTATGCTTTTAGCGCCGGGACGCCCCTTTGCTGGGGCAGCTGTGCGCTTTATAAGACATCATAACATAACATAAAAAAAACACACACAAGCATCCCCATCAGATCATTCCTTCCTATATAAATTACTTTATACATAGTAACCACAGACTTTTGTTTATCAATCAGTAAATTCCTCTCAGTTCCATCTGTTTATGTTAAAAGAGTTCTAGTCCCAGGTCGTGATAGTTGTACAAACAATTAAAGATTTTTCCGTATAAAATATGTGCATGAATAAACGATGGCACAAAGAGCTTAATCTTAATATATTTTGCGCTTTTTTTCTCTTCAGTGAGCTATAAACTAATCCCATAAGTTCCACTTCCTTACAATGCAAGAGGTTTCCAGCAGAAAATCCATGAATTAATCACTTTCGACAGAATCCCTCCTCTTGCAAGCAGACATGATTGGTTTATAGCGGTCGGAATTCTCAGCAGAGTCCTAGTTTTCAATAACATAATTGATCAACTATAGAACGTGTTATTACCAGTTTATAAGGCGCCTGCTGCCACCGAGACGCATTTTGTTGCATAAAATCTTTTTTATCCTGGCTTTTTTATGCATCTACAATCTTCTTGGCATGATAGAGTAATGCCTATTCTCTGAGACAAAAAAAGATTCACTTTACAGCCTCCTGTGACGTAGTATCCAGCCTGACAAGGCCCATCTCAGATCTAATCAGAATGGCTTCAAGGCCTGTCAGTGGATGAGGCAGTGACAGTCTAATATGCACATCATTGATCGGTCTTGTCAAAATGGCGGCTGCAGAACAGAAATGGACACACTCTGAATACAATTTGCAGCATGACTGCCCTATAACACAATTATGAAACTAATAATGGATGCACAAGCATAAGAAGTCTCACCAGGGCTCATTCTCAGACCTTACATTTAAAGCACTCAAAAAATAAAGATAGCCGGAAGGAGTTTTATGTAACAAAAAAAATAAAGAAATTCTCAGTCTGTGGTACTTTTGAGAAACTGAAGCCCCATAATTGATATAAAGCCACACTGATATTTATCATACAGAGGGTGCTGTTTATCAAAGAACTAATTGCTGGCAGGCACAGAGTCGAGTTATTTCAGGTTATGGCTTAACAACCACAGATCCACCTAATACGTCATCAAGCGAGTGAGACCTGAAAGGTCTGCTGCCTTTTAGCACACTGAGTTGCCCGGCAGTGGTCTTTCCTCCCAGCACTGTCTGAAGCAAAGAAGCACTTTATTCTTATGATGGAACATGCAGGTCTTCTCTTTTGCACATATGAAATGTTTTTATTCTGTGTCTAATTGCATATATATATATATATATATATATATATATATATATATATATATATATATTATCTACGGGCGGTCGCCAGTAGATAGTTATAGTTAGGACCTAGTTTCCATCGGAAACTCGTTTTTTGTTTTCTCAATATCTTTGGCGCCGGTTGACAAATCTTCGCGAAATTTTCAAAACTCGTAGCCCGCTGCGGTCAGCTCCTGTCTTGAACGTTTCGGGGTGGTTCGGCAAGCGGGGGCCGAGAAAAAAGGGGCGTCCCAAAACGTGTTTTCTCCATGTTATTTTCCATAGGAAACTTTAGACACGGCTACAGCCCGAACTGCTGAACGGAATTACACCAAATTTGGCAAAAAGGTAGCCCTTGTTTCAGAAAGAGACCTTTTTGTTAAATGGTGTAAATCCGTTCAGTAGTTCCTGAGAATTAAAAAAAAAAAAAAAGAGGTCGAAAAATGAATTTCCCATAGGAAACTTTAGACACGGCTACAGCTCGAACTGCTGAACGGAATTACACCAAATTTGGCAAAAAGGTAGCCCTTGTTTCAGAAAGAGACCTTTTTGTTAAATGGTGTAAATCCGTTCAGTAGTTCCTGAGAATTTAAAAAAAAAAAAAGAGGTCGAAAAATGAATTTCCCATAGGAAACTTTAGACACGGCTACAGCTCGAACTGCTGAACGGAATTACACCAAATTTGGCAAAAAGGTAGTGCTTGGTTCAGAAAGCGCCCTTTTTTTTTTTAATGGTGTAAATCCGTTCATTAGCTGCTCAGAAAATCAAAAAATAAAAGTTTCGATATATAGAGGCATGGAGGATCCGCGCACCCTCCCGACCACGAGCTTTATTCTAATTGGCTGTCAACACTCCAAACCAGGAAGTGTTGGCAGCCATCTTGTGCCTCGGTAAACGTGGCACAAGAAAACAGAAAAACAATCGCGAAAAACAAGAAAAGGGGGCAGGGTAGAAACACCCTGACCCCCCTAGGCCTGCTCAGGGCCCAAAAAAGCATTACTAAAAAAAAAAAAAAGTAAAAATCGGCGAGATTCGCGCACCCAGCGCGAATTTCGGCTGAAAATTATTAAAAAAACGAAGCGCGGACTCCCGCGCTTCGTTGTTGTTAGCCCCGGGTGGGCCACGTCCCGGGAGCATTCAATAATGTAATTGCGGGGGCCCATGGAGGCCCCCGCAGCCCGGGACCGCCACCCCTCGGGGCTTTCCATAAACATTTGCGGGGGGCACACGGCCCCCCCGCAGCCCCGGTGACCGCCACCCCCCGGGGCTTCTTATTTTTAATGTGTGGGGGGGCCTCCAAGGCCCCCCCAATCCCCGGGGACCGCCACCCCCCGGGGCTTTTAATTTTTTAAACATAGACCTGTGTGGGGGGGCTTGAGGGAAACCTGCTCTCGCTTCAATGAAGCAAAGCAGATTGCTTTTCCACAAGGGGAGCTGCATGTCAGCAGCTCCCCATGTGGAAAAGCAATGCCGGCTCCCGCAGGACGCGGGGAGCCAGGCGGGACCGTGGGGGCATTGGGGCTCCCCACGGTCCCCAACGGATAGGGCCTGCCCCGGGGATGGGGTCCCCGGGGCTAGAAGTGGCCCGGGAGGGGGGCCACACGGCCCCCCTCCCCAAAAATAAAATAAATAAATAAAATAAAATAAAGGCCGGCCCCGGGGGATGGGTTCCCCGGGGCCAATAGACGCCTCAGAAGGGGGGCCACGCAGCCCCCCTCCATAAAAAAAAAACTATTTGGCCATGCCCCGGGGGATGGGGTCCCCGGGGCCCAAAAAAAGGAAAAAGAAGGGGGGCCACACAGCCCCCCTTCTAAAGAAAAAAACACAAAAAAAAGACGCGATCGTGCCGGAGGCCCCGCCCCCTCCCAGCAACACTCTGCAAACGCGCTCTGTGGCGCGTTTATAAGTTGGGGAATTAATTCCCCTTCAATACTGGGGGTCCCTGGGGGCCAACTAGCCTACAGGTACCTCCAGTAAGCGCCACAGGGGCTGCGTTGCAGAGAGGTGGTCCAGGCCACGCCCCTTTTACACCTCTCTGCAACGCAGCTCTGCGGCGCTTACTGGAGGTACCTGGTGGGCTAGTTGGACCCCAGGGACCTCAGGATTCAAGGGACTTTATCCCCCAACCCAAAACGCGCCGCGGGCGCGTTTGCACAGTGGTGAAGGGAGGGAGCGGGACCTGAGGTGACATGTGTGCAAACACACCCTGTGGCGCGTTTTAAGTTGGGAATTAATTCCCTTTCAATCCGGAGGGCCCCTGGGGGCTAACTAGCCCACCAGGTGCTTCAGTAAGCGCCACTGCGCTGCGTTGCAGAGAGGTGGTCCAGGTCACGCCCCTTTTACACCTCTCTGCAATGCAGCTCTGTGGCGCTTACTGGAGGTACCTGGTGGGCTAGTTGGACCCCAGGGACCCTCAGGATTCAAGGGGACTTAATCCCCCAACTTACAACGCGCCAGGGCGCGTTTGCAGAGTGGTGGAGAAAGGGGCATGGCCTTTGTCTACCTCTCACCAATCCCACTGCGTGGGGCTTACTGGAGGTAAAAGGTAGGCTAGTTGGCCCCTAAAGGACCCCCAGCAGTGAAGGGGACTTCAATTCCCATCCAAGAGCGCGCCAGGGAGCGCGTTTGTAGAGTGGTGGGCAAAGTGGGCGTGGCCTGGTACGAGTACTTACCAGTGCTGCTGTGTGGGACTGACTGGAGGTAATAGTTTGGGAAGTTGGCCCCAAGGATGTCCTTGGGGGCCAACTACCCCTCTTGTTACCTCCAGTAAGTCCCACACAGTGGGATTACTAAAACGTCTTCGGAGGCCATGGCCCCCTTTCTCTACCACTCTGCAAACGTGCCTCGTGGCAGACCACAGGATGGGGGATGAAGTCCAATTTTGTCCTGAGGGAGTTTGGGGGCCAAGAATCCCTCCTGGTACTTCCTGTAAGTCCTTCGCAGCGGAATTCCTGAGCGATGGTTGGACGCCCAGCACCCTTTCTCCACCACTCTGCAAACGTGACTACTAGTTAAAGTAGCATATTTCTGCACCTCTGACTTGGAGGTAGTTTTAATCCCCCTGCCCTAGTATGTACTAGGGCCTTACAGAGGAGGTCATGCTAATCACAGGGGTACCCCAACGCATAGTGTTCCCTAGTGTATGGAGGTGTTTTCACTGTATTCTAAGTGTCTTTTAGCATAGCACTGGCTCTAGGCCTGGTTAGTCAGACTCAGTTACCACCAGTACCCGTCTGAAAAAGTTGTGGGCACAGGATGATTTTGCAACAAGGCCTCTTTCTGCTCCTCTGTTGGTTCTTTCTGCACATGTCTTGCTTCTTCCTGCACTTTTCTTCGTCTTTGTGGACTTCTGTTGCTTCTTTCTGCATTTCTTTTGCTTCTTTCTGTGCGTTTTTTCTTCTTTCTTCACATGTCCTACCTCTGTAGGCATAGTTAGAAACTAGCATTTAAAAAACCTTTGAAATTCACTTAAAAAACCATAGGTTTCAGGCACGTTATAGTTAGAAATTAGCATTTAAAAAACCTTTGAAATTCACTGAAAAAACCATAGGTTTTAGGGACAGTTATAGTTAGTTGGACATTTCACTCGTACAAAACCATAGAAATTCCCCGTTATAGTTAGTTCAGCTAACTATAACTCGCGCCCCTGCAATGCACTGCTGATGACGTCACATATTACATCACTCATGACAAGGTCAGTGACATCACTGATGACATCACTGATGACATCTCAAATGACAACACTGATGACAACACTGATGACATCATCCATGTGATAATTTGATGCATCTTCTCACACCCTAATATAACTTTTGATACACCCACTCTAAATTACAGACTGCCATTCTCAAAACCATAGACACTCCAACACCAATAACTACATACACACTCACTGATTCTTAGGTCTACACACACATCCACTCACTCACCCGTACAGTCACTCATACTTACAGTCACTCAGTACAGGACTATCATATGCACTCATACACCTATATAGACACTCACACACCGTCACTCATCCATAGAGGTACTCACACACCTAGTCAGTCATGCAAATAATTAATCACACTGCCATTTACTCACCTATACAGTTATACACACACCAGCTCACTTACTCATAGAAATACTAGCACATTCTTACTCGCTTATACAATCACTGATACAAGTACACACTCATCCATTTAGCCACTCTCACAATCACACACTCACTTATACCCATTTATATACTCCAACACACATATATACTGCCTTTCACATATGTAGTTACTCACACATGTACCACTGAGATATACATTCACTCACTAACACACCCATACACACCCACCCACCCATACAGTCCATCACAGATGCACTCTTGAAACCATGCACCCAGTGAATCACCCACTCACACATCTATGCACAGAGTCACACACACCCCACCCACACAAACACTCAGGCACCCATACAGATACTCAGACAACCAATCAATAACCCATGTAGACACTCATGTAGCTATTCGCAAACCCATGCAGCCGCTTACACACCAACAGACAGCCGGATACAGACATTCACACAGTTTAGTCACTAACCCAAGCATTCAGTAAGATACGTTTAATCACTCACTTATAGAGTCAGTCACGCACCTACTAAATCATCCATTCAGACACTTATACACCCACTCATTCTTCAATACGCCTTTCCCTATATATATTAAACATATTTAAACTTTACAGAAACACACAGTCACTGGATGATGTCATCAGTGATGTCATTTGAGATGTCATCAGTGATGTCACTGACCATGTCATGAGTGATGTCATGAGTGATGTCATGAGTGATGTAATATGTGACGTCATCAGCAGTGCATTGCGGGGCGCGAGTTATAGTTAGCTGAACTAACTATAACGGGGAATTTCTATGGTTTTGTACGAGTGAAATGTCCAACTAACTATAACTGTCCCTAAAACCTATGGTTTTTCAGTGAATTTCAAAGGTTTTTAAATGCTAATTTCTAACTATAACGTGTCTGAAACCTATGGTTTTTTCAGTGAATATATATTTAGTATACTATGTATACATGTGAAAATGTGTCGGTCCACCTGTTTACCTCGGTGGCACGGAAAAAATGGGTGGAACTGATGTCAGCACGCCGACGAGGACCTCTTATGGCTCCTATGACGTCATACGGTGTCGCGAGCGGAGCCGTGCTATTATGACATCGTCGTCGACGTGGGAGAGCTAGGAAAGAATTTCCGCGGAATGCTGGCGCAGGGGATATTCACCTAAGTGTTCAGGCTAGTCCTTTGGGAGCAACTGTTTATGTTGCCACTACAGAAACCGAAACCAGTGATCCGAGGGCAGAGGCCCTGCAGATGGCACACGAGGTGGGGAGCCCAGTCTTGTACACCGGCGGGGCAGCGAAGTGACAAGCACCACTACCCACAGAAAAGGTAACGAGGGCACTGAATAACACAGGATCTTCTCTTTGTATCTGGCAGGAACAACAAGGTTAAAATGCCCTAGTTCCAAAATGTAGAATTAGTGCTACAACGGTCTTCAAGAGGACCTGCGATGGATGCCGCTTCTGCCTTCCGTACACTGGAGGCGGCACATGGGTCACGCAGTACGGTCATAATGCGGTGGGACGCACACTCGTTGACCTCATGGCACTGCTCCACACTTCGGGGACGCTTTCCATTAGCTGTGTTTTCTGATGACGTGTCGCGCCGGCCCCGTCCAACAGCAGAACCCCTTTAGATCCAAACAGACTCTTCCACTCTCTCACCGGAAGTGAAACCAGGCCACGCGGACACTTTCACAATACAACAGCCGGGAATGCACTTTTCGGTAAAAAAAAAACACATTCCTTCCTCCTAATTTATCAAATAAACGGCTCACTGAAGAACAGGGGCCAGCTTCGATCAGTAAACAGCCGTTACAACGACTTTTTTACTTCGCGATACCATTACAACGCATGAATTACCACGCATGCGTTGTACATCGCGAAGTCATTACTGCGCATTTTTTTTAGAACGCATGGTCATTTACCACGCATGCCTTTACAACAAATTTTGTTGTAAAGCTATGTATGGTAAATGACCATGAGTTCTAAAAAAATGTAGACGATCCACGTCGTTGTAAGGAAACAGAGGCTGTTCCGTTTCCTCACAATGACGTGCACCGCCCCTCAGAGACGACATGAAGCAGGAACCACGAGGAGAGAGGAACCACGAGGAGTGAGAGGTAAGGGGGATTGGGCATGAGGTGGTGGTTACTTTTCTAGGGTTTAGGGTAGTGCAGTGGTGTTTGGGTAGTGTAGGGGGTCGTGCTGAGGGTAGTGTTTTAGGGTTTAGGGTAGTGCAGTGGTGTTCGGGTAGTGTAGAGGGTCGTGCTGGGGTAGTGGTATAGGGTAGTGCAGTGGTGTTCGGTGTAGTGTAGGGGGTCGTGCTGGGGGTAGTGTTTCAGGGTTTAGGGTAGTGCAGTGGTGTTTGGGTAGTGTAGGGGGTCGTGCTGGGGGTGGTGTTTCAGGGTTTAGGGCAGTGCAGTGGTGTTCGGGCAGTGTAGGGGGTCGTGCTGGGGCTGGTGTTTCAGGGTTTAGGGCAGTGCAGTGGTGTTTGGGCAGTGTAGGGGGTCGTGCTGGGGGTGGTGTTTTAGGGTTTAGGGCAGTGCAGTGGTGTTTGGGCAGTGTAGGGGGTCGTGCTGGGGGTGGTGTTTTAGGGTTTAGGGCAGTGCAGTGGTGTTTGGGTAGTGTAGGGGGTACGTGCTGGGGGTGGTGTTTCAGGGTTTAGGGTAGTGCAGTGGTGTTTGGGCAGTGTAGGGGTCGTGCTGGGGGTAGTGTTTCAGGGTTTAGGGCAGTGCAGTGGTGTTTGGGCAGTGTAGGGGGTCGTGCTGGGGGTAGTGTTTCAGGGTTTAGGGTAGTGCAGTGGTGTTTGGGCAGTGTAGGGGGTCGGTGCTGGGGGTAGTGTTTTAGGGTTTAGGGTAGTGCAGTGGTGTTCGGGTAGTGTAGGGGTCGTGCTGGGGCTGGTGTTTCAGGGTTTAGGGCAGTGCAGTGGTGTTTGGGCAGTGTAGGGGGTCGTGCGGGGGGTAGTGTAGGGGTCGTGCTGGGGTAGTGTTTCAGGGTTTAGGGCAGTGCAGTGGTGTTTGGGCAGTGTAGGGGGTCGTGCTGGGGGTGGTGTTTCAGGGTTTAGGGCAGTGCAGTGGTGTTTGGGCAGTGTAGGGGGTCGTGCTGGGGGTAGTGTTTTAGGGTTTAGGGCAGTGCAGTGGTGTTCGGGCAGTGTAGGGGGTCGTGCTGGGGGTGGTGTTTCAGGGTTTAGGGCAGTGCAGTGGTGTTCGGGCAGTGTAGGGGGTCGTGCTGGGGCTGGTGTTTCAGGGTTTAGGGCAGTGCAGGGGTGTTCGGGCCGTGTAGGGGGTCGTGCTGGGGCTGGTGTTTCAGGGTTTAGGGCAGTGCAGTGGTGTTCGGGCAGTGTAGGGGGTCGTGCTGGGGGTGGTGTTTCAGGGTTTAGGGCAGTGCAGTGGTGTTCGGGCAGTGTAGGGGTCGTGCTGGGGGTGGTGTTTCAGGGTTTAGGGCAGTGCAGTGGTGTTCGGGCAGTGTAGGGGGTCGTGCTGGGGCTGGTGTTTCAGGGTTTAGGGCAGTGCAGTGGTGTTCGGGCAGTGTAGGGGGTCGTGCTGGGGCTGGTGTTTCAGGGTTTAGGGCAGTGCAGTGGTGTTCGGGCAGTGTAGGGGGTCGTGCTGGGGCTGGTGTTTCAGGGTTTAGGGCAGTGCAGTGGTGTTCGGGCAGTGTAGGGGGTCGTGCTGGGGCTGGTGTTTCAGGGTTTAGGGCAGTGCAGTGGTGTTCGGGCAGTGTAGGGGGTCGTGCTGGGGCTGGTGTTTCAGGGTTTAGGGCAGTGCAGTGGTGTTCGGGCAGTGTAGGGGGTCGTGCTGGGGCTAGTGTTTCAGGGTTTAGGGCAGTGCAGTGGTGTTCGGGCAGTGTAGGGGGTCATGCTGGGGGTGGTGTTTCAGGGTTTAGGGCAGTGCAGTGGTGTTCGGGCAGTGTAGGGGGTCTTGCTGGGGGTGGTGTTTCAGGGTTTAGGGGCAGTGGTGTTCAGGCAGTGTACGGGGCTTGCTGAGGGTGATGTTTCAGGGTTTAGGGCAGTGCAGTGGTGTTCGGGCAGTGTAGGGGGTCGTGCAGGGGGTGGTGTTTCAGGGTTTAGGGCAGTGCAGTGGTGTTCGGGCAGTGTAGGGGGTCGTGCTGGGGGTGGTGTTTCAGGGTTTAGGGCAGTGCAGTGGTGTTCGGGCAGTGTAGGGGGTCGTGCTGGGGGTGGTGTTTCAGGGTTTAGGGCAGTGCAGTGGTGTTCGGGCAGTGTAGGGGGTCTTGCTGGGGGTGGTGTTTCAGGGTTTAGGGGCAGTGGTGTTCGGGCAGTGTAGGGGGTCTTGCTGGGGGTGGTGTTTCAGGGTTTAGGGCAGTGCAGTGGTGTTCGGGCAGTGTAGGGGGTCGTGCTGGGGGTGGTGTTTCAGGGTTTAGGGCAGTGCAGTGGTGTTCGGGCAGTGTAGGGGGTCGTGCTGGGGCTGGTGTTTCAGGGTTTAGGGCAGTGCAGTGGTGTTCGGGCAGTGTAGTGGGTCGTGCTGGGGCTGGTGTTTCAGGGTTTAGGGCAGTGCAGTGGTGTTCGGGCAGTGTAGGGGGTCGTGCTGGGGCTAGTGTTTCAGGGTTTAGGGCAGTGCAGTGGTGTTCGGGCAGTGTAGAGGGTCGTGCTGGGGCTCGTGTTTCAGGGTTTAGGGCAGTGCAGTGGTGTTCGGGCAGTGTAGGGGGTCGTGCTGGGGGTGGTGTTTCAGGGTTTAGGGCAGTGGTGTTCAGGCAGTGTAGGGGGCTTGCTGAGGGTGATGTTTCAGGGTTTAGGGCAGTGCAGTGGTGTTCGGGCAGTGTAGGGGGTCGTGCTGGGGGTAGTGTTTCAGGGTTTAGGGCAGTGCAGTGGTGTTCGGGCAGTGTAGGGGGTCGTGCAGGGGGTGGTGTTTCAGGGTTTAGGGCAGTGCAGTGGTGTTCGGGCAGTGTAGGGGTCGTGCTGGGGGTGGTGTTTCAGGGTTTAGGGCAGTGCAGTGGTGTTCGGGCAGTGTAGGGGGTCGTGCTGGGGGTGGTGTTTCAGGGTTTAGGGCAGTGCAGTGGTGTTCGGGCAGTGTAGGGTGTCTTGCTGGGGGTGGTGTTTCAGGGTTTAGGGCAGTGGTGTTCGGGCAGTGTAGGGGGTCTTGCTGGGGGTGGTGTTTCAGGGTCTAGGGCAGTGCAGTAGTGTTCGGGCAGTGTAGGGGGTGGTGCTGGGGCTAGTGTTTCAGGGTCTAGGGTAGTGCAGTGGTGGTCGGGCAGTGTAGGGGGTGGTGCTGGGGCTGGTGTTTCAGGGTTTAGGGCAGTGGTGTTCGGGCAGTGTAGGGGGTCGTGCTGGGGCTGGTGTTTCAGGGTTTAGGGCAGTGCAGTGGTGTTCGGGCAGTGTAGGGGGTCGTGCTGCGGCTGGTGTTTCAGGGTTTAGGGCAGAGCAGTGGTGTTCGGGCAGTGTAGGGGGTCGTGCTGGGGGTGGTGTTTCAGGGTTTAGGGCAGTGCAGTGGTGTTCGGGCAGTGTAGGGGGTCTTGCTGGGGGTGGTGTTTCAGGGTTTAGGGCAGTGCAGTGGTGTTCGGGCAGTGTAGGGGGTCGTGCTGGGGCTGGTGTTTCAGGGTTTAGGGCAGTGCAGTGGTGTTCGGGCAGTGTAGTGGGTCGTGCTGGGGCTGGTGTTTCAGGGTTTAGGGCAGTGCAGTGGTGTTCGGGCAGTGTAGGGGGTCGTGCTGGGGCTGGTGTTTCAGGGTTTAGGGCAGTGCAGTGGTGTTCGGGCAGTGTAGGGGGTCTTGCTGGGGGTGGTGTTTCAGGGTTTAGGGCAGTGCAGTGGTGTTCGGGCAGTGTAGGGGGTCATGCTGGGGGTGATGTTTCAGGGTTTAGGGCAGTGCACTGGTGTTCGAGCAGTGTAGGGGGTCTTGCTGGGGCTGGTGTTTCAGGGTTTAGGGCAGTGCAGTGGTGTTCGGGCAGTGTAGGGGGTCGTGCTGGGGCTGGTGTTTCAGGGTTTAGGGCAGTGCAGTGGTGTTCGGGCAGTGTAGTGGGTCGTGCTGGGGCTGGTGTTTCAGGGTTTACGGCAGTGCAGTGGTGTTCGGGCAGTGTAGGGGGTCGTGCTGGGGGTGGTGTTTCAGGGTTTAGGGCAGTGCAGTGGTGTTCGGGCAGTGTAGGGGGTCTTGCTGGGGGTGGTGTTTCAGGGTTTAGGGCAGTGCAGTGGTGTTCGGGCAGTGTAGTGGGTCGTGCTGGGGCTGGTGTTTCAGGGTTTAGGGCAGTGCAGTGGTGTTCGGGCAGTGTAGGGGGTCGTGCTGGGGTGGTGTTTCAGGGTTTAGGGCAGTGCAGTGGTGTTCGGGCAGTGTAGGGGGTCTTGCTGGGGGTGGTGTTTCAGGGTTTAGGAGGCAGTGGTGTTCAGGCAGTGTAGGGGGTCTTGCTGAGGGTGATGTTTCAGGGTTTAGGGCAGTGCAGTGGTGTTCGGGCAGTGTAGGGGGTCGTGCTGGGGGTGGTGTTTCAGGGTTTAGGGCAGTGGTGTTCGGGCAGTGTAGGGGGTCGTGCTGAGGGTGATGTTTCAGGGTTTAGGGCAGTGCAGTGGTGTTCGGGCAGTGTAGGGGGTCGTGCTGGGGGTGGTGTTTCAGGGTTTAGGGCAGTGCAGTGGTGTTCGGGCAGTTTAGGGGTCTTGCTGAGGGTGGTGTTTCAGGGTTTAGGAGCAGTGGTGTTCAGGCAGTGTAGGGGGCTTGCTGAGGGTGATGTTTCAGGGTTTAGGGCAGTGCAGTGGTGTTCGGGCAGTGTACGGGGTCGTGCTGGGGGTGGTGTTTCAGGGTTTAGGGCAGTGCAGTGGTGTTCGGGCAGTGTACGGGGTCGTGCTGGGGCTGGTGTTTCAGGGTTTAGGGCAGTGCAGTGGTGTTCGGGCAGTGTAGTGGGTCGTGCTGGGGCTGGTGTTTCAGGGTTTAGGGCAGTGCAGTGGTGTTCGGGCAGTGTAGGGGGTCGTGTTGGGGCTAGTGTTTCAGGGTTTAGGGCAGTGCAGTGGTGTTCGGGCAGTGTAGGGGGTCGTGCTGGGGCTGGTGTTTCAGGGTTTAGGGCAGTGCAGTGGTGTTCGGGCAGTGTAGTGGGTCGTGCTGGGGCTGGTGTTTCAGGGTTTAGGGCAGTGGTGTTCAGGCAGTGTAGGGGGGCTTGCTGAGGGTGATGTTTCAGGGTTTAGGGCAGTGCAGTGGTGTTCGGGCAGTGTTGGGGGTCGTGCTGGGGGTAGTGTTTCAGTGTTTAGGGCAGTGCAGTGGTGTTCGGGCAGTGTAGGGGTCTTGCTGGGGGTGGTGTTTCAGGGTTTAGGGCAGTGGTGTTCAGGCAGTGTAGGGGGCTTGCTGAGGGTGATGTTTCAGGGTTTAGGGCAATGCAGTGGTGTTCGGGCAGTGTAGGGGGTCGTGCAGGGGGTGGTGTTTCAGGGTTCAGGGCAGTGCAGTGGTGTTCGGGCAGTGTAGGGGGTCGTGCTGGGGCTGGTGTTTCAGGGTTTAGGGCAGTACAGTGGTGTTCGGGTAGTGTAGGGGGTCTTGCTGGGGGTGGTGTTTCAGGGTTTAGGGCAGTGGTGTTCGGGCAGTGTAGGGGGTCTTGCTGGGGGTGGTGTTTCAGGGTTTAGGGCAGTGGTGTTCGGGCAGTGTAGGGGGTCGTGCTGGGGGTAGTGTTTTAGGGTTTAGGGCAGAGCAGTGGTGTTCGGGCAGAGTAGGGGGCCGTGCTGGGGGTGGTGTTTAGGGCAGTGGAGTGGTGTTCGGGCAGTGTAGGTGGTCGTGCTGAGGGTGGTGTTTCAGGGTTTAGGGCAGTGCAGTGGTGTTCGGGCAGTGTAGGGGGTCGTGCAGGGGTGGTATTTCAGGGTTTAGGGCAGTGCCGTGGTGTTCGGGCAGTGTAGGGGGTCATACAGGGGTGGTGTTTCAGGGTTTAGGGCAGTGCAGTGGTGTTCGGGCAGTGTAGGGGGTCTTGCTGGGGGTGGTGTTTCAGGGTTTAGGCAGTGCAGTGGTGTTCGGGCAGTGTAGGGGGTCTTGCTGGGGCTGGTGTTTCAGGGTTTAGTACAGTAGTGTTCGGGCAGTGTAGGGGTTCTTGCTGGGGTGGTGTTTCAGGGTTTAGGGCAGTGCAGTGGTGTTCGGGCAGTGTAGGGGGTCGTGCTGGGGCTGGTGTTTCAGGGTTTAGGGCAGTGCAGTGGTGTTCGGGCAGTGTAGGGGGTCGTGCTGGGGCTGGTGTTTCAGGGTTTAGGGCAGTGCAGTGGTGTTCGGGCAGTGTAGGGGGTCGTGCTGGGGCTGGTGTTTCAGGGTTTAGGGCAGTGCAGTGGTGTTCGGGCAGTGTAGGGGGTCGTGCTGGGGCTGGTGTTTCAGGGTTTAGGGCAGTGCAGTGGTGTTCGGGCAGTGTAGGGGGTCGTGCTGGGGCTGGTGTTTCAGGGTTTAGGGCTGTGCAGTGGTGTTCGGGCAGTGTAGGGGGTCGTGCTGGGGCTGGTGTTTCAGGGTTTAGGGCAGTGCAGTGGTGTTCGGGCAGTGTAGGGGGTCGTGCTGGGGCTGGTGTTTCAGGGTTTAGGGCAGTGCAGTGGTGTTCGGGCAGTGTAGGGGGTCATGCTGGGGCTGGTGTTTCAGGGTTTAGGGCAGTGCAGTGGTGTTCGGGCAGTGTAGGGGGTCTTGCTGGGGGTGGTGTTTCAGGGTTTAGGGCAGTGCAGTGGTGTTCGGGCAGTGTAGGGGGTCTTGCTGGGGGTGGTGTTTCAGGGTTTAGGGCAGTGCAGTGGTGTTCGGGCAGTGTAGGGGGTCGTGCTGGGGGTGGTGTTTCAGGGTTTAGGGCAGTGCAGTGGTGTTCGGGCAGTGTAGGGGGTCGTGCTGGGGGTGGTGTTTCAGGGTTTAGGGCAGTGCAGTGGTGTTCGGGCAGTGTAGGGGGTCGTGCTGGGGGTGGTGTTTCAGGGTTTAGGGCAGTGCAGTGGTGTTCGGGCAGTGTAGGGGGTCGTGCTGGGGGTGGTGTTTCAGGGTTTAGGGCAGTGCAGTGGTGTTCGGGCAGTGTAGGGGGTCTTGCTGGGGGTGGTGTTTCAGGGTTTAGGGCAGTGGTGTTCGGGCAGTGTAGGGGGTCTTGCTGGGGGTGGTGTTTCAGGGTCTAGGGCAGTGCAGTGGTGTTCGGGCAGTGTAGGGGGTGGTGCTGGGGCTAGTGTTTCAGGGTCTAGGGTAGTGCAGTGGTGGTCGGGCAGTATAGGGGGTCGTGCTGGGGGTGGTGTTTCAGGGTTTAGGGCAGTGCAGTTCGGGCAGTGTAGTGGGTCGTGCTGGGGCTGGTGTTTCAGGGTTTAGGGCAGTGCAGTGGTGTTCGGGCAGTTTAGGGGGTCGTGCTGGGGCTAGTGTTTCAGGGTTTAGGGCAGAGCAGTGGTGTTCGGGCAGTGTAGAGGGTCGTGCTGGGGGTGGTGTTTCAGGGTTTAGGGCAGTGCAGTGGTGTTCGGGCAGTGTAGGGGGTCTTGCTGGGGGTGGTGTTTCAGGGTTTAGGGCAGTGGTGTTCAGGCAGTGTACGGGGCTTGCTGAGGGTGATGTTTCAGGGTTTAGGGCAGTGCAGTGGTGTTCGGGCAGTGTAGGGGGTCGTGCTGGGGTAGTGTTTCAGGGTTTAGGGCAGTGCAGTGGTGTTCGGGCAGTGTAGGGGGTCGTGCAGGGGGTGATGTTTCAGTGTTTAGGGCAGTGCAGTGGTGTTCGGGCAGTGTAGGGGGTCGTGCTGGGGGTGGTGTTTCAGGGTTTAGGGCAGTGCAGTGGTGTTCGGGCAGTGTAGGGGGTCGTGCTGGGGGTGGTGTTTCAGGGTTTAGGGCAGTGCAGTGGTGTTCGGGCAGTGTAGGGTGTCTTGCTGGGGGTGGTGTTTCAGGGTTTAGGGAGGCAGTGGTGTTCGGGCAGTGTAGGGGGTCTTGCTGGGGGTGGTGTTTCAGGGTCTAGGGCAGTGCAGTAGTGTTCGGGCAGTGTAGGGGGTGGTGCTGGGGCTAGTGTTTCAGGGTCTAGGGTAGTGCAGTGGTGGTCGGGCAGTGTAGGGGGTGGTGCTGGGGCTGGTGTTTCAGGGTTTAGGGCAGTGGTGTTCGGGCAGTGTAGGGGGTCGTGCTGGGGCTGGTGTTTCAGGGTTTAGGGCAGTGCAGTGGTGTTCGGGCAGTGTAGGGGGTCGTGCTGCGGCTGGTGTTTCAGGGTTTTGGGCAGAGCAGTGGTGTTCGGGCAGTGTAGGGGTCGTGCTGGGGGTGGTGTTTCAGGGTTTAGGGCAGTGCAGTGGTGTTCGGGCAGTGTAGGGGGTCTTGCTGGGGGTGGTGTTTCAGGGTTTAGGGCAGTGCAGTGGTGTTCGGGCAGTGTAGGGGGTCGTGCTGGGGCTGGTGTTTCAGGGTTTAGGGCAGTGCAGTGGTGTTCGGGCAGTGTAGTGGGTCGTGCTGGGGCTGGTGTTTCAGGGTTTAGGGCAGTGCAGTGGTGTTCGGGCAGTGTAGGGGGTCGTGCTGGGGCTGGTGTTTCAGGGTTTAGGGCAGTGCAGTGGTGTTCGGGCAGTGTAGGGGGTCTTGCTGGGGGTGGTGTTTCAGGGTTTAGGGCAGTGCAGTGGTGTTCGGGCAGTGTAGGGGGTCATGCTGGGGGTGATGTTTCAGGGTTTAGGGCAGTGCACTGGTGTTCGAGCAGTGTAGGGGGTCTTGCTGGGGCTGGTGTTTCAGGGTTTAGGGCAGTGCAGTGGTGTTCGGGCAGTGTAGGGGGTCGTGCTGGGGCTGGTGTTTCAGGGTTTAGGGCAGTGCAGTGGTGTTCGGGCAGTGTAGTGGGTCGTGCTGGGGCTGGTGTTTCAGGGTTTACGGCAGTGCAGTGGTGTTCGGGCAGTGTAGGGGGTCGTGCTGGGGGTGGTGTTTCAGGGTTTAGGGCAGTGCAGTGGTGTTCGGGCAGTGTAGGGGTCTTGCTGGGGGTGGTGTTTCAGGGTTTAGGGCAGTGCAGTGGTGTTCGGGCAGTGTAGTGGGTCGTGCTGGGGCTGGTGTTTCAGGGTTTAGGGCAGTGCAGTGGTGTTCGGGCAGTGTAGGGGGTCGTGCTGGGGGTGGTGTTTCAGGGTTTAGGGCAGTGCAGTGGTGTTCGGGCAGTGTAGGGGTCTTGCTGGGGGTGGTGTTTCAGGGTTTAGAGGCAGTGGTGTTCAGGCAGTGTAGGGGGTCTTGCTGAGGGTGATGTTTCAGGGTTTAGGGCAGTGCAGTGGTGTTCGGGCAGTGTAGGGGGTCGTGCTGGGGGTGGTGTTTCAGGGTTTAGGGGCAGTGGTGTTCGGGCAGTGTAGGGGGTCGTGCTGAGGGTGATGTTTCAGGGTTTAGGGCAGTGCAGTGGTGTTCGGGCAGTGTAGGGGGTCGTGCTGGGGGTGGTGTTTCAGGGTTTAGGGCAGTGCAGTGGTGTTCGGGCAGTTTAGGGGGTCTTGCTGAGGGTGGTGTTTCAGGGTTTAGGGCAGTGGTGTTCAGGCAGTGTAGGGGGGCTTGCTGAGGGTGATGTTTCAGGGTTTAGGGCAGTGCAGTGGTGTTCGGGCAGTGTACGGGGTCGTGCTGGGGGTGGTGTTTCAGGGTTTAGGGCAGTGCAGTGGTGTTCGGGCAGTGTACGGGGTCGTGCTGGGGCTGGTGTTTCAGGGTTTAGGGCAGTGCAGTGGTGTTCGGGCAGTGTAGTGGGTCGTGCTGGGGCTGGTGTTTCAGGGTTTAGGGCAGTGCAGTGGTGTTCGGGCAGTGTAGGGGGTCGTGTTGGGGCTAGTGTTTCAGGGTTTAGGGCAGTGCAGTGGTGTTCGGGCAGTGTAGGGGGTCGTGCTGGGGCTGGTGTTTCAGGGTTTAGGGCAGTGCAGTGGTGTTCAGGCAGTGTAGTGGGTCGTGCTGGGGCTGGTGTTTCAGGGTTTAGGGCAGTGGTGTTCAGGCAGTGTAGGGGGCTTGCTGAGGGTGATGTTTCAGGGTTTAGGGCAGTGCAGTGGTGTTCGGGCAGTGTTGGGGGTCGTGCTGGGGGTAGTGTTTCAGTGTTTAGGGCAGTGCAGTGGTGTTCGGGCAGTGTAGGGGTCTTGGTGGGGGTGGTGTTTCTGGGTTTAGGGCAGTGGTGTTCAGGCAGTGTAGGGGGGCTTGCTGAGGGTGATGTTTCAGGGTTTAGGGCAGTGCAGTGGTGTTCGGGCAGTGTAGGGTGTCTTGCTGGGGGTGGTGTTTCAGGGTTTAGGGCAGTGGTGTTCGGGCAGTGTAGGGGGTCTTGCTGGGGGTGGTGTTTCAGGGTCTAGGGCAGTGCAGTAGTGTTCGGGCAGTGTAGGGGGTGGTGCTGGGGCTAGTGTTTCAGGGTCTAGGGTAGTGCAGTGGTGGTCGGGCAGTGTAGGGGGTGGTGCTGGGGCTGGTGTTTCAGGGTTTAGGGCAGTGGTGTTCGGGCAGTGTAGGGGGTCGTGCTGGGGCTGGTGTTTCAGGGTTTAGGGCAGTGCAGTGGTGTTCGGGCAGTGTAGGGGGTCGTGCTGCGGCTGGTGTTTCAGGGTTTTGGGCAGAGCAGTGGTGTTCGGGCAGTGTAGGGGGTCGTGCTGGGGGTGGTGTTTCAGGGTTTAGGGCAGTGCAGTGGTGTTCGGGCAGTGTAGGGGGTCTTGCTGGGGGTGGTGTTTCAGGGTTTAGGGCAGTGCAGTGGTGTTCGGGCAGTGTAGGGGGTCGTGCTGGGGCTGGTGTTTCAGGGTTTAGGGCAGTGCAGTGGTGTTCGGGCAGTGTAGTGGGTCGTGCTGGGGCTGGTGTTTCAGGGTTTAGGGCAGTGCAGTGGTGTTCGGGCAGTGTAGGGGTCGTGCTGGGGCTGGTGTTTCAGGGTTTAGGGCAGTGCAGTGGTGTTCGGGCAGTGTAGGGGGTCTTGCTGGGGGTGGTGTTTCAGGGTTTAGGGCAGTGCAGTGGTGTTCGGGCAGTGTAGGGGGTCATGCTGGGGGTGATGTTTCAGGGTTTAGGGCAGTGCACTGGTGTTCGAGCAGTGTAGGGGTCTTGCTGGGGCTGGTGTTTCAGGGTTTAGGGCAGTGCAGTGGTGTTCGGGCAGTGTAGGGGGTCGTGCTGGGGCTGGTGTTTCAGGGTTTAGGGCAGTGCAGTGGTGTTCGGGCAGTGTAGTGGGTCGTGCTGGGGCTGGTGTTTCAGGGTTTACGGCAGTGCAGTGGTGTTCGGGCAGTGTAGGGGGTCGTGCTGGGGGTGGTGTTTCAGGGTTTAGGGCAGTGCAGTGGTGTTCGGGCAGTGTAGGGGGTCTTGCTGGGGGTGGTGTTTCAGGGTTTAGGGCAGTGCAGTGGTGTTCGGGCAGTGTAGTGGGTCGTGCTGGGGCTGGTGTTTCAGGGTTTAGGGCAGTGCAGTGGTGTTCGGGCAGTGTAGGGGGTCGTGCTGGGGGTGGTGTTTCAGGGTTTAGGGCAGTGCAGTGGTGGTCGGGCAGTGTAGGGGTCTTGCTGGGGGTGGTGTTTCAGGGTTTAGGGGCAGTGGTGTTCAGGCAGTGTAGGGGGCTTGCTGAGGGTGATGTTTCAGGGTTTAGGGCAGTGCAGTGGTGTTCGGGCAGTGTAGGGGGTCGTGCTGGGGGTGGTGTTTCAGGGTTTAGGGCAGTGGTGTTCGGGCAGTGTAGGGGGTCGTGCTGAGGGTGATGTTTCAGGGTTTAGGGCAGTGCAGTGGTGTTCGGGCAGTGTAGGGGGTCGTGCTGGGGGTGGTGTTTCAGGGTTTAGGGCAGTGCAGTGGTGTTCGGGCAGTTTAGGGGGTCTTGCTGAGGGTGGTGTTTCAGGGTTTAGGGCAGTGGTGTTCAGGCAGTGTAGGGGGGCTTGCTGAGGGTGATGTTTCAGGGTTTAGGGCAGTGCAGTGGTGTTCGGGCAGTGTACGGGGTCGTGCTGGGGGTGGTGTTTCAGGGTTTAGGGCAGTGCAGTGGTGTTCGGGCAGTGTACGGGGTCGTGCTGGGGCTGGTGTTTCAGGGTTTAGGGCAGTGCAGTGGTGTTCGGGCAGTGTAGTGGGTCGTGCTGGGGCTGGTGTTTCAGGGTTTAGGGCAGTGCAGTGGTGTTCGGGCAGTGTAGGGGGTCGTGTTGGGGCTAGTGTTTCAGGGTTTAGGGCAGTGCAGTGGTGTTCGGGCAGTGTAGGGGGTCGTGCTGGGGCTGGTGTTTCAGGGTTTAGGGCAGTGCAGTGGTGTTCAGGCAGTGTAGTGGGTCGTGCTGGGGCTGGTGTTTCAGGGTTTAGGGCAGTGGTGTTCAGGCAGTGTAGGGGGCTTGCTGAGGGTGATGTTTCAGGGTTTAGGGCAGTGCAGTGGTGTTCGGGCAGTGTTGGGGGTCGTGCTGGGGGTAGTGTTTCAGTGTTTAGGGCAGTGCAGTGGTGTTCGGGCAGTGTAGGGGTCTTGCTGGGGGTGGTGTTTCAGGGTTTAGGGCAGTGGTGTTCAGGCAGTGTAGGGGGCTTGCTGAGGGTGATGTTTCAGGGTTTAGGGCAATGCAGTGGTGTTCGGGCAGTGTAGGGGGTCGTGCAGGGGGTGGTGTTTCAGGGTTCAGGGCAGTGCAGTGGTGTTCGGGCAGTGTAGGGGGTCGTGCTGGGGGTGGTGTTTCAGGGTTTAGGGCAGTACAGTGGTGTTCGGGTAGTGTAGGGGGTCTTGCTGGGGGTGGTGTTTCAGGGTTTAGGGCAGTGGTGTTCGGGCAGTGTAGGGGGTCTTGCTGGGGGTGGTGTTTCAGGGTTTAGGGCAGTGGTGTTCGGGCAGTGTAGGGGGTCGTGCTGGGGGTAGTGTTTTAGGGTTTAGGGCAGAGCAGTGGTGTTCGGGCAGAGTAGGGGGCCGTGCTGGGGGTGGTGTTTAGGGCAGTGGAGTGGTGTTCGGGCAGTGTAGGTGGTCGTGCTGAGGGTGGTGTTTCAGGGTTTAGGGCAGTGCAGTGGTGTTCGGGCAGTGTAGGGGGTCGTGCAGGGGTGGTATTTCAGGGTTTAGGGCAGTGCCGTGGTGTTCGGGCAGTGTAGGGGGTCATACAGGGGTGGTGTTTCAGGGTTTAGGGCAGTGCAGTGGTGTTCGGGCAGTGTAGGGGGTCTTGCTGGGGGTGGTGTTTCAGGGTTTAGTGCAGTGGTGTTCGGGCAGTGTAGGGGGTCTTGCTGGGGGTGGTGTTTCAGGGTTTAGTGCAGTGGTGTTCGGGCAGTGTAGGGGTTCTTGCTGAGGGTGGTGTTTCAGGGTTTAGGGCAGTGCAGTGGTGTTCGGGCAGTGTAGGGGGTCGTGCTGGGGCTGGTGTTTCAGGGTTTAGGGCAGTGCAGTGGTGTTCGGGCAGTGTAGGGGGTCGTGCTGGGGCTGGTGTTTCAGGGTTTAGGGCAGTGCAGTGGTGTTCGGGCAGTGTAGGGGGTTGTGCTGGGGCTGGTGTTTCAGGGTCTAGGGCAGTACAGTGGTGTTCGGGCAGTGTAGGGGGTGGTGCTGGGGCTGGTGTTTCAGGGTTTAGGGTAGTGCAGTGGTGTTCGGGCAGTGTAGGGGGTGGTGCTGGGGCTGGTGTTTCAGGGTTTAGGGCAGTGCAGTGGTGTTCGGGCAGTGTAGGGGTCGTGCTGCGGCTGGTGTTTCAGGGTTTAGGGCAGAGCAGTGGTGTTCGGGCAGTGGAGGGGTCGTGCTGGGGGTGGTGTTTCAGGGTTTAGGGCTGTGCAGTGGTGTTCGGGCAGTGTAGGGGGTCTTGCTGGGGGTGGTGTTTCAGGGTTTAGGGCAGTGGTGTTCGGGCAGTGTAGGGGGTTTTGCTGGGGGTGATGTTTCAGGGTTTAGGGCAGTGCAGTGGTGTTCGGGCAGTGTAGGGGGGTCTTGCTGGGGGTAGTGTTTCAGGGTTTAGGGCAGTGCAGTGGTGTTCGGGCAGTGTAGGGGGTCATGCTGGGGTAGTGTTTTAGGGTTTAGGGCAGTGCAGTGGTGTTCGTGCAGTGTAGGGGTCGTGCTGGGGTAGTGTTTTAGGGTTTAGGGCAGTGCAGTGGTGTTTGTGTAGTGAGCAGCGCATGCGCTGCGTCGCTAGGCGAGACCTAATAAGCATTGCACCAAGATGGCTGCCAACACTTCCTGGATTGAAGTGTTGGCAGCCAATTAGAGAAAAGCTCGTGCTTGTGTAGTTAGGGCCCGCCCAGATATATAAAGATTTTTTTCCTTTAATATCTCGAAAACTACCGAACGGATTTACACCATTTAAAAAAAAGGGCGCTTTCTGAACCAAGCACTACCTTTTTGCCAAATTTGGTGTAACTCCATTCAGCAGTTTTGGCTGTAACCGTGTCTAAAGTTTCCTATGGGAAATAATATGGAGAAAACATGTTTTGGGACCCCCCTTTTTTCTCGGCCCCCGCTTGCTGAATCACCCCGAAACTTTCAAGACAAGAGCTGACCGGAGCGGGCCATAAGTTTTGAAAATTTCGCGAAGATTCGTCAACCGGCGCCAAAGTTATTCGGAAAAGAATGTTACGAAATTCCTATGGATAATAGGTCCTAACTATAACTATCTACTGACGACCGCCAGTAGATAATATATATATATAAATATATAAATATATATATATATATATATATATATATATATATATATATATATATATATATACCACAAAAGAAGGTTGCGCCACGAGAAGACGCCCACACAAGAGAGCTTAACTTCAATATTTAATTGCAGGCTGCAGTAGCACGAGTTCATTGCTTCCATCCATTTTAAAAGCCATACGCGTTTTCAGACAACTCCGTGTCCTTGTTCACTGGCACAATCCATAGTCACAGCTGCATTGATGTAATCGTTTTAAAACCCCCAAGTCCCGCCCCAGTGGGCGTGTGCTCAAGGCCTCATGGTACTTGAAGTTTCTCACAGTAAATCCCCAGTGGGTGCTGCCATGCTAGGAAAAAAAAAAAAAAAAAAAAAGAAATTGAATCCCAAGTGGGTCGATGGAAAAGTAAAAAACTGCAGCTCACTGCCATTATCAAGTCCCGCAATAATGAACTCTCCCTTCATGCGGCGCTGAGTTTCAGACGCCGCTGAGCCGCTTGTAAGCAGCGGGGCGTCTTCGCAGCCGGACCAGCCGCTAAAATACCACAAAAGAAGGTTGCCCCACGAGAAGACGCCCACACAAGAGAGCTTAACTTCAATATTTAATTGCAGGCTGCAGTAGCATGAGTTCATTGCTTCCATCCATTTACAAGCGGCTCAGCGGCGTCTGAAACTCAGCGCCGCATGAAGGAGAGTTCATTATTGCGGGACTTGATAATGGCAGTGAGCTGCAGTTTTTACTTTTCCATCGACCCACTTGGGATTCAATTTCTTTTCTTTTTATTTTTCCTAGCATGGCAGCACCCACTGGGGATTTACTGTGAGAAACTTCAAGTACCATGAGGCCTTGAGCACACGCCCACTGGGGCGGGACTTGGGGTTTTAAAACGATTACATCAATGCAGCTGTGACTATGGATTGTGCCAGTGAACAAGGACACGGAGTTGTCTGAAACGCGTATGGCTATTAAAATGGATGGAAGCAATGAACTCATGCTACTGCAGCCTGCAATTAAATATTGAAGTTAAGCTCTCTTGTGTGGGCGTCTTCTCGTGGGGCAACCTTCTTTTGTGATTATATATATATATATATATATATTGGCAAAAAGGTAGCTCTTGGTTCAGAAAGCACTCTTTTTGTTAAATGGTGTAAATCCATTCAGTAGCTCCATACAAATATGGCCGCGGAGGATCCGCAAACCCTCCTGATCTCAAGCCTGTGATCTGATTGGCTGCCAACAGTTCCAACCAGGAAGTGCTTGCAGCCATCTTGTGACTCGGTTCAACCGAGTCACAAGATGGGCTAGTTGGCCCCCAGGGACCCTTGGCCAACTAGCCTACCTGTTATCTCCAGTAAGCCTCACACAGTGGGATTACTGAGAGGTGGTCGCAGGCCACACCCCCTTTCTCCACCACTCTGCAAACGCGCCTCCTGGCGCGCTCTTGGTTGGGGGATGAAGTCTCCTTGCCTCTTAGGGATCTTGGGGGCCAAGAAGCCCTCCTGGTACCTCCTGTAAGTCCTACGCAGTGGAATTCCTGAGCGCTGGTTGGAGGCCCAGCCCCCTTTCTCCACCACTCTGCAAACGTGACTGCTAGTTAAAAAAACCATAGAAATTCACTGAAAAAAACCACAGGTTTCAGGGATGTTATAGTTAGAAATTAGCATTTTAAAAACCATAGAAAATTCACGGAAAAAACTAAAGGTTAGAGGGACGTTATAGTTAGTCTGACATTTCACTCGTACAAAACCAGAGAAATTTAGCCATTATAGTTAGCTGAGGTAACTATAACTCACGCCCCCGCAATGCACTTCTTATGACCTCACATATTACATCACACATGACAGGGTCAGTGACATCATCACTGATGACATCTCAAATGACATCACTGATGACATCTGTGATGACATCATCCACAGCATCTCTGATGCACCCACTCACACCACTGTAGAATCTTTTATACACCCACTGCTGCTCCCACACAACCATTCACAGAGCCATACCAGTACTTACACACCCACTCACTGATTCATTGATCTTTACACACATCCACTCGCTCACCCAAACTGCCACTCATAGATCCACTCACTCACTAATACAGCCATTGACATATCTACTCATACATGCATACAGGCGCTGAGACACTGAGTGATTCACCCATAGAACTACTCACACACCTAGACACTTACCCATACAGTCAATAATACAGCCACTTACCCAAACAGTTAGACACCCACCCACTTACTCATACAAATAGGAACACATACTCACTCAGCTATACAGTCACTGACAGAAGCATGCACTCATCTATATAGCCACTCTCACATTCATTCATTCACGCATACAGTCACTCATATACCCAGTCATTCACGTATACTGCCTTTCACATACTCAGTTACTCACCCATACTGACACATGCACTCAATCACCGACACAGCCATACAGACACTCCCTCACACAACTTTTCACACATGCAACAGTGCCCCATACAGCTTCTAACTCACCCACTCACTGATCCATACAGGCAGTCACACACCTCCTCACCCACAAACCCAGACAACCATAGACATAGTCAGACAACCAACCAATCACCCATATAGCCATTCACGTACCCACTAACACACTCATACACCCAATTAGACATTAACTGACAGACAGATACACATATTCACACAACCAGTCACTCACCCATACATTCACTGAGACACCTAATCACTCACACAACGAGTCACGCACCCACTGAGTCATCCATACAGTCACTCATAAACCCACTGATTCATCAATACACCTTGGTATATATATTTAACACTCAAACTTTTAAAAAACACTCAGTCACTGGATGATGTCATCACTGATGTTATCAGTGATGTCATTTGACATGTCATCAGTGAGGTCTCTGACCATGTCATGAGTGATGTAATATGTGAGGTCATAAGCAGTGCATTGCAGGGGCGCGAGTTATAGTTACCTCAGCTATTTATAACGGCTGAATTTCTCAGGGTTTGTACAAGTGAAATGTCAGACTAACCATAACGTTCCTCTAACCTTTGTTTTTTTCCGTGAATTTCTAAGGTGATTAAAATGCTAATTCCTAACTATAACGTCCCTGAAACCTGTGTTTTTTTCAGTGAATATGTGTATATATATGTGTATATATATATTATCTACTGGCGGTCGCCAGTAGATAGTGATCGTTAGGACCTAGTTTCCATAGGAAACTCGTTTTTTATTTTCTCAATAGCTTTGGCGCTGGTTGACGAATCTTCGCGAAATTTTCAAAACTCGTAGCCCGCTCCGGTCAGCTCCTGTCTTGAAAGTTTCGGGGTGATTCGGCAAGCGGGGGCCGAGAAAAAAGGGGGGTCCCAAAACGTGTTTTCTCCATGTTAATTCCCATAGGAAACTTTAGACACGGCTACAGCTCGAACTGCTGAACGGAATTACACCAAATTTGGCAAAAAAAGGTAGCCCTTGTTTCAGAAAGAGACCTTTCTTTTAAATGGAGTAAATCCGTTCAGTAGTTGCGGAGAAAATCAAAAAATAGAGGTCAAAAAATCAATTTCCCATAGGAAACTTTAGACACGGTTACAGCCAAAACTGCTGAACGGAATGACACCAAATTTGGCAAAAAGGTAGTGCTTGGTTCAGAAAGCGCCCTTTTTTTAAAATGGTGTAAATCCGTTCAGTAGTTCCTGAGAAATTCAAAAAATAAAAGTTTCGATATCTATGGCCGCGGTGGATCCGCGCACCCTCCCGATCACGAGCTTCATGCTAATTGGCTGTCAACACTCCAAACCAGGAAATGTTGGCAGCCATCAACCGAGGCACAAGAAAAGAGAAAATAAACGTGCAAAACAAGAAAAGGGGGCAGTGTAGAAACACCCTGACCCCTAGGCCTGCTCAGGGGTCCCACAAGGACCCCCAGGGCCCAAAAAAGCATTTTCTTTTTAAATCGGCAAAATGCACGCCGGATCCGCGGATCCGGCCGCAAAACTAAAAAAAAAACGAAGCGCGGGCTCCCGCGCTTCGTTTAATTGAAGCCCCCTGGTGGGCCAGGTCCCGGGGGCAGTAAAAAAATGTGTGGGGGGGCCCAATCCCCACCACACTGCCCCGGGGACCGCCACCCCCGGGGCTTTGCAACAATATTTGCGGGGGGCACACGGCCCCCCCGCAGCCCCGGGGACCGCCACCCCCCGGGCTTGTTTTTTTAGAGTTTGGGGGCCTTTAGGGCTCCCCAAGCCCCAGGGACCGCCACCCCGGGGCTTTGATCAATTATAATCGCGGGGGCACACTGCCCCCCGCAGCCCGAGGACCGCCACCCCCGGGGCTTATTTTAAAAAATAAAATATACCTGTGTGGGGGGCTCGAGCCCCCACACACGCCCGAGGACCGCCACCTCCCGGGGCACTAATATTTAAATTTGGGGGTCCGTAACGGACCCCGAGCCCGAGGCCCACCACCTCCCCGGGGCTGTGCAAGTGAAGGGAGGGGGGCCGCGCGCCTCCTCCTGGAGCCTGTGATGGCCCTGGGGACCGCCACCCCCAGGGCCGGCTCCTGCAGTGTCCCGGGTGCCCACCCCGGGACGCTGCTGTTTGCTATGGCAGGACGGGAGCCTCGCGGCTCCCATCCTGCCATAGCAAACTAGCTTTGGATTTTGGAAGAGAGAGCAGAAAACCTGCTCTCTCTTCCAAAATCTAAAGCAGATTGCTTTTCCACACGGGGAGCTGCATGTTAGCAGCTCCCCATGTGGAAAAGCAATGCCGGCTCCTGCAGGACGCGGGGAGCCGGCGGGAACGTGGGGGCATTGGGGCTCCCCCCACGGTCCCCAACGCATAGGGCCTGCCCCGGGGGATGGGGTCCCTGGGGCAATAGAGGCCTCAGGAGGGGGGCCACGCAGCCCCCCTCCTTAAAAAATTTAAAAACTGTGGCCATGCCCCGGGGGATGGGGTCCCCGGGGCCGGAATTGGCCACGGGAGGGGAGCCACGCGGCCCCCTTCCCGTTCAGTTTTTTTTTCTTTTATAAAAAAGGGGTCAGGCCCTGGGGGATGGGGTCCCCAGGGCCCAAGAGGAAAAGAAGGGGGCCACACAGCCCCCCTTCTAAAAAAAAAAAAAAATACGTGATCGTGCCTCAGGCCCTGCCCCCTCCCTTCACCACTCTGCAAACGCGCCCTGTGGCGCGTTTTAAATTGGGGCATTAATTTCCTTTGAATACTGGGGGTCCCTGGGGGCCAACTAGCCCACCAGGTACCTCCAGTGCGCGCCACAGGGCTGCGTTGCAGAGAGGTGGTGCAGGCCACGCCCCTTTTTACACCTCTCTGCAACGCAGCTTTGTGGCGCTTACAGGAGGTACCTGGTGGGCTAGTTGGACCCCAGGAACCCTCAGGATTCAAGGGGACTTGTTGCTTTCCCTCTATGCTACAAAATGTCAAACTGCATTCAACAATACTAAGACAATCTGCTTGGCCAAATTCAGGTGGATCTATCCCAAAGATGAGCCAATGAAGGTGGAATGCACAACATAAGGCACTCCTATGGGATCCGTAACTTGGTGTCCTCCCTAGCCTCATTTTTTTCAAAGCGAGCAAGAGGCTATTTAAGAAGGTCTTCTTCACCAAGCTTGACTTTCCTGTGACCATTGCTTCCCCTTATCGGTGGACCTGCCTTAAACACCCAAAGATCATTCCTTTAGTCTGATCTTCCTAAGGAGCTTCACGGAAGGCATTGTGCTATAAATTCTCCACAGAACGGATAAATCTGGTGTCCCATTACGCATTTGACAAATTCAATGTTGCATAGTGGTTGCATGTGGCATGATGGCTCAGAACACTAGCTGCTCAGCAGCCAGGCCTTCAAGCTCAGAAAAAAGTGAGAGGTGCCAGACCTTTACTTGGCTCTGTGATGGGAGAGATCTTTTCCAAGGAGAATAGCAGGGCATCTAAGAAAAACATTGGGCCTATCACAATGTGAGCATGGCCCTTACTAAAGCCATCTTTAATAACAATCTTGTGAATCATTTTAAGGTGAATGAAGTATATAAAACCAAGAAATCCTTTGGATCACCTAGCACAGACTGCCTTGACTGACTGCTATAGGGGCTGGGTTCAATGAGCTGACATTTAATCTAATGTAATCTTTTTCCCAGCACACAACGAGCATCAGACCTGGCACATGGGAATCAGTCTCCTACAGCATCAAATACACAATGAGAGAAAATCATGGCACGCTTTCCATCCTCTGAAACATCAACGGAAAATAGGCACAGATCCATCAACGTATTCTGCACCTTCAGGTGATAACATTTATAATAAGCGCTACTATTTTTTTGCAGTTTTTATAGTGTGAACATGACCAAAACGATTTAGAGCGCTTTACATGAACACCAGATTACATTACACAAGGTCAGATTTTGTTTTTTTCCATTTTTAGGCACTGGGAAGTAAAATGATTTGCTCGGACGTTGTGCCAATGCCAGGACTCAAACCTGTTTCCCCAGTTCCAAAGTCGGACGCCAAAATCATCAAGTGCAAGCCCAGTGTGAAGTTCAGCATCATCCCCTGTCATATGACTAGCAGACTCTCAGGACAGAGGAAGCTGCCCTGGACCATGTGGAGCGACCCAGTGAGCAGCAAGACTTGGGCAATGAGCAGCACTTATGGCATTATAAGTAGCTCAAGCAAAACAATTTGTATGCAGCAAGTCAAAGTTGAATTATGATTTTTTTCTTGCATTCCATATATTTGCAGACATTCACACAGAAGTATAATAGCTTGTATTACAATATCTATGTGAAAGAATAGTCCCCTGGTATTGGGGGTAGCTCCTGCATGCAGCCTTCAGTCTTTCTGGCACACTAAGAAGCATCCCCGGCACATATATTTGAAACAATTTTGCCCACTGGGCATCTATCGATTACTTGAGTATCGACCCACAGAGGATGGCTCATTGAGAATAACGCTTGGCAAATTCAGTCAGTGCACTGATCTATTTTACTCACATCAGTAGCATTATCCGTGCCAGGATACCCTCGAGGCAGTGCACGGCTTCCCCGAGGATTTCACCCTCCGTAATCTCTCCAATTCCTCCTCTCCTCTGAGTCAAAGAAAGGAGCCAGCATGCTTCAAAGCAGTGGCATAACATTATCCCCTGCAGCCCCCGTGGTGTGGGGCCCACCCAGCTACGGGGGCTCCCCTCTGGCACTGTGCACGGGCGGTGGGCCCCTGGCCTGAGAGCTCCTGACTGGGTTTGGGGGCCTCCATCTACTTTGCAGGGGGGGTCAAGTTTCGTTACGCCACTGCTTCAAAGTGCATAGTTTGTTGGTACTCTGTGCTCTGACAGAAGCTCAACGCGTTTCGGCTAGCGTCACATCAGGAATTCTGATGCCATTTTGTCTTTTGGCACAGAAATTGCGAAGGAATTATTCTGCTGGCAAACAGATTGGTATCAGGCAAGCACTATTTTTCCTTTTGGCACAAACATTTTTCAGCTGTTTACACCAGCCACGCTCTTTTCTGATGTGCACATACATGCATGCACTATCATGTATTGAAATGTTTCATGAGTTCCCATTTAGAATTTCTTATAATAAATATATTAATATAATAAATAATGAGGTTGACAGAGGAATATAACTATTACAACATTTTAGAATTCCACAAGCTCAGCAATCTTGTTAAAATTTTAATAACCCCATAAAAAAAATAAGATGGAAAAACAAATGTCATTTTCACAATCTGTTCTTTTATTATTTTTTTTAGGCCTCATGCTAAAGAAAAGAAAGAAGTTCCTGCGAATGAGTATCTAGTTAAATATTCCCTTCATCACAACATAACCTAGTTAGAAATGTTCCTGTAAGAAGCTGCACACTGCAAAGAAGGGAACAACTTTAATGTTCCAGAGACCTTGGTATTATTGTCAATTACAGGCTGGCATCTTAGGCCACTGTCTCCAATAAAATGTACTTTTATTCTGTGATGAACATTCATTTTCTAGTAATGAAAAGTCAATTTTGCACACACAACGTGATTTTATGATCTGGCCCAATAGGAATAGAGGTACTTCTCTTGCTGGAATGGTAAGGCCATACTCTAACAAATGATCTGTAATAGTAGCCAGTTAAAGGTCGCTAAATCCTTTCAGCATTGGCTTGCATCCAGCTGCCCTGTCACAGGCAATAAACAGGAAGCAGTGCATTAGCGAGGGATTATATTATAACATGAGAACACTAAAGAGAAATTGCCACAGAATGCATTCACATCTATTACACAAGTAACAACAAAGTTTGCTTAAACCTTTATCCAGAAACGTACACAGATTAAACGTTTACATTTAGGTGGCAATAAAAATCCCCTGATGTGTAGATAAAGCCGTAAATCCTGTATTGGACGACTCTCCAAAGGGGGGGAATCTTGTGGCCGACTTCACATTGCCATATTAACCACATGGATGTGGTATTCCTGCCCGAGGATTCTCCACAGTCAGTAAATCATCTAAAGTTGGGTTTACTATTTCTCCCAGAAATGTAAGAATTTTCCATTAGCTACAGAATCTAAATAATGCTGTTAAAAAAAAATGTTTTCATAAACCAGCCAAGAGGCCCACAAGAATTTTAAGTTGGTACCCAAAATAGAACCAAACCATTTCTCAGGACGGCCAATATATGAAAAAAATAGAACATATTTTTACTTTTTTGCCATTTCTTTTATCATTGTTGCTGTCAGTTTGTCTTTCCTAGTGCAGTAACTTGCTTTTTCCAAAGTTTCATTAAGTTTTCTATTTATGTTCTCACTTTTTCCTTCTTATTTACTTTGTTTTACTCACATTTCCTGGGACTCCTCTCAAAACCCTGAAACAATATGATTCTAAGTTAGGGTCTATTTGTTGCCGTCCATTTCTCTAATCTTTTTAATATTTATTAGGTTTCCTAAACCGTAGCAAAAAGGTCTATTATCCTAGAATCTAGGTAAACATTTAACTAACAAAATATAAAAAGTTTTGATTTGCATCAGGATAAATTTCACTGAAAGCTATTTTGTTCACTTAATACAAGGCGCTTTGTTCTAGACACTGAGTTATGTCATGTACAGAACTTCATACCGGCCTAGTAATTATTTGGCTTACGTTGCGATCAATCATACTTTTACCAATGGAAGGCAAACTGCTCTCCATCTCATTGAACACAAAACTTTCTATGAAGGTCTCTAGTTCTGCATATTTTTGTCTATAGATGGTCTAAGTAACTTCCACACCATAAAGGAGTTGTCTTAGTTGATGCAATCTGTAATAGTGGAGCCAAGTTGTTGGAACACATTCCATATTAAAATTGAAAAAGAAAGGAGGTTTCTGCCTGTGTAGAGGCTACACCACTAAATCTCGTAACAAATCGATATCATCAAAGGGTGGAAGATAGCGGATGGAACATTACATTTGTGATAATAGTAATATTTAAGGAGAAGAAGAAAAAAAAGACGAAGAATTTGTTTTTAAATACCTCAACTCTCAAACAAAACAGTCTTGCACTTTATAGGTGTCGTAAAGAATACTCTTTTTGTCACCCTTGGACTAAGGAAATGTTGGGTTGGCTCTGTTGGGGTTCAACTTTTTGACTTCCAAGTCACACACAGATGTCAAGGCTTGCAATTAACCAAACTATCTTGCTGGCATGCTGTTATCCTTTGCCTCTTTCCTAATGATCATATTTAACTCTTGTTCTACACTTGCAGTCCTTTTTGGTTAATTCGTATTGGATCATTGCTCATTCATTGATCTTACTCAAAATCTAAGGGCCTGATTTAGAGCCAGGCAGAGGAGTTACTCTGCCACAAATGCGTGGCTATCCCATTTGCATGCATTATGCATTATATCCTATGGCAATTGTAATAAAGTGGACGGGATATCTATCAGGCTTGTGACGGAGTACCCATCTGCCAAACTCTAAATCAATGCCCAAGTCTGAATCTTAGAATCACATTGTTATCAAATAAAACATTGCCAAAAGCATGAAGGTGTCATCTATATTCTTCAAAAAAGAAACCTACCTGCTTCATCATAGGACCCTGTGAGTTTCTGCAACATTTCACGGTCAATTGACAAAATCTGCTGTTCCAGGATGCTCTGGTAGGACAGGACGCTGTTTTCTTTGTCCTTTTCATAATCTTGGAGATGATGCTTGAGGACCTCTGTTAGGTGGGTCTTAACATACTCAGCTGCTGACTACAAAACAAGCAAGCACGTAGTTATGGAATGCTCTTTAGCTCAATTATATCACACTTTACCATAAGATCAGTTCATCATTTCAAAGTCAAATGAAAGCACATAAAATACTATTGTTATAGAATCCATTTACATGTTATTAAATATTACCCCACCAAATTGCATAAAATGCTACAACCGAACGATAGGGATAGACCAACAAGCAGATGGTTCACCGCTGACAAAAAGCGCGGTCCTGGCAAGGCCGACTCAGCCTTCCATCCTCCCAGAGGTAGGTAAATTGAGAACCGTAAGTGGGTAATAGTAACAATCATTTACAGTCCTTCGAAAACTCAGAATGTGGTATGAAGTGCTAAAAAAAATAAGTTCTTAATAGTAATCCTACAGGGAAGAACCCCACATATATGATTTTGTGATAAATGATTAGCGCTCAATGTCATTAATTTCCTGCTCTAAAAATATACAAACATTGCCCATGCACAGCATTTCATTGTTGTAATCAGTCACATGCCAGAGTGCAATAATGGCATAAGGAAAAGAGCCGATGTGATAGTTTTGCAATTATCTAATAATAAATTGGAAAACGAAATCTGTCTCAAGGGTTGTGGTTCTTTTATCGCACGCATCTGCCTCTGGTATTGTGTCATAGTGCTCTGCATTCATTATTCGGTTGTAAAGGTAGAGATCAGCTTTTTTGCCAAAACTGAGTGTTGAAGGTCAGTGGTTGGTAAGACGATGGAGGGGATTTGTTATTAAGGGCCTGATTTAAAGTTTGTCAAAGGATACAATGTCACATATGGGATGGATATCACGTCCACCTTATTACAAGTGCATTACAGCCTAACGTGAATATCCCGTCCGCCTTATTACGAGTGCATTATATCCTTATGTGAATATCCCGTCCCCCTTATTACAAGTGCATTATATCCTAATGTGAATATACCGTCCGCCTTATTACAAGTGCATTATATCCTATTGTGAATATTCCGTCCCCCTTATTACAAGTGCATTATATTCTTATGTGAATATCCCGTCCGCCTTATTACGAGTGCATTATATCCTAATGTGAATATCCCGTCCCCCTTATTACAAGTGCATTATATCCTAATGTGAATATCCTGTCCGCCTTATTACAAGTGCATTATATCCTATTGTGAATATCCCGTCCGCCTTATTACAAGTGCATTATATCCGATTGTGAATATCCCGTCCCCCTTATTACAAGTGCATTATATTCTTATGTGAATATCCCGTCCGCCTTATTACGAGTGCATTATATCCTAATGTGAATATCCCGTCCGCCTTATTACAAGTGCATTATATCCTATTGTGAATATCCCGTCCCACTTATTATAAGTGCATTATATTCTTATGTGAATATCCCGTCCCCCTTATTACAAGTGCTTTATATCCTAATGTGAATATTCCATCACCCTTATTTACAAGTGCATTATAACCTATTGTGAATATCCCGTCTGCCATATTACAAGTGCATTATATTCTTATGTGAATATCCCTCCCCCTTATAAGTGCATTATATCCTAATGTAAATATTCCATCCCCATCATTAAAAGTGCATTATATCCTAATGCACTTGTAATAAGGTGAGGGCTAGGGTACACATCCGCCAAGTTCTAAGTCAGTCTTTTAGTCTTATTTCCTTCTATTTGTAGTATGGTAAACAGGAAATTTGACAAATTGGGTACCTTTTGTCAGTGTTCCACTTTCAAAAATACAGGGAAAGATTGACACAAAATATATTCTTATGGGGTGGGAACTAAAGTATGGTAAATAAAGTGATGAGATCCCAGGGCCTGTTAATGTAAAGGACCTGGCCATGCCACGTAACCATCGCATCAGACTAAAATTCCAAAACATTTCACAATTCTCCCTCAACCCTGACACAAAATAGATTACATAAACGAGTATTAAGCATTATTATGAGTTCTGCAGGTTAGACTGTGGAAAAAATGTGGTAAATACCACATGTTTCCCAACCATTCTAATTTGAATTCAGAGCGTTGTATTTATTCCCCACCTACATTTCACCGAAGATTTATCTGGGGAATATCCGCCGGGTCTGTGCTGTAATTTCACTGTCTGTAAAACTGGGAGTTTGTGCTTGTCTCCAGACTACTGGCGCAGTTACAATAAGGGTCGAAATATGATGGCACAATGTTCACAATGTTAGAGGGTGACCTGGCAGGCTCAGTGCTTAATTTGAGCCGGTGCTTTCCGGTGCTGAGCACCGGCACTTAATTGGTTTCCGGTGCTCGGCACCGGCACCTAATTGTCAACACCACACTTCGGGCAGTCTGCCACAAGGTGGCGCTGCTCATGTAATTTAGAGATGAGCAGTATAACAGTTGTTTAGGAAAACAATATACATTAAAAAATTGCTAATACCTGCCTCCCCAGCCATTCCTTTAGCTTTGGGGACCTGGAATAATTTGAACTTCGCATTTACATGCGAGAGAGACGGTTAGTAGTTGTTTTGGCAGCAATGACAAGGGCGATGAGTGGTGCAAGCTGCAGTGGCCTCATGGTCAGAGCCCTGGCACTTAATATTTTACAAATTAAGCACTGGGCAGGCTTAGTAACCATTGTTTGATTTAAAAAAAGCCAGTGCCCTATAACATAGGAGGCTAAAACGTGAAAATCCTCCAAGCACACATCACAACGCACAAGTGAACCAATCAGAGAAATCTTTTGTAAAACAACAGGGAGATATCATATGATTTTTTGTGAGCTTGCGAAGTAAACATCGCCTGATGTTAATTTTTTTATGAAAAACAAAACATGCTTTTGTGTTAATCAAGAAACACTAGATGTCTCAGATTTTCACTATAAAGTTCTGGAGACCAGAGAAACGTCAAGAACTATCACTTCTCCATAAAATAAAATATCAGTTATTTTAAAGGAATACATTAACCAATTGGTGGGGTTTAGCTAGCGAATGCAAGCGAACTTTCAAAGTTGGGGTGCACAAACATCTTCCCTCAAATTACAGAGCAAGCACAACTAAACTCAGGTGAATTTAGGGAGGGGTTGACCCCCAAGAACATTTTGGAAATAACCGGACCGCATGGTACATTTTAAAGCACGGGGCCCGGAGCCAGGGTAGTACGGACGCTAGTTGCGCTGCCTCCTCACCATCAAAGCAACGACGTGCTCTGCTATCCCAGTCAGCACAAGCCCTTACCTTTTGGGGTCTTCCTCCTCGGGATCAAATGACCCGCGGTACCGGACTGCACCTGGTTACTAGTTAGGAATCTCAGAACCAGGTTTGCGGTAGTGCTAAAGTACTTTTAAATCGCCCTTTTTTGGTCCTGATGAAGTGCCGCCAGACCCGTTAGGGGCTACATTGGCATGAAACATGTCGACCCTATGCACCACACTAGCCCTATAGGATCATTACATCCAGCTGGGGCTCACATTTTTTAGTTAGGCTAGTGCCCCCTGGGAATAAAGATATTAGTGAGGGCTGCCCTAGATCTATTTTAACTTTCACACTCACCGCACTACCTAGCCCACACACCCGCACTCACCCTACGGCTTCATCATCTAAAAGATCTCCGCCAAAGAGCCCCTTCGCGGGTGCCCGACGGGCATTGAAGCGCCAGACCGACGAGGAGCAAGGCCCAATGATGAAGCATGACATCCTTCGGGGTGTGTGAGGGCACTTCTTAGAAAAGACCTCCCTTCCCCCTCCACCCTTAGGAACTGCGCACCCCTCGTGTTAGTCACATTTTAAAGCTCCACATTCTACCTACACTGCAAAAACCCATAGCCTCTGAAGGGGCACTATTAAAATATTACCATACTTTTAATATTTTTAAGATGGGCCAAGCAATGATCTTCTACCTCAGTGGTGTTGGAGCATCTTCCTAACTGACAAAAGTTTGACAAAGTATTGGTAGAATTATGCATCTTTCAGCAAAATTTCCCTTAAGATTGGCTCATAAGTCATGTGTCCAAAAATCTGGACACACACTTTCACATAGCCTCATTTTTCAAAGTATATGCAGCCTCTTTCTTCATTTGTCCATTACTACTTGGAAGTAGAACAAGTGAGAGTTATGCAGATCTTACAATCGCAGGATGTAGAGAGAGGAGCTATACAGAAACTACAGGCTCATACAGCAGTGCTACCACAGTGCTGAACTGTTCCTGCAAAGACAGTACATTTCTATTTTTGTGGTTTTTTTATTTTCAACTTTGTGTCTTTAATCTTATTTATTATTCCTTGATAGAAATCTCACAGGAGGTCAAACCAGTTGAGGACGTTTGTTGAATACCATAAGGGAATATTGGTTCTTGATTCTTTAGGCATGGAGCCATCTTACCTGTTGGACATTCTCTTAATTCCTGTGTGAACGAGCTACATATTCCTCAGTTTGCACTACTGGACATATGTCCCCCATCCATCCTTCCATATGTGTGTGTTTGTACATGTACTGTTGTGTGTGAATAGGATTCTATTGTATGTGCACACGGGTGCCTCGATGTGTGTTGGGCTGCACGCATTGAGTGCTTGTAGTTCAAGGGTCTGTGTGCACAAGTAACTGAATATCTGCATGTGTGGCTTTGCATGATCCATCTGGGAATGTGTACATATAACGCAATAATCTCTGCGCACATGCAATACTTTAAAAAAATCAATCCTCAATTGCATGCAGCTGTCAGATAGCTGTATGGAGGTCTTGCCAATGCTTGTACTGTGTGCTTTTATGCAAAATATGGATCATCAGCTCGAAGGGTCTCTTGTCCGCACTTAACACAGATTAACACAGATTATAATTCAGTTTTGAGACTGTACCCATGGTCTTTCAGACCCAAAATATTTAACTAGTAACGCAAGCACTGCAAAACCATTAAGTTTGCTATCTGGATATCTTCTAGACAATCACCATCTTCATGCTTGAGCAGAACAGATCTTTGACTAGGAAAGTATATAATTTGCCAAGTTGCCGATAGGTCCACGAAAGAAAATGGAATCAGTCAACCCAGACTCTGTTCCAGTACATTCAATCACTGACATTATCAATCCTTTTAGAAGATGCAATTCCATCATCTTTAAATGAGAAGTTAGAAACAGTGATCTGACTTTGTTATTCAAGTGAAGTAAAACTATTCGGCAATGCCATAAAAGTCAGCGATAAAATTGTACAGTACAAATAATTGTTCTTAAAATATTAAAATAATCACCTGGTAAGACTGATATTTCCCACAAAGGTGCAAAAACTAAGTGTAATAGATACTAGAGAAACAACTACTCATTATCACTGCAATTACTTTGTTAGTCATTAAAACAATAGCAAAAATTTAAATACCGAAGAACCACAATCCTATTCTTTTCTACCAATCTAACCGGACCCAAATCTCTCATACTCTTAAAAAAATATGACTGCACTCCAGGTTATGGCTGGCTGAGGGACAGTGTTTTATAAAAGCCACTGCTAGGGCCCAGGTAGTTGGACATTTAACCAGTAATCGCCTCCATTTGTGTAACTTACATCTTGAGAAGAATCCTATTCGTGCAGGAAGAACTTGATATTTTCAGCGCACACGTGTGGTAAATTGCATGGGGAAGAGGGAATCAAAGCAGTAAAGCATAAATACGTTCAAAAGAGGCATCAGATTTGAAAGGGGAGTTAGTTGCCATTCATAATATTGGCTGTTAAAATGCAATTGAAACACAGATGGCCAGAGGAGGTTTAAAGGCCTGCTGGGATTGACTCCCCCACTCAGAAACCAACAACACAAAAGAAACCCCTGGGCCTAACAAACAGAAAAGTGCTACCGGAATGTCCCTTAAGGTGGCATGCTTCATCCTAGGGTACCCTCCTCGCATTATGAACCTAGTCATAATGCAGGCTACAACCCCCTCTACGACTGGGAGGAGCTTAGGGATGTTTTTTGGTAAAGAGAGGTATACTAAATACCTTTAGATGAGCTGGGTGTGATGAGGGATGCAGAGCAAAATGAGTGTCAAGTAAAACTAACTCCAGGGTACTAAATAGACTTTATTGGGGTGCCCCTGGGCCAGGATTTATAACAGGAGGGAATTCAACCTACCATAGACTGAGAAGTAGGTCGACAGGTTTCAGCCTAATAAGCTCAACAGAGGTGTGGCGTCTTCTTCAGGACCTTAAGGAAGCTACTGCAAGGTATGTGGTAATAGAAGTGTTGAAAAAATAAATGTGATGAAAATTAAAATAAAATAGTCATATACAAAACCAGTGGTTGGAGTGGAAGTCCACTATATTAGGAGTCCACTGGTAGATTTACCCACAGACATCAGGTACAAAACTCAAGGTGGTATCAAATCCTTTTGGACACAATAGACTGCGAAACGGATTGCACAGAGGAAGGCATCTTTCCTTTTGTATATGACAATTTCCATTTATTTTTCTTCACATTTATTTTTTCCATCAATCGGACACTGCCTGATTGCCCTATAGGCCAGTCCAACCGTGCTGACTGACAACACTGTATTGGCATGTGTGCTGTAAAGAAATGAGTTAGGTGGGTGGACCACCAAACCCACAGTGGCGGTGCGGCAGCCGCCACACTAGCTGTCCGACCTCTGTATTATGACTTCGGTGGTTGGACCGCTGCTATCGCCAGAGATCTGCAATCCCTGGCGGTCTTGCAGCAGTCTGAGGCCACAATACACTGGCAGTGCAGCTGCTGCACCGCTAAGCATATTTTGAGTCCATGCCGTACTGGAACACGCTGTGTCGTTCCCACGGCGCTGCCGTTCTCCGGCTCTCCTATGAACCTTTGAAAGACAGCGCTGTGGGCCAGCCACCCCAAGACAGCCAGTACGAATTATAACTTGTAATCCGTTGGGCGGGCGGCAGTGGAGTTTGGCGGTGTGGGAGCGGGGCGGTGGCGTACAGCCCCGCTCCCACACTGCCAAAGTCATAATCAGGCCCTTAGTGATTTTAAAGATGGCCACATATGCTCAAAAGTGAATCATTTATGACTTGGGATCCCGGTTTCATGGATTTTGTTTTGTTTAGTATTCAGTGTGTATTTATCCCTATTGATTTTTTGTTCATTTTATTTGTATTCATTCATATTTATTTCGTGTTTTTGTAAAAAGCTGCAACTATTAGGTTTCCACATCTGTCAAATAAATGTACTCTTTTGCTTGAAAGTCTAACAGGTTCTAGCACTATAAGAAAACATATACCATAGAATACACTGATCTGAAATAACATTGTAGAACACCTTACAGGGCTGCTTATCTGAATCTATTTCAATTTCATTAGGAAACACTTACCTTTGTCTTTAATACCCCTACCTATCAATCTGCACAGCTACTTGTCTGGCCGCCATGACACACAACCCTGAAAGTCATTCAAAAAATGACAGATTTTCCGTTTTTTCTGCATTTAAAAATAAATGCAGGGGGCAAACACATTTTATTCTGTGGAAAACAGTGGTCTTTATGGCATGTCGTTTATTTCTCATGATGAGTTCAGGGCCAAAAGCAACAGTGTCATTTCCTCAGATCTGGGTCCAATATCTAGTGCATGGATGCCATTTCCCTGTCCTGTAACGTCGTCATTAGGTTAATTTTTGGTTTTGAAACGTGAAACATCCTACCTCTTTCTGGTCACAGAACGTAAGCAGATAGTCTGCAGAGCAGCATTCATATTCGAAGTAAATGAAATCTGGGTACAACACATGGTTAACTAAAAGCATAAAGAACAGCCTAATTTTCTGAATGGATGGGAAATGTCATTAAATCGCCCTCGAATGCAAACCTTCACACTTACTTTTTACTCGGAATCAATCACTTTACAGTTAATCAAGGAGGGAATCATCAAAAAGCGTGAATGAACTTTGTGGAGTGGGTAATTATTTCCACTGCTAGGAATCTTTGCCAATTAGTGAATTAGCAAAATAAAAAAATAAAACGTTAATTAAATAGTACTGATATTTTGGGTTTTTTAATGCATGCAGTTTCTGATGGTACTAATTCCCCATTTTTGCTATTCAATTCACCGACCTCTGAATAATGGAAGGCTGAGTTTGCCTTGCTGGTATTCAAACCTGAAACATCCAGAACACGGCATTTTGTCATCAGCGAAAGTTCAACTCACTGAGCCATCTTGTCAGCTTATGTACGTTCTATTGATCATAACAATGATTTATAAATAATATGCAATGAATAAAATACTTACTAAGGGTGCCTAAAATTCCTGACATTAAGCAATGTTCGCTCCTCCAATCTTTTTGAACAGACTGTTACAAGGAAACCTCACCCTTTTTCTGTGAAAAGATATTTCGAGATTTGCTTGCATTTCTAATTTTTTTGTATGCATTCTTGGGGTAAAAGCAAACATTTGTAATATACTCGAAACCAGATTTTAGTATTTCTCTTTGCTTTCTTTCTATTTAGCATAGTAGGCCCACCATGAACCCTTTGCTAGTCCTCCTCCAGACTTTATATCCTACAGCAGATGTATTTTTCTGAAGTGCAAACAGAATTAGAAGCTATAATACCAGAACTTGCATTGGCACCTCGCTTTCTAGTAGCACCAAGAAACTCAGTCAGGGTGTGCGAGCACTCAAGAAGTGCTCCAAACTACTCATGGGTTACACCAGGGTTCTCCAAAGTCAGTCCTGGAGGGCCGGATCCATGACAAATTTTTAGCATATCTCCATTTAGATAAATGTAGTTATCTTTAAAAATCTGAAATCTGGCATGGATCTGGCCCTCAAGGACAGACTTTGAAGAAACCTGGGTTACACCACGACCACCTGTCCCCAGAAGCTAAGTGGTTGATTTCTACTGCACCATGACACCATTGAGAAGGCCTTGACACCACGCATCACAGATATTGCTACTCTGCCTGACTACGGATATCCTCAGAAAAGTGTTTAAGTGGTTATTCTATTTTCTGGGGAAATTATCTACCTGCCTCTCCATTAACAAAAACATCTCTTCTGGGATTCCACAGCGACTGGTCCTCTTGCTAATTTGCCAAAATCGGCCAGTGGAAGGGGGCAGCGTGGCCCCCCTTTCCTAAAAGTAATATAAAAAAAGGCCAGGCACAGGGGGATGGGGTCCCCGGGGGCCAAAATTGGCCGAGGGAGAGGGGCTGCGTGGCCCTCTCCCCTATTACAGGTAGGCCGGGCCCCATGTCATCTGCGATGTCACTGACCACATGACTGTCAGTGAAATAATATGTGAGGTCATAAGCAGCGCATTGCCTGGGGTAAGTTATAGTTAGCTCAGGTAACTATAACTGCTGAATTTATATGATTTTGTACAAATGAAATCTGAGCCTAACTATAGCGTCCCTGTAACCTTTGGTTTTTTCCAGTGAATTTCTAAGGTTTTTTTTTTTTTAAATTCTATTTCCTAACTAGAACGTCCCTGTAACCTTTGGATTTTTAAGAGAACATATCATTTTAAAGTGCAGCAAAAACGGAAATTCTGCTTGTGGATACAGTGAAGCCCAGCAAACTCCCAACACTGGACACCAGCTACAGACTACCCCTCCCTTTCTCCAAAGTGGGTTAAGTAGTCCAGTAAATCTTGATTTTTTTTTAGGAATACCTGTTCACATAGTGATCGTCATGCTGAGATTTGTGGCTATTTCCTGTCTCAACAATTTTCCACCAGGTTAAATCTGCTGGTCTACCTGTGAAATGATGCTGTAAATTCTGACACATCAAGCGGATTTTAGTGCGAAAAAAACAATTTGGCATGCAAATCCACATTTTGACAAGAAAACTCTGAATTTAAGTTATGTATTGCACGTGGTAAGTAAAGCACCCTGCAGCTTTGCTATTCATTGAGTGCAAGAAGTGCAATAAGTACCCCCCCCCCTTACTGGGCCCACTGCCAATCAAGAGCTTTGTTTCACATGTGATGCACACTATCTGTGTACTTAATAAAATATGAGAACTTTAGGAGAAGATCCCTCCATGTTCAGTGCTCCAGATTTTGGAACTCTCTGTGTCTAGTTCAAACAGATATTGGGATATTCCAAAAAAGCTCATGACCACATCTTGCCTGAGAAGGTTGTTTGCCAGGATAAAGTGGCCTAGGGCTGCCATTACAGCGACACAATATAATATAAAATACATAATTTAATATGGTTCTCGTGGCAACCTAAAGGAACAAAGGTAGGACTTGCCTACTCAACATGGTGTGATCCATCGGCGGGGATTGTAAAGGTCACTTCAAGGACCTGCCATGTTGTAGCATGGCTGCCAGGTTCTCCTGCAGCAGACAAGGACATGCCTAGGAACTCTTGATGGGTAGGATGACAGAGTAGGAGAGGGTGATTCCTAGAACAGACCATTATTTACAGCCAAAAAAAAGAAACTGTACAAATGCAGAGACAAAGCTGGGGCCGATGATGGGGAGACTTCCCACTCACAGAAATTGTTAGTACTCGAAAGACTCATAGTAAAACTTCTTTTGCACCTGAACAGAAAATCCCCCAAAAAAATACAACAATCTATTCTAAGAGCCGTTATACTGACTGAACCAACGCATGGCAGAAGGTTGACTGCTATTGGCTCATTCTAAATTCAAATGTTTCTCTGCTTAGAAGAATCTTCTATTTTGCTAAGGCCTGGTGAAGCCAACTGCATTTTGTTGTATAAACAGGGGCGTAGTGTGGTCAGTAAGACTGGGGGGAGGTGGGGAAGAGCTTCAGATTTTCCAACAATCACACTGGCATAAAATGTTAAAATACATTATACGACAAACAGGGTGCATGAGAGGGGCGTAAGCAGCAATGGACAGAGAGAGGAATGCGAATTGGTAGGAGTACTAAGAGAGAAAACACAATATTTTGTAAAATTACCAATTTGTTTGAGCCTTTCAAAACCGAGAGAAGGAGAGTGTGTGTGTGAGCCTTTTTTGTTGTTTTTATGCAAAAATCCCAGGCGACATCCAACAGACACCTCACCATACCCGACTGAAAGCACCTGTACCCAACGATTCGTCATAAAATATATTTATTAGGGGGGGTGTAACACCCCAACGCCTCCCCCCGAAGCTACATCCCTGACTAGCTACAACCCTGACTATGACCAATGTCAACTTCCTGAAGCCAAGAGGACCCAAACCTGTTTCAAGATCAGTAGGTGACAAAGCACTGTTTTATTGTTGTTAATCTGCTCTGTAGACTTCCTCCAACAGGGCAAGTACTTATCGTACTTTTTGGGAATTCATTAGCATCTGCATGAGCACTCTTGGAATCTACCACAGTCTGAGATTTTGAGGAGAACTACTCCTGGCCAATATTTACTCTGTTAGCCCAGCAGAAACGCATTTTCTATATTTTACTCTGTATGTAGAAGTGGCCTAGAGACAGCTTTTGCTGTCTTGCTAGTCTCATTAAATTAAAACAAAATTGTAATTAAAACGTATATAAACATATAGACACAGAGGGGCTTTGGGTCAGTCCACTCTTACTATTGGCTCTCTTGCACTGTAAGCGATGGCATTTTGCGCGCTCATTTGCGCACATCTGCCTAAAAAGAACAGCATGTTAGTGCCAGGGCTGGTGGGTCAAAACTTTACTTTGCAATTTCTTTTTTCTTTCCATTCTTCGTGATTTTGTTCTCACCGTTGTGTGTTAATTTTATTTTTTTTGTGATTCAGGTGTGTTTTATGTAGGTCTTCAGGTTATTGTAATTCCAAGCCAATAATCTATTTTATGCGACAATAAGACTCTTCTCCTGTAAAGTGGATTAAAACAAAAAAAAAAAGGGTTTCTATATCTGGTCTAGATTAGAAGAACCCATTCTGATCTATTAAAAATATTTGCTCATGATATATATCTTTTTTAATTTGAGAAATATGTTGCGAGCATACCGCTGCCACATTTAAATGCTTTTTTCTTTTTCCTATTTACTTTTTCTTTTAGTTTGTGGCATATGTTTGTTTATATAACAAATAAGAAATGTAACCATTACATCAGCTAGCCGAGGCGAGACCTATTGGCCTAACACTGCCTGCTCTCCTTATTGAGATATGCCATACACTCGCAACCCCATGAAAATTGGTTGTGTATCTTACCATAGAAACATAGGGCCTCATTAGGATGGCGGGCGGATGAAAGTCCGCCCGCCACCCTAGCGGTGCTGGGACCGGCCGCCAGACGTGCGGCAGTCCCGCACCACTGATTAGGATGCGACCGCCACCCTGGCGGTCGCATCCTGCATCTTTGACATTGCGGCGGGTGCTGCTTACAGCAGCACCCGCCGCAATGCCAAAATGGCATGTTGTGCATTGCCATGCACAACGTGGCAGGCACCGCGCGGTGCCTGCCACCTTGTGCATGGCAATGGTACCCCCCCCCCCCCCCAAGTGCAGCCCCCACCCCCACACCCCCCCGGGGACCCGCAACGGGCCCCCAAAGCGATTCCCGCCAGACTTTGTCGCCATGGAAAGGCTCTAAATGCCACACATCCTAAAATGGATGGCGGTGCCTGCTGGGCACCGCCACCATATTAGGCCCCCAGTCCGCCCGGCCGGCAATCGTAACCATTGCTGGCCGGCGGAAAAGCGGCGGATGCATTTTGCGTCCGCCGCGATACACCCCGCCATAATAATATGGCGGGGGTAATTCTGGTTAGGATGGCGGGCGGATCGCCACCGCCGGGCCGGCGATCCGCCCGCCATCGTAATCAGCCCCATAGTAGCTAGTCCCTCTTTATACATGTTGGCTGGGTGGAAACGTCTGTCCAAAATGTTTGTGAATAGCCTCAAAAGTATCAGTTTGTGGGTGTTCCACCAGTGGCGTAACGAAACTTGAGGGGGCCTCCCTGCAAAGTACATGGAGGGGCCCCCTTCCGGACCTACTCAGGAGCTCTCAGGCCAGGGTACTGTGCTGAGGGGGCCTCCCTGGAGCTCGGGCCTCCCCCGCACTGCGGGGGCTGCGGTGCCTTTGTTACGCCACTGTGTTCCGCGTATGTTGTATGGCTACGGTCCCTGTCAATCTTCTTTTTCCATCCATGACGAACTATGGTTCGAAATCGGATATAGGGTCAGGCGCGTAGCTTACATTGGTGAAGCAGATGCAGTAGCACTGGGGCCCAGAGGCCCATTGAAGTTTGATTATTACTGTATTTCACACTTCAAATAGTAGCCAAGGGGCCCATTTTGTTCCATGCTCTAGGGTCCACGACACACAGCCAACGCCGCCGTATAGTGGCTGGTTTTCCCACAATCATGAGCAAACTGTATGCGTCTAAAATGACAATTATCATTATTCTCCATTCCAAGCAGAAAATAACGCTTACCCCGAGACAGACTCGTACATCTTGTGCAAGAGGGGACTAACTTTCTCCACGGCCACTCCAGCTTTCCTTAACCGTCTCCATTTTAAGAACATGTTTATATTCTTTTTTATTTTCTAGACACTATTCAATACAGCAGTTCACACAGCAGCTTTTGAGTTGGGGATTCAGGAGGGTTGGTTTAGAATACGCATGTATAACCAATGACAAGTAGCAATTCGTTCAGAAAGTTATTATTGTAGTATGTAAATTAAGAGGCTTATTTGAACGGTAAAGGTCTCCTACAAACAATACAGTCTAATGTATTGATTTCTTTCCATTTCACAAAAAACACAATGGGCACTTCTCTAGTGCTTAATTTGAGCCGGTGATTTCCGATGCTCAGCGCCAGTTAAGGACACATTCATTTATGGTAGGCACGGGGAGATTAAGTGATTTTTAAGTGATCACAGGAGCCGCTGCCGAGACTCGAACCTAGGGGCACATTACGATGGCGGGCGGACTTTCCGCCCGCCACCGCAACGGAATGCGGGACCGTCCGCAAGGGGTGCGGCGGTCCCGCCATGGGTATTAGGATGCCACCGCCACGGTGGCAGTGGCATCCCATATTGTTCGCATTGCGGCGGGCGGTGCTGTCACCAGCACCCGCCGCAATGCGAAAAACGCATGTTGTGCATTTGAATGCACAACGTGACAGGCACCGCGCGGTGCCTGCCACCTTGTGCATTCACATGTAGGGGGGTACCATAGGTACCCCCCATGTGCACCCCCCACCTCCCCCAAATCCTGGGGGCCCGCAACGGACCCTCAGAAGCAACACCGCCATGGAAAGGCTGCTTTCCGCCAACATCCTAATATGGATGGCGGTGTCTTGCACCATATTAGGGTCCTTTACCGCCCCTGTGGGACCGGCGGAAAACCGGCGGACGGTCTTTCCGTCCGTTGGGCTCTTACCCCGCCATCGTAATATGGCGGGGGAAATGGCATGCGGGTGGTGGGAAATGGCAGGCGATCCGCCCGTCATTGTAATGACCCCCCTGGTTCCAGAGCCCTGAAGTCAGCAGCTCTGGCCAGTACGCCACATCCTCTCCCCACTTTCATGGTTTGTAGTTGGTTCTGTTTTAGGCAGCACTAACAAGAGAAATGGGCTGGTGCAAGCTGCCTCCTGACGAGAGACCCGGCACTTATTTTTTTTTAACAAATTAACCACTGCACCTTTTGTTGGTTTCTCTTAGAACTGGGAGTGAGAGAGTTGGGTCTTGTGAGCAGACCTAGGGTGGAATGAATGCTTAATCTTGAAGGGCAAGTCAATGAAGGTAAGGAGGTCACCAAAGTTGTAGAGCTTTTAGAAGGGAGTTTGTTCCATCGCCTGGGCAACAAAATATTTCACGGCTGAGAAATTGGGATGACCTGTTACCAGAGTCTACTCTAGGTTGACACTGCGTATATTGTTACAATTCAGATGTGGGGATAAAAGTAAAGAAGCAACAACAGACCTAACTGAGGGCCTCATTAGGATGGCGGTCAGACTTATGTCCGACTGCCATCCATTTGGAAACGGGGCTGCCCGACTACAAGTCGGCGGTCCCGCAAGCTGAATTAGGATGCAACTGCCACCACAGTGGTCACAATGTCTATATTTTATATTGCGGCGGGTGCTGCGGGCTGCAGCACATGCCACAGTACAAAAAATAGACATTAAACATATCCCTGCACTACGTGGCAGGCACGATGCGGTGCCTGCCACATGGTGCAGGGATATGTATGGGTCACCACGGGGAAGGGGGCCCGCTACGGGCCCCCAATGTCCCTTTCCTCCTGCCTTTTCATGGTGGGTTCACCACATTGAAAGGGCCGGTAAAAAGGAACATGGTTATACCTACGGCAGTGCCTGGCAGGCCCCGCCACCATTGTAGGTATTACTTCACCTCCAACTGACCGACGGGCTCCTTGAGCCAGTCAGATCCGTGGCGTTCAGTCTCTCCGACCACCACCCATCCGCCCGCCATCCTAATGTGGCGGGCGGAAAACACCATTACGATGGCAGTAGGACCGCCAACGACGGGCTGTCGGTGGCGGTCCAACCGTCATCGTAATCAGGCCCTGAGTCTGTAGGCATTTGATAGTAACACAATATTTGCAGTGGTGTGTCTGCAGTGCACAGGAAACATTTTCTGATTTGGGCTCAATGTACAAGAGTCTTGAGAACTTAGAACAGAAGGTGCTTATAGTTAGTGGATGGTTATTTTTAGTGGCATATGTAGTGTGCATGAGGCCTATTTAAATTGTGTTAGGAAAAAAAGGGAAAATAAGGAAAAAAGAAAAATTATGATATATAGTGGTCTTAATTCGTATGAATTGTAATGGTTTTAATCAGTTTCTCTTTACTGTTGTCATAAGATAGAAATAGGTGATTTATTAAAGGCACCTAGCACTTTGTTTCGACTACTTTGCATAAATTAGTCACTCAGTGTTAAAACACCGTTTGTAGGAACCCTTTAAATACAATCATACTAAGAAGGTGCAATAAGGTCCATGCTCTGAAATATTTGAATATTGAAGTCCTCCTTCCTAACTTTTAATTGAGCAATGATATTTGGATTATATTTCATAGTAGTCTCACTCGAGGCCTAATGAAATAAACCTTGGGGATTTTAACTGATTGAAGATGGATTTTATGTTGTTACTTATTGATGATGTTCTATTTGGTAATTATATTGTGATACATTGTAAGTTTTAATTAACTGAACAATAAAGTTTTTACTACCACTATTGCTGCTTACTACTAGAACAGAAACTGATATGGACTACAGGCTCCGGAAGCCACTACAATGATCACAGCCTTGCTTGTGCACGATCAAAAGCTACCTGACGCAGGTAGACAACTCGACACGAAACCTGTATATCTCCATATACGCTTAACATAAACCGCAAGTGATTGTGCTGGATTGAAGTGAGCTACAAATGATAACCTCTCTTAAGGGAAAAAGTCACTCTAGTAAAAGACATTTCAAATCAAAGGAAAGAAATAATGTATTGAAAGCTAAGGGCAATTACTGCCTCAGCCACGGAGGAAGGGGGCACTGATGAAGTCAGAGCAGGGCATTATGGGAAAAGGAAATAAATATGCAACATTATAACCCAAAGGAGTGGCTCTAAGTCACTCATTTTACAGGGCTTTCCACAAAAGCTGTGCTTTTCTTTCATATTAGACTAAAGGGCAAAGCAATACATTTTTACTGCATTCTATTTCCCAATTAGTGGTGCTCCACGTGGTAATAAAACAACACAAACCGTTCTATATGTAAATGGCCTGCACCGGCTCACAAAAGCAGACAGGAGAGGGCTGCAGGACTGCTCTCCATCCCTGGGAGCTGGACTAGGGAGAAGCCGGTAGATGACAAAGACACCAGAGACCAATGGGCAGCTTTACAAAGAGGAGACAGGTGAACATGGGAAGGATCAGGCATGCAACGCCCATAGGGCTCAAAGGGCTTCAGCCCCCCCCCCTGTTGTGAGTGTCAGCCAGGGCTGAGATAGCTTCCCCACACACACATACACAGACGGTTCTTGAGCTGCTGTGGGCTGGCTGGTCTGGCCTCTTATCGCAGCCGCACTCGAGAATTTCACAGGCTTTAAAAGACCATTTACTTGATAACGAGGCTTTGTTGTTTTTTCACCCGTTCCTACATCCCCTGCATCTCCACTCTGCCTACTCCTTAAAGTTGCAAATTACTTTTGCGGCCACAGGGTGAGAATGCATTTCCTGAAAAGTAACCTTAGGCTTTGTTTTTTTGCAGTTTTATACAGCTCGAACTCCACTCGAAGGTATTGAGGCACTTTTGCATGAGCACCAGTTACATTATACAAGGACACATTGCTGGAAGTATTAGGCCCTCCCCCGTGAAATGTGGCTCTAGTTGCGCCCCTGGGAAGGATACATTAGGTGAGTGCTTTCAATGCCCTGTGCTCTGAGAGATTCATAGGTTTCTCTATACCAGTTGGTACATACTGCATTCAGAGACAGTTAGTTGGCACTCGCACTCATTACATTCCAGAACCCAAGCTAAAAACAACAATAAACCCAAAATGTTCCAGTAGAAAAAACTGTTTATTGGAGTCACAGCTTTGCCTAGTAATCTTTGTTCACTGTGTTGCTATCGTTACATAACATATACAAGAGAACAATATAGGCTTATTAACTCCTGCACTTTATTTTCTTACTACTGCCACTTTTTGATATCACGGCGCATAAATACGCAGCAAAAAATTAGCCTGAGTGCATTGGAACAATTAAAACAACTGCAGCGCAAGCGGCTGCTCTGTTTTTTAGCGTGCAATGTGTTCTTGAAGCACTGCGCGCAAAAATATAGCACCAAATGTGGTTTTACATTTTGTGCAATTGAACGCAACTTTGCGTAATTTCCCCCAAATTCCGTGTAATTATGAAAAAGCAAATGAAGGAAGTATCTCACACCCCAAATCAGAATTACATCCCTAAGTGCTCGCAATAGTTTATCACAGGTCAGCAGTGACTTCACAATAGTCTGGCACTTCATGGTGGGGCTGAACAGGATCTTCTTCCCTCTGAAAAAGACAAAGAAAATGGTGCTCAGCCTCCGAAACACACCTGCATGGCCGGCTTTAGGGCGGTTCGCCCTGTGCGGACGCACTGGGCGCTGACCTGGAGGGAGCTACTGACCTCAAGACAGGTGCTGTGTTTAGCAATAACGTACGATTTAAAGGCACCTGCTGCAGAGTTCCTTGTGTGTCCAGCTTTCAAGCAGCAACAAAAATGTCATGATAACTCTTGTGATTTCTGTTCCTGCTAGAGAGATCGGAGTTAAGTAGCGCAGAGGGTTAATATGCCCACTGCAAAGAACAGATCTGTATTTTATGTGGATAGCTGAATGGATTAGTAAAGCCAGCCTTTACCAGCGCTTTAAAAGAAATTAAATGTATTTGAGAGAGGGACTGTGGAGAGATGAGAGGCACTTTTGTAGAGTGGAAGTGAGGGAATCTGAGGAGGTCAGAAGGGGGTGGGGCGCCAAAAAAGATTGTCGTACCAGGTACCATGAACGCCAATGCCGACCATGCACACCTGCAGTCAGCTGGCAGAAGGGAGATAAAAACTTTTACCTCTCCCAGAGCACAGACTCTGCATTTGAGCGCCTGAACGCTTCTCCCTCTAAAACTCAGAGGTTAAACCATGTTCCCCACAATTGCCTCAGCCCTTCAGGACCCCCTTATCTTCTTAAATACTGTACTGTAATTCTATCACATAAAACTCTGTCTTGTCTTCTGTCCCAGGGGCGGCTCCTCTGCTAAGGCGGCGGAGCGTTGCCCCACTGGCGAAATGCCAGCACACAGAAGAAACCTAAAATGACAATAAAACTATTTTATTGTCATTTTATTTTTCACTTTTAGACCGCGACTGCAATTTTGGGGCACGGCGGGGCCATGTCTCCGCATCAGCAGGGGGGGGGGGGGGATGTAGTAGGCACTGAAAGGAGCATGTAGGTTTGGCCGGCCCAAACCTACATGCGCTCTTTGATATCTCCAGGCTCTTCATCAGTGCTCAGGCTCCCAGTCACCACCGAGTGTTAAACTGGCCCACTCCGCCCAATCTCAGCGCTTCTCTCATGCTGGGAGAAGCGCTCGGATTGGGTGTGGACTGGGAGCCTGTGCTCCTGGGGATTGTAGTGCCAGGAGCAGCGAGGTGCGGCAGGACAAGGGAGCAGAAGAGTGCGGGCCGGCGAGGAAGCAGAAGAACGCGGGCCGGCAGCGAAAGGTAAGTGTTTAAACTTGTATTTTATTTTTTCTTTCGCTGCCACGCTGTCCCCCACCCCCCACCAAGTCGGATTGGCAGCAGCCGCTGTGGTTCTGTCCACGTGGGAAGCAATGCAGCAAAACACATGGCTAAGGAGGAGCTTTAACAGGGAGAGTTTTAAATTTGTATAGTTCCAATGGAACATAGAGGTTGCTTCAAAGCACTTTATAGGGATAAAGTCGGCGTGAAAACAAGAACATTTGCAAAGAGATGTAAACAGTAACCCATGGAAGAGGCCTTAAGCCGGATACCTTACATCTTTCTTCAATACAAAATATTTGTCTTGATGTTAGGGGTGTTATGGGTATGCATCAAGGAATAGCGGAGGTCCAAATATGAATATAATCTGCATAGCATAAGATACTCCCTTTCAAAATGGCACTATATGTTGTTACTGACCACTGAGCATCTCTCAAAGGTCAGAGACAAAAGCCTCTAAAGGTCTGTAACAGCTGATCACTGAGCTGAACATTTTACCCAATATCCATACTGTGGGCCTTATCCCCATGTGTGCCAAAGGAAAACCCTTCTTGCCGATTCACATCCAGATGTTGCCCACAGCCACACACCCCTGTCTCTTTAATCTGCTCTCCAGTCATTTAAAGAAGTGAGGTTATGATTTCCCTTTTCACAGCAACACAAACTTAATAAGGCCACCATTTTGTTTCCACGGATGTAAATTTCTTACAAAATGTTGATTGTTTGCTCTGATCCTGTGAATACATTAATCATCTGCATCCTACATGCTCTTCATTTGAGCATGTGGTGTGCACTCAATTTCATCAGCCCTAGATGAGGAGGTCCATCTCATTAACTTAAAGTTAGTAGGCACTGGCTTATGATGGAAGCCAATTCATAGAGCTGTTGCGATAGAAAGAGAGCAGTGGAGGGGCGGTTTCTGCGGTGGACCAGGGTTCACCTGGTGGTTATTCAATTCTGGACTTAATAGGTGGTCTGTCCTCATTCTTTGGGTACCGTTCCCAAAGGGGGATGCAGACCACGAAGCTTCAAGAAGATATATCAAAATCAAATGATGGTTCAGTTTCTTCTTGGATGCAGTCAGACTAGGAAGAGTCCTTAGATCTGTACCCAATAGGTCCCAGAGGTGAGCACCCAACATCTAAATCGATCTTCCTCTAAGTTTCTTGCAGTTCTATCTGGCTCATGCAAAAAAAAATGCCTTTCTTGATGTCAACTATGGCCATTACCCTTACGCATGTAGGACCAGTACCTTTCAAAGCTTTGTAAACTCCACTGGGATGCTTGAATTTTATACCAACGAGAGCTAAATGATGCGATTCAATGCATTTAAGTTGCAGCAGAGCTTGGAAACTTCTTTTTATAGATTTTGCAATATCTTTCTTGGGGGCCCTGGTGTACAATATATTGCAATGCTCAAGTTTCCATAATACCAAGGCTTTGGTCAGTTCAACATGGTGAGGAATCTAGAGCTGTGACTACTATTTCATGCGTAGAAGCCTTATATAGGGGTTGGTGTTTTTATCCATGTGGAAATCTGATGATCAAAAGAAAGATTCTCCTTGAAACATACTCTTTGATTCTTTACAGACTGTTTTTAAAAGCCGATTCCTGAACACAGAAGTCCTGGATACAACTGGGTCAGTCCTGAACAGGAAGAAAAAAATTCTGAGTATTTGTAAATGAACTAAAATGCAGAGGTCATTACCTTTAGGCAAGATAGAGTGAAAGAATAATTGTTCCATCTACTGCTCTCCGAAGATGCAATCTCCTGCCTCTTTTGAAAACTCTGAACATGTTTGGGGACTGCTGGCACCCTACCAAGGATCCTTGCACTGCTAAATTTCACAAGGAACGAGGCCTAGCCATTTGCCTGGTGCTGTGCCACTTTGTTAATTAATCTCTTTGCTCTGGCATTGTGCTTACATAGTCAAATCAGTTTGAAAAGGCTGCAACCAGTCAACTTCAACAATATGTTGAGTCTTACAACAATCCTGAACACCATCAAGCCAGCTCCCTGCCCGGTCTCAATACCGAGGACATGCTTTTGTTTCTGTTGGATGATTCCGGGATGGTGGAAATGTCAGGGTTCTTATTCCGTTCATCTTTTGGCTGCTTCCAAAATCATCTATCAGTCCTCTTGCCACTGCTCAAAAAAGCTGACATTCAGGGCACAGTCCTTAAGTGGGTTGAGTCTTTCCTTCCAGGTAGTGTCCAAAGGGTTTCTTTCCCCCGTTGAGCCCTACGTTGCTCCCAGGGTGCCACCTTTCTCCCCTCCTCCCAAAATCTTGTGTAGCAACAGAGATATGTGTTTCATGGCGCTTAGCCATAGACAGTACGATACAAAAGGGGATGATGGACGGAACGTTTGAGCCAATCAAACACTCACCCCCAGTCAACTGATCTGGGTTTAATCCATCATCATTCTTTAGCTCACTCCACCACCCCAGTTCAGACATGGCCATATGCAAATCAGTCTGACCCTGTGCCTCATGGGAACAGTCCAGCCCGAACTGCCAAGCCATGTCTTCCCTGGACCGGAAACAAGCATCCTAGGGCCGGTTTCTGGCATTCCAGCCGTCATCAGCCAGGCTTGCTTGAATCCAGTGGCAAAGTGAGCAAGGGACCCACGTCTGGGCATACCCCCGCCAACTTAGGGCGAACAAAGCGATACAAAGGGGATGATGGACGGAACGCTTGAGCCAATCAAACACTCACCCCCAGTCAACTGATCTGGGTTTAATCCATCATCATTCTTTAGCTCACTCCACCACCCCAGTTCAGACATGGCCATATGCAAATCAGTCTGACCCTGTGCCTCATGGGAACAGTCCAGCCCGAACTGCCAAGCCATGTCTTCCCTGGACCGGAAACAAGCATCCTAGGACCGGTTTCTGGCATTCCAGCCGTCATCAGCCAGGCTTGCTTGAATCCAGTGGCAAAGTGAGCAAGGGACCCACGTCTGGGCATACCCCCGCCAACTTAGGGCGAACAAAGCGATACAAAGGGGATGATGGACGGAACGTTTGAGCCAATCAAACACTCACCCCCAGTCAACTGATCTGGGTTTAATCCATCATCATTCTTTAGCTCACTCCACCACCCCAGTTCAGACATGGCCATATGCAAATCAGTCTGACCCTGTGCCTCATGGGAACAGTCCAGCCCGAACTGCCAAGCCATGTCTTCCCTGGACCGGAAACAAGCATCCTAGGACCGGTTTCTGGCGTCCATCATCCCCTTTTGTATCGCTTTGTTCGCCCTAAGTTGGCGGGGGTATGCCCAGACGTGGGTCCCTTGCTCACTTTGCCACTGGATTCAAGCAAGCCTGGCTGATGAAGGCTGATAGCCTGAAACCGGTCCTAGGATGCTTGATTCCGGTCCAGGGAAGACATGGCTTGGCAGTTCGGGCTGGACTGTTCCCATGAGGCACAGGGTCAGACTGATTTGCATATGGCCATGTCTGAACTGGGGTGGTGGAGTGAGCTAAAGAATGATGATGGATTAAACCCAGATCAGTTGACTGGGGGTGAGTGTTTGATTGGCTCAAACGTTCCGTCCATCATCCCCTTTTGTATCGCTTTGTTCGCCCTGAGTTGGCGGGGGATGCCCAGACGTGGGTCCCTTGCTCACTTTGCCACTGGATTCAAGCAAGCCTGGCTGATGACGGCTGGAATGCCAGAAACCGGTCCTAGGATGTTTGTTTCCGGTCCAGGGAAGACATGGCTTGGCAGTTCGGGCTGGACTGTTCCCATGAGGCACAGGGTCAGACTGATTTGCATATGGCCATGTCTGAACTGGGGTGGTGGAGTGAGCTAAAGAATGATGATGGATTAAACCCAGATCAGTTGACTGGGGGTGAGTGTTTGATTGGCTCAAACGTTCCGTCCATCATCCCCTTTTGTATAGCCATAGACAGTAGGCAACTCATAAGTCGACTGACAGAGAAGAAAAGGGGTCACTATGTTCTGTCACCTTGCTGGTTTCTGCCAAGAATGACTTCTAATTTTTTAAATCTCAATCCAGGAAAATAAAAAATTGTTCTTATTCAATGATAACCTGGTAACCAAACTCAGTGGGGAAGTATTCCTCCCTGCACATCAGTAGCAAGACACCTCTGCATTCACTTAAAGCCGAGCCTCCCTCTGACTTATCATAGTTTAGCATTTTCCAAGACTAGTGTTTTTCACCTTCTATATCCAAGGAGAATTCTTTGCCAGTTGTTTTCCCTCAGAGGGTCAGAGTAATCACAGCCTTCATATATGCACACCTGCAAGCAAAATGTATCTCAGTCTTCTAGAATATGGAATCCATACGCTCCACTGCATGTCGACTGCTACTGCTCACTTCTGTTAGAATTGAAGAAAAACAATCATATACCCCAGCATTGGACCAGCTGCTCTGGTTGTCAGTTTCCCAGGGAATCACGTTCAAGACTCCTTGAGTGGTCTACCATTTTAAGCTACAATCTCCTCTTCCTTCTCGACCAATATAGGACACATCAGTGTTCCCAAAACTTGATATTCTTCTGAAAATTCTTTGAAAATACCCTCTTTTCATCTTGCAGCTATAAGTGCACACTTTTTTCGGTTTCAGGAGGCTCAAGTGTAGAATAGTCCACCACTCCGCTAAATGGCATTGTCACCCACCTTCAGTTCCACAGAGCCTTGAAACCCCAACTTTACATCTAGCAAGGGCTCTGACACCCATAATACTGTTCCCTTAATTGCTATGGCAGCAAATAATGGATGAGTGGGACGGGTATGCCCAGACGTGGGCCCTGTGCTCTCCAAGACTCTAGAGTCAAGCTAGCCTGGCTGATGAGGGGTGATACCCCAAAACCGGTCCCAGGATGCTTGTTTCTGGTCCAGGGAAGACCTGGCCTGGCAGTTCAGACTGGACTGTTCCCATTGGGCACAGGGTTAAGACTGATTTGCATATGGCTGGGTTTAAACTAGAATGGCATGGGGAGCAAAACACCGATGGATTTAGGCCCAGATCTCTGTATTGGGGTGAATGTTTGACATTGTTCAACATTCTGTCCATCAATTGTTCTTTTTGCATTTGTAACCCATTGATTTCAGCAGCACCGTGCATATTTTTAAGATGGGATTTTCTGCTTTTATAAATGCCCCAAAACATAAAATGTTACCATGGCGAGTATAGCAAATAAAGCAACTGCAGAAATCCCATTTGCTTCTTTTATACTCACTAACAACCATGTAAACATATGCAACCTTAATAAACTGCACTTTAGAAACTGCCAAATGCCCCAGTACAATTACGCCTCAAACCTATTTGTTTAAAAGGTGTCCAGCATTTTTTAGGTAAACAAGCATATTTCACAGCAATTAATAATGTCCAATAATATTCCAGGGACATAAAAGGGACCCCGGAGACACCTGATAATTTATCATCAGGGGTACATTATATAAAACACTGGATTTAATTTGTGTATGAAATTCACATCAATTGTTAGTTGCTGCATTAGGAAAGTGTTTTATAGTACAGAAAAACATTGCACATGCTCTATGATTAAGGAAAACTGCTGAATAAGGTGTGTTCCTGGATCCCAAAGCGGGGTAAAAAAGGAAAATGAATGCTCACTGCAGGTAGACATGGATAGATTGAATCTGTAATTACAGCCGAGCACAGCTGCTCCACAGGCACCCAGTAATAGGCTGACCAGCGAGGCCTGGTGTCATCTAAATGAAAAGAAAAGACCAGCTGTTGCTGTACGTCGAGACTCCCTAGCTGCAGCTCTCAGCCTCTGTCTTATCTGCCATTGAGTGATTTGTTTCAAATGCATGTTCTGGTCTATTCGAACAGAAGGAAACTCGCTAAATGAGATCATTTCTTCATGGTGTCACCAAAGGATTACACAAAAAAGAAAATGCCAGATGGGTTATTTTTTTAGGCAAGACCTTTTGATTTTACTAAAATTATATACATAAGATACTTATAAGGGCTTTCAGTCGGCCTCTTCATTCATTGGTGTGCCATTGTGTCATTCACATTTTTAGGTTTCGCCTGCACAGCGCTGTGCTTGAGAAATCTAATGCTTTCAATATAAACTTAAAAGGGACTTACATCCTGCCTCCTCACTTTCCTGGCTTCTCATTTGTTCCTGTGCGTGCCACTTACCTTTCCTTCATTTCTATTGGCTGTAGCATATTTTTCAGCATTTACCAATGCTTGTTCCTCGTCTGCTTCTCTTATCAGTTTCCCACCGCCTAAATACTGTTAATATCTGCTTCAGTGGAACTATATTTTCATAACGGTTTGCCTTTTACTCTTGCAGCATATTTATATAACAATTTATCACCTGGAGAGATCAAGTGATTTGCATAGAATCACAGGATGTTGCGCGCCGCCGTCGAGACGCGAACCGGGATCTCCAGCTCTCGAATCAGCAGCTCTGGCCACTGTGCCACATCCTCTCCACTCCCGTGTTATCTGCCAGGGACCTCTTTCCTTCTCCCAAACGATGATTGATGAAAACAGCTCTTTATTAATTGCATAGGTGAAACCGATGCATTACCAATGCTTGTTCTTCCACCCACTTCAGCATACAGCATGGGTCTTCAAATTGGGGGATGGCCTCCCTAGGGGGGGCCTCAAGGGATCCCAGGGGGACACCAGGCTCTGGCCAAAAGAAGCATTATTCTGATAACAGTGCTTTGTTTTAAGCGAGCGGCAGCAAGCCGCTCTGTAATGAGCCATCACTAATATGTTTTGTCATTTATATCCTGGCTGGGAATGTGTGTCAAAAGGGAATGTACTCCAAATATTCTTCAAAACCCCCACACCCATTTCTAATAATCACACTGTGGATACTTTAAAACGTTAGTAAGGCCTGCCTGACCAGAATAGTATGTTTGGCAATCATGTATTTGATTGCATTTTTAAATCGTCATGAAAATTCCACGGCAATGTTTAAATAAGTCTAGACATATTTAAACATTGCCAATTTTATAGAATAATTGTGAAAAATTCTGAGGGGGGGGTCCAGTGATTTTTTTCCACTGGGATGGCGGCATTAAAACTTTTAAAGACTATGGCACACAGTGTGGGTTAGTGGTTCAGCCCACTAGAACCATTCGCTGGCTTCAATGAGAGTGAAAGCCTTCTCCTGTATCACCAGGAGCATTTTCACACATAAAGTAGTTCCCATCACTGCCAGGGACTACAACAGCAACGTGTGCTTTTTGAGACCTAAAAACACTTTTTCTTTTGGCCATTGTTTTTAATATTGGTGAGGACTCAACAGTTGCCCCAACAATAAAGGTTGACAAAGCCAAAAGGTTGGCAGACAATCCTACATCTATTGGCTTTGCCAATCCTCCAACAGGTATCAGGGAGAGAATGCACTAAGTATGAGGTGGTGGGAAGTGTAGTAGGTGAAAGGAGCTATTACATTGCACAACTTGCAGTTTGCATCACATATGGATGCAATGTTGGGCTCTACATCCCAACATGGCAATCTATGAGGAATTAGGCTGATTTAATCTTATCAAAAATGTGAACAGATAAAAATGTCCATAATGTAAAAGATGTATTTTAATATTTCACAATAATGTGCACGCAAATATAAAGAAGATCTACAATGTTGCTGTTTTTCTTTCTAATTGTGTTCTTAAGGAAGACATAAGGCGGGTTTTCTTGTGTTGAGGCAACAAGTAAAACCGAATCAACCGAGCATCTGCAAAGTCAATCTATCTCACTTCTATTAGGTGTGCATGCTCTTTGTTGTAATGAACGTGTAGCGTGTGGTATGTTTGGAGGCATAAGGAAATAACAGGACCCATATGCCCACAGACAACATCCTGAAACAATATCTCTCTCTCTCGCCCACACAGGTAGACATTGCTTAGGTGCTCAGATACATTTATGGCTGAGTTATTGTATACAAGGTTGAACTTATGGTTAGATGTCTAGGTGCATATAATGAGGAAAGGTATATAAATGTGTGCCGTTACAAGGCTTGATTGATGCAAGTATGGATGGATGTTTGGGGTTTAATGGATGAATGAGTGGGTGGATGGATGGATATGTGTATGGTTGAGGGCAGACTATGGATGCTTCAGAGTGGACTGATGGATGAATAGATGTGTGTGGATGGTGGATCCATGTCTGTGGATGGACTGAGAAATACAGGAATGCATGGATGGATAAGAGTGAGGAGAAGGTTGATGGGCAGGTGACAGTGGGCGGATAGATTGGGGTCCCCATGCTAGAGGTCGGGTGGGGCTGAGGTGGTGAGTGGTGGAGTCCGGATTTTAGGAAGGCTGCATTTTGCCCTCCCAGAAAGAATTTTTTTCATACACAATTGGTTCCAAAATGATGGAATTTCTGGATGAACAAATCTTACAATCGGGGCGAGCTTGCCGGCCCCAGTGGCGTAACGGAACTTGAGGGGGCCCCCTGCAAAGTACATGGAGGGGCCCCCTTCTGGACTTACTCCGGAGCTCTCAGGCCATAGTACTGTGCTGAGTGGGCACCCTGGAGCTCGGGCCCCCCGCACTGAGTCTGGGGGTACCTTTGTTACGCAACTGGCCTGCGGTAAGTCAGTAGAGTAGCCACTGTGTCATGGGCCATAGTGTAAGGAAGTAAGTGGGCTACTGTTTGAACCATAATCAGGGGTCAGTGGGCTCCTCAGGCCTCCGGGGCCAGACCTACTGCACCTGTTGCACCAATGAAAGCGCCGCCCCTGAAATAAGTGCATTTTTAGTGGGGAATAGGGAGCGAACCCACATGTTCAGAGCGTTGAGAAGGCCTGACAGACCGCACTCGGTCTCTGGTGCAACCAAGCCACTCGCCGTCCCGCTCTGCTAACGAGAATTCCTTCCAGCGGAGGGAGGTCTCTGACATTTCTAATAACCACTAAGCGCGCATTATTAAATATAAATTCCTTCATACCCGCTACGGTATTTGGGCCCGCTGACATTTTCCCTTTGCAAATTATAATTAAATGCCGTGAAGTTAATGACTTGGTTGATTCGCCGAGCTTGATTTCAGAGCAATTATGGTTCTTTCGGAAAAGTTCATTCTTTACTTCCGACTTCAGAATGGCAGCACAGGTCGGCCCAGTTAAAGGACTTGTACATACCAGAAAAAAAAGCTAAAAGAAACTGCAGCGTGTGCGGTTTGTGCGAGGCAGCTTCAGCCGGACCATTGATTACAAAGCTCAGCGCGTGGCACATTAAAAGAAATAAGAATTAAGGCTTTCCACTAGGTTCAAAGGCTAGTCGAGTGACACCATCGAAGCAACTAGGATTGCGCGGAATTACGCGTAGTTTGTTTTTGAGTAATTACGCGAAATTCTGGGGAAATTACATAGCAATAGCGCAAAATGCAAATCTGTGATTTCCTGCTATATCTTAGCGTGAAATGTGTCTTTGCATACATTTTTGATGCGAGGATGCCTTTCACACAAAAAAAACATAAAACATAATTGACCCAAACAAAAGCATCTCCCGTTCTGGTAGATTTGCTGGAGAACGATGGCATGGCATAATGCTGTAGAATTAGCCGAAATTAAATGACGTAATTTAAATTTCCCCCATGTCTAGATGAACTCTTCAAAGACCGAAAGAAAGGACTACCCCATTGGTGAGGAAATTATGGGTCACCTCTCTGGGTGAAGAAATGATTGTGTCTGTGTAAATGATCGCATGGAAAAGGAAAAACCAGTGGCAGCTCATCCGCTAAGGCGGAGGAGAGCTGCCCCACTGCTCTTTGAGCAGTGGAAAAAGGAAAAATAAAATAACACAATGTTATTATCATTTTATTTTTCTGGGGCAGTTTTAAGGGGCGGGGCGGGGGCTGGGCTGTCGTCACAGCCAGCAGGGAGAGGAGTGGTTGGGGCACTTAAGTGCGCAAGACGGTTTGGCTGGCTATCTTGGGCCGGCTAAACAGTCATGCGCACTTCGCATGTTCTCCACCAGGCTGTAATGCACAGCCTGGGTGGAGAACATGCACAGGCTCCCATTCCCTGTCTGAGCGCCGAACCACGGCGCTCAGACCAATCACGATGCTGCTGTCATGCTGGTGACAGCAGTATTGTGATTGGCTTAAGGAAGCCTGTGTGCTTCCTGCTTCTGGTCCGAGAGGAACAGAAGAGGACGGAGGAACGGCGGCGGCCGGCAGCCAGGTAAGTGAGGCTTTATATATTTTTCTCCCCCCTTCTCCTCACCCGTACTACTCTGTGGCAGCCGCCACTGGGAAAAACGCCCGCAGAGTCGAGACATTTCTCTACTAAGTGGATCACCAGAAGAACTAAAGCTTGTTTTACCTGGTCCTTTTAATTGTGTGGCAATTGTGCATCAGCAGTTTACAATACTGCAGGAAACAATGAGCAGGTCCACCATTGCCGCGCCATTCATAGTTCCGGACATCAAAAAAGAAAGATAACAATTTATGTGCATTTTTCCTCTAAGGTGTGCAAAGCCACATTTTGCTTTATTTGCTCCCAAGAGTAGCACCGGGTTTGAAACGGTGAAAACGTAGAGGGAAAGCCCCTAACATAACTAGTCTTGGGCTTTTTCTCAACTTTTACTGATGAGGATGGGATCTCTTCGCTTCTACGGCTTTTATGCATACTTCCATTCTTGCATCAGGATTTCATTCTATCACACTCTCAATGGTATTAGATGCAAGACGATATCAGAAGTTTTTACGGGCCCCAGGGCAACAAATTGAAGCAGTGCCCTTCACAGGACCAGCTGACCCAATTCAAGTTTAGGATAAATGTCCTGTATGGAAAGAGAAGACCCAGCAGGGCGAACATCTGGTTTCACCCAGTGTTAGTAGCCATGTTGGCTGTGTCGTCATTAATAATTCGGGCAGCTTTGCTTTAAAATCTATAAATAAAGTTTGCAGGAGCAGAACAGATTAGAATGTTATCCTTTCTCACTCTTGATTCAGGATTTATGCATGCCCTTGCTGCTCTCATGTCAAGGTAAGAGCGGTGGCGTAACAAAACTTGAGGGGGCCCCCCTGAAAAGTACATGGAGCGCCCCCCCAGGACCCAGTCAGGAGCTCTCAGGCCAGGTGGCCTGCCGCCCGTGCATTGTGGCGGAGGGGACCCTCTGGAGCACGGAGGCCCCCCGCACCGTGGGGGCTGCAGGGTTAATGTGACGCCACTGGTAAGAGGCATTTCGTCTAATGTATAGAAATGGTCTAAAATGTAGGCCTGGGTGGTGTACTCCACTCCATTTATGCAGTTTGCAGAGTTTTTCGCATTCTGCGCTCCACAGAGCTCGCAGAGTTCCTAAAAACTCCGCTACGCATAGTGGAGCTTTTCCCTCACTCACCAACTGTAAGTTGGCGAGCGAGGAAAATCCAACGCTAGACTGCTTCCCAGCGAGATTTCTCAACACGGGCAGTCACAGATGGACGCTACTGCTCGCGGTGAGAAACCTATTCGCGTTGAGGAAGCTGCCGTTCGAGTAGAACTTCTACTTGATCGGCAGAAAGAAGCAGCGCCCTCTTGCGCTGCGCGGGATGCAGTTTGTGTTGATTTTACAGTGTGGGACAAACACCAGGCACTAAAAATCAGTGCGAACGGCGCGAGAAAACGCACTCCGCTGCTCGCGAAACTCCGTGTAGCTTGGTGGAGTTTTTTTGTCACTTTGCAGAGTTCCGCGTAGCTGAACTCTGCAAACTCCGCCCAGGCCTTCTAAAATGCACTGTAACCTCGTAAACCAGTAACTGGCAGAAGCACGCCAAGGCCTAGCTCTGCAACCATTTTAACAGCACCTAGAAGCGAGGCTTCTCAGAGCTAAACAGTAGGTGTGCACAATGTGGTGGCAGAAATAGCTCACCTAACTCAATACTACTTACCTTTCCATACTTCCCACATGGAGACCCTAGTTACAGCCTCCTCTTCATTATGTCAGTGGTTGCAGTGGCGTAGCTAGGGGGGGGGGCAAACCGCCCCAGGCGGCATGAGTTTTCGGGCGGCAGCCGGCCCCCTTCCCCCCGCTCTTACCTGCGGCCGTTGCGGCCGCAAGAATCGGCCGCTACCACCCCTCCCCCCCGCTCTTCTATCGTTTTGCCGAGGGCGGCAAACGCAGGGGCCGCCACGGGCAGCCTAAGGCCTAGCTACGCCCCTGAGTGGTTGCATTTGAAGCATATACCAGTGTTATAGTTGGATCTCTGAGGGTTAGGCAGTCTTCTCGAGTACTCTATGATTGAAGGGAAGTGCGTGAGAAGCACAGTGCCTAGCCATGCTGCAGCAGGAGGCTGATGTTAAAATACACAACAGTAGTTCTGGGTCCTGCTGTGGGTGTCTGAGTGAGTTCTCCACCACGTTCATTTCAGGTGCATGGTAGGAGATGGGCACTAGGGTGAGCAATCCTGCTAAAAGGGAGGGTGTATGCAGAGACATTTTAGGGAATAGGCAAAGTGAGCAATTGCCCAGGGCTCCTACCTTCAAAAGCTCCCACAGGAAAGGGAAATTTCTCTCTATCTCACTTCTGTGTATTTCTGTATCTCAGCCTTTAATATATAGCTCAATATTGTTAGGCGACATAGGGCTTGAATTACGAGAAAATTGGGTAATAAAATCTAAAGTTGTTCTAAACATAGGCCCCCAAAATATGTCTTGCTTGGGGCCCCTGAAATCCTTAAGAAGACACTGGGGTATGCATGCATTTCTGCTAAGGATGTGTGTTTGTTTCTAGCCGATTTGGCCTCACTTCCTGGCAGGCAAAGTGACCAGATAGAGACCGCTTCCCCTAGCACTATGAACGAGACCTGCTGAGGCTTACCTTTGTTGACAATTACATCGAAATATCCGTCTGACCCATGGAATTAAGTCACATCTGTCTCTTTCGAGGGGTTGCAGATGCTGCCAAATTTAATCTGTTTTTCCCCCCTAATGTCTAACTTTGGTTATTATTCTGGGTTTCTAATTTCATTACTCTGGATTAATTCTGGCATGCGAACTGCAAGGAGGCCAAAATCCATAAACTACAAGAGACTATGCTTGAGTAATAAAAACCTGCCCTTAAGGTAACACAGGAACAAAAGCACAGCACGGTCTGGCTTACCATCCTTTCGTTCTCTTAGTCCACATCACAGAGGCACCCAACACTTCTTAAGTGGCATTTGAGAATGCCTCTGGCAAAGATGAGCTGACCATATTTCCATTTCCACTATCCAGCTGGAAGATAATCAGGGCCAGACTGGCAGTAGGGGGCACCGGGCGTTTCCCAGGTGGGCCGGAGGGGTGGGGGCCATTTTAGTGGCTGTGGGGGCTAGTTTTGTCATCACTGGGGGCTGGTTTTGCAGCAGTGCTTCAATGTCAACCCCCTGTAAGAAAAGCCCCCACCCCCCCCCGTTCCCAGGGCCGGTCGAGCATCAATCTGCCAAGGCTGGTTGCTGTTCCCAGTCCGGCCATGAAGATAATGCACTTTTCACTTATTGATTCTGAATTTTCGTTTTGTCACCCTGGGGATGGAAAGGAATAGCCTGTGCTGCAGTGAGAGCACTTCCACTGGAAATATATGCTGTTATTTCAGTGCAACACAAAAAAAAGTAATTGACAGAGGAGCAGAGACCGTGTGAGGATGGAGGGAAAGTAGCAATGCTAACATGTATGTGGCAGTAATCATGTAGGACTTTAGGACTGATGTACTATTCCTATTAACAACCCAAGGATGTGCAATTTGTACACCGACTGGTTTGAAAACGAAATTGCAATTTCCAATGCGACCTATTAACTAATAGGTGGCATTGCAAACTGTACATTTTTAGGGGGTTGCTAAATGACCAGCCTAATAACTATAATTTAGGAAGGGCACTGTTTGCTATCCTCTGCGACCAGTGGTTAATTTGTAAAAATATAAGTGCGGGGGCTCTCGTCTAGAGGCAGCTTGCACCAGCCCATTTCTCCTGTTAGCATTGCCTAAAACGGAACCATGAAAGTGGGGAGAGGATGTGGTATAATGGCCAGAGCTCCCGACTTCAGAGCTGGGGAACCAGGTTCGAGTCTCGGCTGAACGTCCTGTGCTTCTGGGCAAATCACTTAATCTCCCCATAAATCAATGTGCCCTTAACTGGTGCTCAAGAAAAGCACTGGTGTTGATGATTAAGAGCCGGTGCTGAGAACCAGAAACCACCGGCTCAAATTAAGCACTGTGACTGTGACTGACTGCAAATACAAGTATGGAGATTTGCAAATGGCAACCTCCATTCCGGCATTTGAATTTCTAAACAAGAACATATTTTGTTAAAATCAGCTAGTGCCCATTAAAAGGACAAGTGCTGGTTTAAAAAAAAAGATTCCCATTTGGGAACACGCTGGGGAGATCGGCAGTGGTCCTCTAGAGTACGGCCTGCCCCGTCCCCTGTCACAATTCACAAAGGGGAAGATGTCACTTTGCGACTGTTTCCCCTTTGTGATTAGATCCCACCCCCTTTGAGACTTTGGTACCTGATCAATGGTTTGGGACCGCAGCTGCTGTCACAAGCCATTGATACATTCCTCTCCGAATCGCAAGTAGCGAGGGGGTGCCCCTTTTTACTCCTCCTTCGATTTGTGATTCAGACAGGATTGCACAAGCCCTTTTAATGAGTAGAACAACATTTATGACTCATGAAAAGGCTTTTGACCATTATGAAAAGCCCATTTACAGTTCAGAACACTGTAATTTTGTAAATTACAGAATTTGAGATCGCAAAAGGGCTTTGTACATCAGGCTCCCAATTCCATGAAGGGTCTCACATGTTCGCCCATCTATTTATAGAAGTCTTGTCCTGGCAGTGGCGTAGCTAGACCTTGGACCGGCCAGGGTGGTTTCTGCATTTGCCGCCCCGAGGTGGGCGTATTGAAGAGTGGGGGGGTGGCGATTGCTGCCCCAAGACGGCAGGTGAGGGCTGGGGGAGGCCACCGCCCCCAAAACTCTTGCCACCCGGGGCGGACGGCCCCCCCCCCCCCACCAGCCCCTTGCTACGCCACTGTCTCCTGGAGCAAATTTGAACTCCATAAATTTTGAACAGCGTTTACATGTTAGAAAGCCTGCTTGAACACATTTCACCTCAGATTTGTTTTACTGTTTTACATCTAACCCTTGAGGAAATTCAATTTGTTGTAACACAAATGTACTAAACCTCTGCCGTATCAAAAAAGAAGGGACAAATCCCTTTTTTTCGCTTTCTACAAAGGCAGTTGACCTGGCTTATTTATTTTGAAAATTATTTGTTAAAGTCAATAGCTCTTTAAGGGCGAACTGTTATTGTACTGTGTTAAAGTCAGTCGTCGCGGGGGCGCGGTGGTGGTCCAGCCACTGGCGGTCCGACCACCCTATTACCACTTTGGTGGTCAGACAGCCATTGCACTGCCGCAACCACCAGGGAACCATGTTCCCTGACGGTCCTGCGGCGGTCTGAGGCCCGAAATATGCATGGTGGTGCTCTGAGGCACTGCCAAGCATATTACGACTTACCTCACCGCCAGCAGTTACATGGAGGTTCTTCCTCTATGTAAATGCTGGAGGTGAGGAAAGGGGACCCTACAGGGTTCCCTCTTGCCCCTGTTCATGGGGGTGCATGCAGGGGGGCACATGTGCCCCCCTGTAGCTTTGCACCCCCCAGTTCCTGCACAGGAATGAATGCACGACATGGTGCATTCCTTCCCGTGCAGGAACGTGCACTGGCGGTCCTGCGGCAGTGCCTTTACACAGCACCGCCACGGCACAGCCACGCCACCTGCCAGACCACAAAAGTACTTGTAATCTGGCTGGCGGGCGGGTGGCGGCGACTCTTGGTGGTGCAGGAGCGTGGCGTTGGCGTGCCGCCCGCTCCCGCACTGCCAAAAGTCACAATCAGGCCCCAAGTATTTTGTTACATGGAATCTCACAGATTATTGTAGTTCTACAAGGGTTTTAGTCTTGGCAACCCTCACTAACAAACCCTAGGAGTAGAGGATTTTCTCTGTGATAATCCTGGTTCGCCCTCTTGGAATAAGTTCTATTTTGTTTGGACAGCTTTAATTCTGTACTTATTTTTAATTCCATGAATGTATGGCTCCTGGTTGCCTTGAGGGAAGATTATGCTGAATACAGTGGGCCTGAATTGGGTATGGTGGTAAGTCAATAAAAAAGGTCAAAGGCCTGAGTTGGTTCACTGGGTTTGAATATTTGCAATGTTCTAATCCTTGTTCGGCCATTTGTGGAAAGGGGGTGGGGGGGATACCTGGAGGTTGCCATTTTATGTACCATACTGTAGGCCTCAGCAATTTATGGTGACAGGCTAATGATAAAGGCTAAAGGCTTCATTGGGAAATGTTTGTCAGATACCATAGATCTGATCGTTTATTAAGAAAAGGTATAACAAAGGCAGTATGCCTGACTTATTTATTGTGAAAAGCATTTGTTAAAGCCAATAGGTCTTTGAGAGTCAATTGGTTTTTATATTGTTTTAAAGACCTTCAACACATATTTTACTACATGTAGGGTTACAGATCATCATACTAGTCAAGGATTCTAGTGGTGACCAACTCTTGGGAGTAGAACATGTGCACTGTTGGAATCCATGTTAAGGCCTTGTGAGAGGTGTTGAATATTGTTTTGGCAACTTCAATTTTGTACATATTCGTAAGTGTACGACTGTATGTCGGTTGGTTAGTTTGCAGGAAAGCTTATATTCAATACAGCAGACCGGAGTTTGTCATGTTAACAAGCCAGTATTAAAGGCTATAGATCGGATTGGTTTATTGGGAATAGTTAGTCAGATGTCTTGGCTATTAATTAAAAGACAAAACAAAAGCAACAGATACTTCCTCCCTGAGTGATGAAAATGCCTCTTGATACTGGTTAGAAGTTGGCAAGAAACTAGAAAAGGCCCCCTGTCTCTAGATAACAACTGGGTGCACTGTAGCAGTTGATACAACAATTAGCTTCTTACTACAATTAACATGCAACTGAGGCCAATTTCATTATACCTTGACTTACTAGGTTCATCCACCACATAGGTATTTTATGGAATATTAGGTGGAGCGAGTGGTCTTGTCCCAATGGATAAGGAGCATGTAGTTTGCTCTAACCTATTGGGGCATGAAAATATTGAGTTTGTTTTTCATGCACGTATGCAGTCAACGCATCCAAGGAACATAGTGTACTAAGTAATTCTGTAAACCTTTATGTGTGAAATGTAAGCAATCATAACCAAAAATAAATACAGAAATTTTTAAAAAGTGAGAAGGCCTGATCAGTGGATTGTTATTAACCCTGTTAATTGCCGTAGACAGCTGTTTTGTTACATGGAATCTCACTAATGTAACTTAGTAGGCAAGGTTTAGTAGCAGTCAATTACCGTCTTTGAGAATACTGGCATTTAGAAGATTTGCTAGACCGTTTTAGGAAGTCCTGAAAGCTTTAGTTGTATGCCACGCTCTTGTAATAAAAGCAAATCAATAAAAAAAAGACATCCATCCATATAATCTCTCTCTCTCTCTCTCTCTCTCTCACTCACTCACTCTGCTTCCATCCATACAGCAAGGGACAGACATTTCAACCATCAGCTCTATTGCCTTACCAGTGATGGAATTTTGCCTGATCACATGTGCACCTCACCTGAAAAATAGGTGCACTTCAACACCACAGCTGGTGGGTCAGTTGTTAGGTTTTTCATTTTCTCTTTTTATAGCTCCCTAATTCATTTCTATAATGATTTCTATAATTCAACCCGCCAGGCCACTGCTTATAAACCAGGCAGCCATCTTGGAATGGTGTTACCCATAGTGCACCATTGGTTTTTGTTTTAAAATGGCCAACGCGTTGCTTCTCAAAATGACAGCCATGTTAGTATTTAAAACAATAATACATTGGGCACAATGTCATTGCAAGATGGCCACCCTCTGCTATGTTTAATTGTCTTTTTATTGCAATGCAATCTGTGTAGGCAATGGAATATTTTCTTTTCTCAACTTTTATTCTTCTAATTTATTTTGCCTATGCTTGCAGAGAGCATTTATGATGACATATTGAGTGTCTAAACTCACCAGTGACTGAAGCGGCACTTTCAATTAGAAGATAGACGTAGCAGTATTGCCAATAGTTCTTGTTCTGAAACTGTAGTACCACCACAGACTCAATCCTTCCTGTGTTGTCATGTTGAGTGTGTTTGAATGCAAATGTTAGTCTCTTTGTAGCACCGGTTTCATTCTTGCACAACCAACAATCAATCAATCAATCAATCATGTCACTTATAAAGCGCACTACATACCCGCGAGGGTCTCAAGGCGCTGGGGGAAGAGGGGGGTGGTGCTGCTACTGATCGAAGAGCCAGGTCTTGAGGAGTCTTCTGAAGGCCAGTAGGTCTTGGGTCTGTCGGAGGTTGGTGGGGAGGGTGTTCCAGGTCTTGGCGGCGAGGTGGGAGAAGGATCTGCCGCCGGCGGTCGTTTTCCGGATGCGGGGGACTGTGGCGAGGGCGAGGCTGGTCGAGCGGAGCTGGCGGGTGGGGGTGTAGAAGCTGAGACGTCTGTTGAGGTAGGCTGGTCCGGAGTTGTGGAGTGCTTTGTGTGCGTGGGTGAGGAGCTTGAAGGTTATCCTCTTGTTGACAGGGAGCCAGTGCAGGTCTCTCAGGTGGGGTATGATGTGGCTGCGTCGGGGGATGTCGAGGATAAGACGTGCAGAGGCGTTCTGGATGCGTTGCAGCCGTCTCAGGAGCTTAGCCGTCGATCCTGCGTAGAGGGCGTTTCCGTAGTCCAGCCTGCTGGTGACGAGGGCCTGGGTGACTTCAGAGTAAATGCATGCCATGTATTGACAGGGTTGCTATATACATGCCAGGAGATTGTTCGCACAGCCCGCCCAATGGCTTTGGACAACTGGAACGGTTTCTAAGATTACGGACTCCTTTTCTTGCTGCTGCAGTACACAAGCTAAGGGACACATGTGTGTCATAAATCAGACACATCCCTTCTTCACCATGCTTTTGCAGTGCTTTATCATGGAGTTCTATCACAAGCTCCTCCAAAACACAAGCAGATGTGGGACTGTGTATTGTCTCGCCGGCATGGTACACTGTGACCCTCTATGCAAGGTGCCATGCTTGCATGGTTTCCTATGTAAGGCTCCTCCTCTGTCTCTCTTCCGCTCTCTGAAGTCTGTGTTTATTTTTTTTGGATGAAAAGAAGCGGTCCATGAGACGTCTGATTGCCTCTTACGCCTCTGGATGCTGCTTCTGAAAGAAGGCACAGACACATGTGGGACTGGGGCGGCACCAGCCACTTCACATTTTAGAGAAATGAAATCTAAGGAAGTTGATCTATTAGGGGCAATAAGGACTTGGGGAGCGTTTTAATCAGATAAGTCAAACTCAGAGGAAATTTCTTCTCCTGCAGGGACATCACTGCATTGTCTCCTGTCTCCTGAATACAAGTGTCCCTAATGTCCACTTCAGTTTGTGAGGTTGAATGTTGAAATGGTAGGTTGGCCTTGGCAGAATTCAAATTGGCAATTGCAGACTACATACTTATATATGCAGCATGCACATGAACCCAATGAGGAACCTTAACTTTTTAATTCTTTCTTTGCACTACCTGCGATTGCTGCTTGTCCCCTCATTATTTCGCATACCCATCTGCTTATTGCATAATCTCCGTTTGTTTTACCTTAACCTTTCTTTCACTCAGTTGGTTTGTCTGTCCCAGCTGCATCTCCTATTGTCTCCCTCCACTTCTTCAAACTTCACCTCCTCATCTTCTCCAAGTGCGACATCTGTTCTCCTTCCTCTCTTGCCCCATTTCCCCCTCTTCCATCTGCCTCTTTTTCCTCTACCTCTCTCTACAACTTCCCCTCTGGTCATTCCGCCTTCCTCTATCCATGTCTCCTCTTTCACATTTGATGCATCTGCCCTTCCCTCACTCTCTTAGCTTCCCTGTGCAGACATTTTTGACAGATGGTATTACTCGTCCTTGGTGGTTAACTGAGGCAGTGCTTGGTGCAAATATGTTTATCACTGTAACATGAAAGTAGGTTTGCGATGGTGGTAATGTGTGGCAAGAATGTTTGTGCATATTTATTGTGTTGCATTTTGTTGCGATTGTGATGTGTTGATATCTTTTTAGGGCTGTTGTGTTTTTGTGCTGCACTATTGCATTGTGCTGTACAGTTGTTTTTATGTTGTGTTCAGGTTAGACTGGATTGTTGTGCCCCGTTATGTTTTAGTTGTATTGTTATGTTATTGAGTTATATTCATTTGTTTCCTTTAAAAATGTCAACAAATGCTGCTGCATTCCCTGCCAAAAGTAGTTCATGGCTTTAAAGTTCCTGTGGCAAGTAACAATTTACCCATGTCTGGGGTGATAAAATACAGCTGCTCCAGCTCTTTAACTAATTAAGAACCAAGTCAGCCCAAAACTGAGGCAAGGACTGACTTAAATTAGCACTTGTAGTGTTCACTGTATGTCATACTGCCCGAGTCATCCCAAAACAGTGACAGAGATCGTGCCTTAAATACTTTATGTGATACAGTGTGTCACTTTGAAGCAAATTATTTTTCCAAAATGATGGACACCTAAAGTGAAGCCTGCGGCCCCTTTCCCTGTGCCATACAATGGCCCCGGGATCCCATCTCCGGGGCTGGCTCAGTGACATTGTCCCAACCCCCCGGGACACTGTCTATTAGCCTGCCCGCGGGCACGGACAGGAAAAGTGCCACTGTTCTCCCACCAGGCGGGAGCGCAAAGCTGCTCCCACACAGTGGGAGAGCTGCACTCTTGGGCAGGAAAATGTTTGGAATTGCTCCCACCCCTCGGGAGCAAAAGAATATTGTTCCAGCGGGATTGGAGCAATGCTGGCTCCTGCTGCACCCACGATGGGTGCAAGCAGAGGAGCAGGCAGGGCTGCAAAGGCCTTGGGCCTCCCCCCGCAGCCCACAAGGAGGGACACACTGTGGGGTGCCCCGGGTGGGCACCAGGGCACCCCACTTAAAACAAAAACATGCCAGCTCTTGCAAGAGCAGGGAGCCTGCGGGGCTGCAGGGGTCCTGTGTCTTCCCCCACAGCCCTCAATGGGGGACGAGTTGTGACGTGCCCCGGGTGGGCACTGGGGCACGCCACTTTAATCTTTATAAAGAAAATGCCAATGCTGGCTCCTGCATGAGCAGTGAGCCAGCGCAGTCGTGGAGGCGATGGGGCTCCCCCGTAGCCCCCCAAAACAATAATGGTCAGGTGTGCCCGGGTAGGCACCGGAGCACCCCTTGAATTAAAAAAATAATGCTGGCTCCTGAGCAGCCCCATAAGGCTGCTTGCAGGGAGCTGGCGAGGGCCTTGAGGTTCCCCCGCAGCACCCGATAGAAAAACTAAAGTGTGGGTGTCCAGAATGGGACAGGGAAACCCAGGAAGAAACGCAAAATTCATGAAAAAGTGAATAATATGCGAGTGGCCACAGACGCTCCTTTATTATTCACTGCTCCTTCAAGGAGTGCCCCATCATGCACTCTGAGGGTTATTTCTATATATTTTGTTTTAGTGAAGTCCCTATACGGGGCAGGGACATAAACAACATTTTTTATTGTATGGGGGGCTGCAGGGAGTTCTGAAACCCTCCAGCAACACTAGAAAAACAAACCATTAGTCTCCTGGGTCATTAAACCCAAGACCCAGGAGAACTTACCATATTTATTAAAAGCATTTCCCAGGCTGGAGCTTTTGCTACTGCAGCTGGGACTGGAGTACCACCTAGGCGCAGGTTGTATGGCTGTATTTTATGTGGCCTGAAAATGTATCACATAAAATACAAGGCCTTATTGTAATTATTTTTATGGTTGCATTTTTGAGATGTAAAATGTTAAAAGGTACATTAAGAGACATGCTATTTTCTTCTTATAGAAAAAATAACATATCTTTGACTACTTATTTTCACAATTTTCAACTCACAAATGTAATAATAAAAACTATGTAAAAAGAGTCACAGACATGTAGTTTAATAAAACATTATTAAATATTTTTTAAGTAATCAATAATAATAAACATTTCATGGTGTTTATTATTGAAATATACATTTGATTACAATTATCGGTATATGGAGAAACATGAAAGATCTGCTTTATGCATAAGGTGTTGGGCAACCAAAGGCTAAGCACCTGGGGGGGGGGGGGGGGGGAGGGTTGGCTTTACGTATGGTATTAAAATAGGACTTTACGTTAAAAAAAACCTAGAAGTTCACTGAAAAAAACAAAGGTTAAAGTAATGTTCTACGTAGGTGAAATGTTGAGAAACAAAGTAACGTTTTCAACTCTAAAAACGACAGAAATTCACCAGTTATAGTTACAGTTATCTGGAGTACGTGTAACGCATGCCCTAACTTAACTATAACTCGCGCCCTTGTCATGCACTGCTAATTACCCCACATATTACATCACTCATGACATCTTCTATGACATCATTTATAATGTCACTGCAACATTTGCAATGAAATTATTGATGAGAAAACTGTTCATGCGGGCACGAGTTATACTTACCTTAGGGCACGAGTTCTAGCTCCTTGAGATAACTATAACTGGTGAATTTCTATGGTTTTCACTGTCCCATCCTATACATAAATGTAGAAGTACTTGTAAAGGGATTCCCATGCCACAAAGATATAACATGTACATTTTTCTTATGTATTGTGGATATTCTGTTCTCTTGGTTTCCTTACTGTAAAGTGCACTGACACCCCTCATGGGACAATGGCCCCATATAAATCATAACTAAGTAAACAAAAATATGTGTGGGCTGCGGCCTCTTCTTCCAGCTCCCAGTGTCTCACCTCTGTCTAGCAGGGTCCTAACAATCAAGGCAGTGAAGGACAGACAAGTGCATGCACAGAAGCACGTGTCACACTGAGCTGCTGTTGCACAAGGGTTTCGCTTCCTTCAGCACTCCTGTAATGGCGGCACCAGATATGGGCTCTGTCTTCTTGGAGCTTAACAGACGACCTAAATCAGATAGTTGTTCTGATTGAATTACCTTTAAAGAAACTTGCTGACCATCATTTCACCTGTCCCCTATACAAGGTTGTGTGAGCTCCATCCAATGATTAGAGATACTGAGCGCGCCTTGAGTCTCTCTAAATTGACAATTGCCTACGGCTGGTATCTTCAGTCGGAGATTTATTTTGCAGGATCAGTCTGGGGTAGAAGCATGAGGGTCTTTACACTAACAGCACATTTTTTTAAACATTTGTAAGGATGTCAGATTTTTAAAGTCAGATGTAATAATTATTTTTTATTGGGATTCGATTTTGATACATTTTATAACTCTGTGTTCTGTACATCAACCAAAAATTCTAAATCTTTACTGTTTTATTGCAAATAACAAATTTTAGGAAATAAACTCACACATTCACAAGTGCTCTTTAAAATACAATTAACAGTAAAAACACGCACCAACTAAGAAATTTGCTAATCACCCATGGGTCCTCTGAACAAAAACGCAAACAAGTTAATAACCATTGGGAAGCAATTCATCATTTCAACTAAAGAACAGAAAATAACATTTTATGAAAGGTCATAAAAAATAAAACCTTTTTAAAATCTAGCTGCAGGTAATGCAATCCCTGTAAATTGTAATTAGTACATAGACTAAAAGCTTCCCTTACTGTGCGAACACCCGTATTGCGCATGCTTGGTATGGCCTAACCTCATTTTCAATCAAGAGTCCTCATGTCGAAGTTAGTTCCATACATCAAATATTCATTTATTTGGAGCCTACAATCATGATATTTCAAGGGTCCTTTTAATCTCCTAAAAATGTCCTATAAAATATAACCTCATCCAAATCATGAATTTAATCCCTCTAAAACCTTGGTGCATTCCTGCATTTTTTGCGGTTGTGTGAAATGATTTAACAGCCTTGTATGTGTTCTGTATATTTTTTTTTATGGTTTTCGTATCTGAAATACAACATTAAACAATGACAAACAAAAAATAGCCAGGCTTAATTTTCCTGGTCCGGTTGAATATATCTCCAAAACAAAGTCCGCAACAAGAAGAGGGGGAGAGGATGTGGCTGGATGGGTCGACTGTGAAGCTGAGGAACCGGGTTCGAGTCTCGGCAGGGACGCTCACCATCCTGTGATTCAGGGCAAATCACTTAATCTCCCCGTGCCTAAAAAAAATGAATGTGTTCATCTGTAACGCAACTGGTGCTCATATTAAGCGCTCTGATACCTTCGGGTCAAGTTCGTGCTATAAAAAACACTTAACAAAAAAAAAGGGGGAGGGGGGGAATACATATCGGGCACAATTTGGATTTCCCAGTTAAGAAGCAGTCTCTCGTTCAGAACAAAGCTGTTTTTGCGGTGTTACTATACCCTGCCTATGGGCACATCGTGTGGTATTATAAAGTATGCTGCAAGACGGATGGACGTCACGCCTGCAGCCTGTAAGATCACTTGTGTCCCCCAGCTGCCACTTTCTTTTCTTTCCTACAAAATGCACTGCTCTGCCTACGTCACCAATGTCCCCTCCACCCCACTGCTCTCTATGAGCACGCCAGTGATCTTTGCTATTTCCAGGATATCGCAGACACTTTAAAACGCTTACCAGCTGTGGATAAATGAAACCAGCTCACACTAATAGCTAAAGTGTCCATACTGTGCAGTGCTGCAGTCACTATTTAAATTCTATATATAGATCACATATGGGCAGATCTAGTATTCCTTGTACATTGGCAGAAACGTAAACGTGAGCAACATATAAGAGTAATTCATGTAAAATGGAAATATAATCCCTATGCCGGGCATAATAATAATTAGTCTAAATATGTTGATTTGTAATGTTAAGCGGGAGTGCATTTTAGCGCTCAACTAAATCCCTAATGGTGACGGTGTCTTAGCATGAGCAGATTTCGAACTTTAAAATCCTATTTTTGAGGCTCAACACCGTTAAATTGTTTTCCTCAAAGTAAATCTTATATACGTGTCTTCTATAATATTGTTTAATCGGCACATAAGCAGATGGTTTAGGATTTGTTAATCGGGGGATGTGGTCAAATAGAGTTTCTAATGCTTGACTACTGCCTCATAGCACTACAAGAGCATGTTCAGGGGATGTGCAACCCAGCCCATGCTCTTATCACTGAGCCTCCTGGTCTGAAGGGTGCAGGGCCAGGAGCCATCCCAGACAAGACCTATTCTTCTAAACAAAGGACACACAGAAGCCTAGTTATGTTGGTCATTCAGCTCCGGGTCACTTGCACCCCAGGTTTTCATCATTCGAGGGTTTTCATTTAACAAAACTAATGCAATGTGGAGGGGGAAGAGAGAGGAAGGAATGGGACAGGGGGGTTACTCCTGATTGTGTCACCAAAGTCGAGAAATTGGTCTGAAGTGCCAGATCACAATGGTATTTAAAAGGAAAACCCAAGAATCGAATGGTGTGCTTGGAAACCCTAGCATCAGCGCAACGCCTGGGCCTAGGGGGTCAGGGTATCCCTACACTGCCCCCTTCTATTTTTTTTTTTTTAGCTTTTTCTTTGGGACTCAGCTGAGCCAGAATCCCAAAATGGCTGCCAACACTTGAAGTGTTGGCAGCCAATCAGGTCTCTGCACGACATCGGTTGGATTCATGGAGCGTCCGCGTCCCTAGATATACAAATGTGTTTTTTTTTGGTTTTTTTAATATCTTGAAAACTACTGAATGGATTTACACCAAACCACAAAAATCACGCTTTCCTGACCAAGATCTAACTTTCTGCCAAATTTGGTGTAATTCCGTTCAGCAGTTCGGGCTGTAGTCGTTTTCTAAAATCCCTATGCAAAATTGCATGGGAAAAAATGCGTTTTGGGACCACCCCTTTTTCTCGGCCCCCGCTTGAAGAATCACCCTGAAACTTTCCAGACAGCAGCTGAACTCGGGTGCGTACTAGTTTTGAACATTTCGTGAAGATTTGTCAAAGGGCGCCAAAGTTATTGGCAAAACAATATACGCTTTTCTTATGTAAACTAGGTCCTAACTATAACTATCTGCTGGCGACTGCCAGTAGGATTCATTCATATATATATTCACTGAAAAAAACATAGGTTTTAGGGACAGTTATAGTTAGTTGGACATTGCACTCGTACAAAACCCGTGAAATTCCCCTGTTATAGTTAGTTCAGCTAACTATAACTCGCGCCCGCAATGCACTGCTGATGACGTCACATATTACATCACTCATGACATGGTCAGTGACATCACTGATGACATCACTGATGACATCTCAAATGACATCACTGATGACATCATCCAGTGACTGTGTGTTTCTGTAAAGTTTAAATATGTTTAATATATATAGGGAAAGGTGTATTGAAGAATGAGTGGGTGTATAAGTGTCTGAATGGATGATTTAGTACGTGAGTGACTGACTCTACAAGTGAGTGATTAAACGTATCTTACTGAATGCATGGGTTAGTGACTAAACTGTGTGAATGTCTGAATCCGTCTGTTTGTTGGTGTGTAAGTGGATGCATGGATTTGCGAATAGCTACATGAGTGTCTATATGGGTTATTGATTGGTTCTCTGAGTATCTGTATGGCTGCCTGAGTGTTTGTGTGGGTGGGGTGTGTGTGACTCTATACATAGATGTGTGAGTGGGTGATTCACTGGGTGCATGATTTCAAGAGTGCATCTGTGATGGACTGCTTGGGTGGGTGAGTGTGTGTATGGGTGTGTTAGTGAGTGAATGTATATCTCAGTGGTACATGTGCGAGTAACTACATATGTAAAAGGAAGTATATATGTGTGTTAGAGTATTTAAATGGCTATAAGTGAGAGTGTGTTATTGTGAGAGTGGCTGTATGGATGCGTGTGTACTTGTATCAGTTATTGTATAAGAGTGTAAGAATGTGCTAGTATTTGTATGAGTAAGTGAGCTGGTGTGTGTATAACTGTATAGGTGAGTAAATGGGTGTGTGATTAATTTTTTGCATGACTGACTAGGTGTGTGAGTACCTCTATGGATGAGTGGCGGTGTGTGAGTATTTATATAGGTGTATGAGTGCATATGATAGTCCTGTACTGAGTGACTGTAAGTATGAGTGACTGTACAGGTGAGTGAGTGGATGTGTGTGTAGACCTAAGAATCAGTGAGTGGGTATGTAGTTTTTGGTGTTGGAGTGTCTATGGTTTTGAGAATGGCAGTCTGTAATTTAGAGTGGGTGTATCAAAAGTTATATTAGGGTGTGAGAAGATGCATGAAATTATCACATGGATGATGTCATCAGTGATGTCATTTGAGATGTCATCAGTGATGTCATCAGTGATGTCACTGACCATGTCATGAGTGATGTAATATGTGACGTCATCAGCAGTGCATTGCGGGCGCGAGTTATAGTTAGCTGAACTAACTATAACAGGGGAATTTCACGGGTTTTGTACGAGTGCAATGTCCAACTAACTATAACTGTCCCTAAAACCTATGTTTTTTTCAGTGAATTTCAAAGGTTTTTAAATGCTAATTTCTAACTATAACGTGCCTGAAACCTATGGTTTTTTCAGTGAATTTCAAAGGTTTTTAAATGCTAATTTCTAACTATAACGTGCCTGAAACCTATGGTTTTTTCAGTGAATTTCAAAGGTTTTTTAAATGCTAATTTCTAACTATAACGTGCCTGAAACCTATGATTTTTTAAGTGAATTTCAAAGGTTTTTTAAATGCTAGTTTCTAACTATGCCAACAGAGGTAGGACATGTGAAGAAAGAAGAAAAAACGCACAGAAAGAAGCAAAAGATGTGCAGAAAGAACCAACAGAGGAGCAGAAAGAGGCCTTGTTGCAAAATCATCCTGTGCCCACAACTTTTTCAGACGGGTACTGGTGGTAACTGACTCTGACTAACCAGAGCCAGTGCGCGTTTGCACAGTGGTGAAGGGAGGGGGGGCCTGAGGTGACATGTGTGCAAACGCGCCCCCGTGGCGCGTTTTAAGTTGCGGGATTAAGTCCCCTTGAATCCTGAGGGTCCCTGGGGCCCAACTAGCCCCCCAGGTACCTACAGTTAGGACCACAGAGCTGAGTTGCAGAGAGGGGTTCCGAGGCCACGCACCTTTTTTCACCTCTCTGCAAAGCAACTCTGTTGTGCTTACTGAAGGTACCTGGTGGGCTAGTTGGCCCCCAGGATTCAAAGGGAATTAACTCCCCAACTTAAAACGCACCACAGGGCGTGTTTGCGCACATGTCACCTGAGGCCCCGCCCCTCCTTTCACCACTGTGCAAACGCGCCCCGTGGCGCGTTTTAAGTTGGGGGATTAGGTCACCTTGAATCCTGAGAGTCCCTGGGGCCCAACTAGCCCACCAGGTACTTCCAGTAAGCACCACAGGCCTGCGTTGCAACGCCTGTAACAAATTGTGCAGTTGTGTTTAGGTAGTGAAGAGGGTCGTGCTGGGGGTAGTGTTTTAGGGTTTAGGGTAGTGCAGTGGTGTTTGTGTAGTGTAGGGGGTCATGCTGGGGGTAGATTTAGGGTTTAGGGTAGTGCAGTGGTGTTTGGGTAGTGTAGGGAGTCGTGCTGGGGGAGTGTTTTAGGGTTTAGGGTAGTACAGTGGTGTTTGGGTAGTGGAGGGGGTCGTGCTGGGGTTAGTGTTTTAGGGTTTTAGGGTTTAGGGTAGTGCAGTGGTGTTTGGGTAGTGTAGGGGATACTGCTGGGGGTAGTGTTTTAGGGTTTAGGGTAGTGCAATGGTGTTTGGGTAGTGTAGGGGGTAGTGTTTTAGGGTTTAGGGTAGTGCAGTGGTGTTTGGGTAGCGTAGGGGGTACTGCTGGGGGTAGTGTTTTATGGTTTAGGGTAGTGCAGTGGTGTTTGGGTAGTGTAGGGGTTCGTGCTGGGGTAGTTTTTAGGGTTTAGGGTAGTGCAGTGGTGTTTGTGTAGTGTAGGAGGTCGTGTTTTAGGGTTTAGGGTAGTGCAGTGGTCTTTGGGTAGTGTAGGGGGTTGTGCTGGGGGTAGTGTTTTAGGGATTAGGGTAGTGCATTGGTATTTGGGTAGTGTAGGGGGTCATGCAGGGGTAGTGTTTTAGGGTTTAGGGCAGTGCAGTGGTGTTTGGGCAGTGTAGGGGGTCGTGCTGGGGCTGGTGTTTCAGGGTTTAGGGCAGTGCAGTGGTGTTCGGGCAGTGTAGGGGTCATGCTGGGGCTGGTGTTTCAGGGTTTAGGGCAGTGCAGTGGTGTTCGGGCAGTGTAGGGGGTCTTGCTGGGGCTGGTGTTTCAGAGTCTAGGGCAATGCAGTGGTGTTCGGGCAGTGTAGGGGGTCTTGCTGGGGCTGGTGTTTCAGGGTTTAGGGCAGTGCAGTCGTGTTCGGGCAGTGTAGGGGTCGTGCTGGGGGTGGTGTTTCAGGGTTTAGGGCAGTGTAGTGGTGTTCGGGCAGTGTAGGGGGTCGTGCTGGGGCTAGTGTTTCAGGGTTTAGGGCAGAGCAATGGTGCTCAGGCAGTGTAGGGGGTTGTGCTGGGGTGATGTTTCAGGGTTTAGGGCAGTGCAGTGGTGTTAGGGCAGTGTAGGGGGTCGTGCTGGGGGTGGTGTTTCAGGGTTTAGGGCAGTGCAGTGGTGTTCCGGCAGTGTAGGGGTCGTGCAGGGGGTGGTGTTTCAGGGTTTAGTGCAGTGGTGTTCGGGCAGTGTAGGGGGTCGTGCTGGGGTGGTGTTTCAGGGTTTAGGGCAGTGCAGTGGTGTTCGGGCAGTGTAGGGTGTCGTGCTGAGGGGTGGTGTTTCAGGGTTTAGGGCAGTGCAGTAGTGTTTGGGCAGTGTAGGGGGTCGTGCAGGGGGTGGTGTTTCAGGGTTTAGGGCAGTGCAGTGGTGTTCGGCCAGTGTAGGTAGTCTTGCTGGGGGTGGTGTTTCAGGGTTTAGGGCAGTGCAGTAGTTTTGGGCAGTGTAGGCGGTCGTGCTGGGGCTGGTGTTTCAGGGTTTAGGGCAGTGCAGTGGTGTTCGGGCAGTGTACGGGGTTGTGCTGGGGCTGGTGTTTCAGGGTTTAGGGCAGTGCAGTGGTGTGCGGGCAGTGTACGGGGTTGTGCTGGGGCTGGTGTTTCAGGGTTTAGGGCATGTGCAGTGGTGTTCGGGCAGTGTAGGGGGTCGTGCTGGGGGTGGTGTTTCAGGGTTTAGGGCAGTGCAGTGGTGTTCGGGCAGTGTAGGGGGTCTTGCTGGGGGTGGTGTTTCAGGGTTTAGGGCAGTACAGTGGTGTTCGGGCAGTGTAGGGGGTCTTGCTGGGGGTGGTGTTTCAGGGTTTAGGGCAGTGGTGTTCGGGCAGTGTAGGGGGTCTTGCTGGGGGTGATGTTTCAGGGTTTAGGGCAGTGCAGTGGTGTTCGGGCAGTGTAGGGGGTCTTGCTGGGGGTAGTGTTTCAGGGTTTAGGGCGGTGCAGTGGTGTTCGGGCAGTGTAGGGGGTCGTGCTGGGGCTGGTGTTTCAGGGTTTTGGGCAGAGCAGTGGTGTTCGGGCAGTGTAGGGGGTCGTGCTGGGGGTGGTGTTTCAGGGTTTAGGGCAGTGCAGTGGTGTTCGGGCAGTGTAGGGGGTCTTGCTGGGGGTGGTGTTTCAGGGTTTAGGGCAGTGGTGTTCGGGCAGTGTAGGGGGTCTTGCTGGGGGTGATGTTTCAGGGTTTAGGGCAGTGCAGTGGTGTTCGGGCAGTGTAGGGGGTCTTGCTGGGGGTAGTGTTTCAGGGTTTAGGGCGGTGCAGTGGTGTTCGTGCAGTGTAGGGGGTCGTTCTGGGGGTGGTGTTTCAGGGTTTAGGGCAGTGCAGTAGTGTTCGGGCAGTGTAGGGGGTCGTGCAGGGGGTGGTGTTTCAGGGTTTAGGGCAGTGCAGTGGTGTTCTGGCAGTGTAGGGGGTCATGCTGGGGGTGGGGTTTCAGGGTTTAGGGCAGTACAGTCGTGTTCGGGCAGTGTAGGGGGTCGGGCAGGGGGTGGTGTTTCAGGGTTTAGGGCAGTGCAGTGGTGTTCGGGCAGTGTAGGGGGTCGTGCTGGGGCTGGTGTTTCAGGGTTTAGGGCAGTGCAGTGGTGTTCGGGCAGTGTAGGGGGTCTTGCTGGGGGTGATGTTTCAGGGTTTAGGGCAGTGCAGTGGTGTTCGAGCAGTGTAGGGGGTCTTGCTGGGGGTAGTGTTTCAGGGTTTAGGGCAGTGCAGTGGTGTTCGTGCAGTAGAGGGGGTCGTGCTGGGGATGGTGTTTCTGGGTTTAGGGCAGTGCAGTAGTGTTCGAGCAGTGTAGGGGGTTGTGCAGGGGGTGGTGTTTCAGGGTTTAGGGCAGTGCAGTTGTGTTTGGGCAGTGTAGGGGGTCGCGCTGGGGGTGGTGTTTCAGGGTTTAGGGCAGTGCAGTGGTGTTCGGGCAGTGTATGGGGTCATGCACGGGGTGGTGTTTCAGGGTTTAGGGCAGTGCAGTGGTGTTCGGGCAGTGTAGGGTGTTATGCTGGGGCTGGTGTTTCAGGGTTCAGGGCGGTGCAGTGGTGTTCAGGCAGTGTAGGGGGTCATGCTGAGGCTGGTGTTTCACGGTTTAGGGCAGTGCAGTGGTGTTCGGGCAGTGCAGGGGGTCGTGCTGGGGCTGGTGTTTCAGGGTTTAGGGCAGTGCAGTGGTGTTCGGGCAGTGTAGGCGGTCGTGCTGGGGCTGGTGTTTCAGGGTTTAGGGCAGTGCAGTGGTGTTCGGGCAGTGTAGGGGGTTGTGCTGGGGCTGGTGTTTCAGGGTTTAGGGCAGTGCATTGGTGCTCGGGCAGTGTAGGGGGTCGTGCTGGGGGTGATGTTTCAGGGTTTAGGGTAGTGCAGTGGTGTTCGGGCAGTGTAGGGGGTCGTGCAGGGGCTGGTGTTTCAAGGTTTAGGGCAGTGCAGTGGTGTTCGGGCAGTGTAGGGGGTCGTGCTGGGGCTGGTGTTTCAGGGTTTTGGGCAGAGCAGTGGTGTTCGGGCAGTGTAGGGGGTCATGCTGGGGGTAGTGTTTCAGGGTTTAGGGCAGTGCAGTGGTGTTCGGGCAGTGTAGGGGGTCGTGCTGGGGGTGGTGTTTCAGGGTTTAGGTCAGTGGTGTTCGGGCAGTGTAGGGGGTCTTGCTGAGGGTGATGTTTCAGGGTTTAGGGCAGTGCAGTGGTGTTCGGGCAGTGTAGGGGGTCTTGCTGGGGGTAGTGTTTCAGGGTTTAGGGCAGTGCAGTGGTGTTCGGGCAGTGTAGGGGGTCATGCTGGGGGTGGTGTTTCAGGGTTTAGGGCAGTGCAGTGGTGTTCGGGCAGTGTAGGGGGTCGTGAAGGGGGTGGTGTTTCAGGGTTTAGGGCAGTGCAGTGGTGTTCGGGCAGTGTAGGGGGTCGTGCTAGGGGTGGTGTTTCAGGGTTTAGGGCAGTGCAGTGGTGTTCGGGCAGTGTAGGGGGTCATGCAGGGGCTGGTGTTTCAGGGTTTAGGGCAGTGCAGTGGTGTTCGGGCAGTGTAGGGGGTCGTGCTGGGGGTAGTGTTTTAGGGTTTAGGGTAGTGCAGTGGTGCTTGTGTAGTGTAGGGGGTCGTACTGGGGGTAGTGTTTTAGGGTTTAGGGTAGTGCAGTGGTGTTTGTGTAGTGTAGGGGGTCCTGTTTTAGGGTAGTGCAGTGGTGTTTGGGTAGTGTAGGGGATCGTGCTGGGGTAGTGTTTTAGGATTTAGGTTAGTGCAGTGGTGTTTGGGTAGTGTAGGGGGTCGTGCTGGGGGTAGTGTTTTAGGGTTTAGGGTAGTGCAGTGGTGCTTGTGTAGTGTAGGGGGTCGAGCTGGGGGTAGTGTTTTAGGATTTAGGGTAGTGCAGTGGTGTTTGTGTAGTGTAGGGGGTCATGTTTTAGGGTAGTGCAGTGGTGTTTGGGTAGTGTAGGGGGTCGTGCTGGGGGTAGTGTTGTAGGATTTAGGTTAGTGCAGTAGTGTTTGGGTAGTGTAGGGGGTCGTGCTGGGGGTAGTGTTTTAGGGTTTAAGGTAGTGCAGTGGTGTTTTTGTAGTGTAGGGGGTCATGTTTTAAGATGCAATGCTCCAATACCTGACCAGTCTGCACTACATAAAACTGCAAAAAAACTAAAAATAAAAAGTGTTTTGCACACTTTTGTCATTGGGCTATATGTGGGCTACATCTGGGTAATATTTGTGCTACATTTGGGCTCTTTTTTCACTGGTGGCCATCTTGGAAGACTTCTTTGTTATGAAGTTTCCTAATTTCTTCATTAGGAAATGCTTTCAGTTTTTTACTTTGATTCCATCAAGAAGGCATTCAGATGTGTCTCACATCTGCCATAAATTCAGAATGTTAGCACTCTAGTTGCTCATTAGATCACTGGAGTAAAGCTACTGCTCACCAGGGAGTTAACTGGTAGTCTGCTGCTGGTATTGAAAGTGATTGTTTCAGTCTGCATGTCAGAATTTTCTAATGAAATAGAAGAGGATTTGAGATCTCACTTAAAACATGCCCTAATTTTTCTTTCTGCAGCACTAACCATAATTTCTATTTTCAAAAAGAATCCCTCATTTTGTTCCTTTTTAAATTAAATGTTTTAAGTGTTACCGGTTTATTCCAATCAAGATGGCTTCAGGTGTGCCATACGTTTGTCATAAGTAAGGCTGTTAGCGCTCTAGTTGTTCTTTAGAACACTCTGGGAAGCTGCAGTAGAACACAAAGGCATCAACTGGCAGGCTGCTCCTGTTGAAATATAACAGGAAGATATTTGAGATCACACTTGAAATATGTCTTAATTTTTCTTTCTACAGCACTAACCATAATTTCTATGACAAAATGAACCCCATCATTTTGTTCCTTTTTAAATTAAATGTTTTAAGTGTTACCAGTTTATTCCAATCAAGATGGCTTCAGGTGTGCCATACTTTTGTCATAAGTAAGGCTGTTAGCACTCTAGTTGTTCTTTAGAACACTCTGGGAAGCTGCAGTAGAACACAAAGGCATCAACTGGCAGGCTGCTCCTGTTGAAATATAACAGGAAGATATTTGAGATCACACTTGAAACATGTCCTAATTTTTCTTTCTACAGCACTAACCATAATTTCTATGACAAAATGAACCCCATCATTTTGTTCCTTTTTAAATTAAATTGTTTAAGTGTTACCAGTTTATTCCAATCAAGATGGCTTCAGGTGTGCCATACTTTTGTCATAAGTAAGGCTGTTAGCACTCTAGTTGTTCTTTAGAACACTCTGGGAAGCTGCAGTAGAACACAAAGGAATCAACTGACAGTCTCTGCCCTTGTTGGATGTACATGTTTTACTGAGAATGTCAGACTTCATTCTCACATGAGTGAGAAAGATAATGTGAATTTACAGAAAATATGCTCTCATTTTAGCTTCTGGAGCACCTTCCAAACCTACATGGGACAAGCATGAGAAAATAGTGTTCTCTCAAACATGATTCATGATATCCCAGCAGAAGGTTTTTCACATGGTAAAATCACCTTAGAATACACCACAATTCCTAAAATTAGTATGGTACCATCAACAAATAAATTCTAATGTAACTAAAGCCTGTTATCACCCTTTATAGTTCTCCTTTTGGTGACCCTCAAAATCTTCTATTCACTACAATGCATTTCAATGAGGTACTATCATTTATATTGGTTCCAAGATGGCTGCCAGCAATTCCAGGATGAAGTGCTGACAGCCAATCAGATCTCACGATGACATGTGTGGTTAGGCTCCGCCCAGATATATATGTGACTTTACTTTTGATTTTCTCAGGAACTACTGAACGGATTTACACCATTTAAGCAAAAGGCACGACACTGAACCAAGGGCTACCTCTTTGCCAAATTTGGTGTAATTCCGTTCAGCAGTTCGGGCTGTAGCTGCGACTAAAGGTTCCTATGGAAAAATGAATGGGGAAAACGCGTTTTGGGACCCCCTTTTTCTCGGCCCCGCTTGACGTATCACCCGAGACTTTCAGGATAGGAGCGGACCGGAGCGCCCCAACAAGTTGGAAACCTTCGCGAAGATTCGTCAACCGGCGCCAACGTTATTTCAAATAGAATGTCGCGGATTTCCTATGGATAATAGGTTTTAACTATAACTATCTACTGGCGACCGCCAGTAGATAATTATATATATATATATATATATATATATATATATATATATATATATATATATATATATTATCTACTGGCGGTCGCCAGTAGATAGTTATAGTTACAACCTATTATCCATAGGAAATCCGCGACATTCTATTTGAAATAACTCTCTTGCCGGTTGACGTATCTTCGCGAAATTTTCAAACTTCGTGGGGCGCTCCGGTCCGCTCCTACCCTGAAAGTCTCGGGTGATACGTCAAGCGGGGCCGAGAAAAAGGGGGGTCCCAAAACGCGTTTTCCCCATGCATTTTCCCATAGGAAACTTTAGACACGGCTACAGCCCGAACTGCTGAACGGAATTACACCAAATTTGGCAAAGAGGTAGTTCTTGGTTCAGAAAGAACCCTTTTTGTTAAATGGTGTAAATCCGTTCAGTAGTTGCTGAGAAAATCAAAAAGTAAAAGTACATATATATCTATGGGCACGGAGGATTCGCGCACCCTGAGCGCACCCTGCGCGCACCGTCCCGATCACGAGCTGCATGTTAATTGGCTGTCAGCTGGCTGTCAACATTCCGATTCAGGAAATGTTGGCAGCCATTTTGTCCCTCGGTAGAACCGAGGGACAGAAACAAGTGCGCAAAGCGCACAAAGGGGGAGGGTAGAAACACCCTGACCCCCTAGGTTTGCTCAGGGGTCCCACAAGGACCCCCTGGGCAAAAAAAAAATTTTTTTTTTAAAAATCGGCAGGATGCGCTCAGGGTGCGCAAATCCTGCCGAAAAAAAATCGAAGCGCGGTCTCCCGCGCTTCGATAGTTAATTGGCCCCCGGGTGGCCCAAGTCCCGGGGGCATGGTGGGGGATAATTTAATGTGTGGGGGCCTCAAAGGGCCCCCAAGCCCCGGGGACCGCCACCCCCGGGGCTTTTTTAAAAATGGTGCGGGAGGGCTCTGAGCCCTCCCGCAGCCCCGGGGACCACCACCTCCCCGGGGCTTTTTTAAAAAATTATTAAACCTGTGTGGGGGGCTCCAGCCCCCACACGCCCCGGGGACCACCACCTCCCCGGGGCACTAAACATTTTAATATGGGGGTCCGTTACGGACTCCCAGAGCCCCGGGGACCACCACCTCCCCGGGGCTGTGTACTGAATGGGAGGGGGCCGCGCGGCCCCCTCCTGGAGCCCTTGATGGCCCTGGGGACCACCACCCCCAGGGCCGGCTCCTGCAGTGTCCCGGGGTGCCTACCCCGGGACACTGCTGTTTGCAATGACAGGACGGGAGCCTCGCGGTTCCCGTCCTGTCATTGCAAACTGCTTTGGATATTGGAAGAGAGAGCAGGAAACCTGCTCTCTCTTCCAATATCCAAAGCCGATTGCTTTACACATGGGGAGCAGCATGTTAGCTGCTCCCCATGTGTAAAAGCAATGCCGGCACCCTAGGGACGCGGGGAGCCGGCGGGACTGTGGGGGGATTGGGGACCCCCCCACAGTCCCCAACGAGAGGCCAGGCCCCGGGGGATGGGGTCCCCGGGGCAAGTAGTGGCCCGGGAGGGGGGCCACGCGGCCCCCCTCCCCCCAAAAAAAACAAAAAAAAAACGGAATGGCCGGCCCCGGGGGATGGGGTCCCCGGGGCCAATACAGGCCCAGGGAAGGGGGGCCACGCGGCCCCCTTCCCGTTTTTTTTTAAATTACAAATTAAAAAAAAGGGGTAAGGCCCTGGGGGATGGGGTCCCCAGGGCATAAAAACAGGAAAAAGGAAGGGGGCCACACAGCCCCCTTCAGGGGACAAAAACATTTTTTTTTTTTTTAAACGATCGGCCCGCAGGCCCCGCCCCCTTCCTTCACCACTCTGCAAACGCGCCCCTGGCGCGTTTGCAGAGGGGAACGAATTCCCCTTGAATACTGGGGGTCCCTGGGGGCCAACTAGCCCACCAGGAACCTCCAGTATGCGCCAGGGGCTGCGTTGCAGAGAGGTGTAGAGAGGCCACACCCCTTTTACACCTCTCTGCAACGCAGCTCTGTGGCGCTTTTTGGAGGTATATGGTGGGCTAGTTGGACTCCGGGGACCCTCAGGATTCAAGGGGACTTAATCCCCCAACTTAAAACGCGCCACGGGGCGCGTTTGCACAGTGGTGAAGGGAGGGGCGGGGCTTCAGGTGACATGTGTGCAAACAGGCCCCGTGGCACGTTTTAAGATGGGGAATTAAATCCCCTTCAATCCTGAGGGTCCCTGGGGCCAACTAGCCCAACAGGTACATCCAGAAAGCGCCACAGAGCTGCGTTGCAGAGAGGTGTAAAGGGGTGTGGCCTCTCTACACGTCTCTGCAACGCAGCCCCCTGGCGCATATTGGAGGTTCCTGGTGGTCTAGTTGGCCCCTAGGGACCCTCAGGATTCAAGGGAACTTAATCCCCCAACTTAAAACGCGCCACGGGGCGCGTTTGCAAAGATGTCACCTCAGGCCCCGCCCCTCCCTTCACCATTGTGCAAATATTCCTCTAAAATCAGCCGAAATAGGAATTCCGATTTACTCACCTGTTATAAGGAGAGACCTCAGTGCTGTATCTTTCAGCCCAGTACTGGTCCTGAAAAGTAATTTTAACCGTTTCCTTCATAGGCTAACATTGACTGGTTTCACTTGGAAATTCTTCTAAGTGTGGAGTTTTGGAACTTTAAAATATTCCTCTAAAATCAGCCGAAATACGAATTCCGATTTACTCACCTGTTATCAGGAGAGACCTCAGTGCTGCATCTTTCAGCCCAGTACTGATCCTCAAAAGTAATTTTAACCGTACTTACCGGTAATTTGAATTTCCTTCATAGGCTAACATTGACTGGTTTCACTTGGAAATTCTTCTAAGTGTGGAGTTTTGGAACTTTAAAATATTCCTCTAAAATCAGCCGAAATACGAATTCCGATTTACTCACCTGTTATCAGGAGAGACCTCAGTGCTGCATCTTTCAGCCCAGTACTGATCCTGAAAAGTAATTTTAACCGTACTTACCGGTAACTTGAATTTCCTTCATAGGCTAACATTGACTGGTTTCACTTGGAAATTCTTCTAAGTGTTGATTTTTGAAACATACAAATATTCCTCTAAAATCAGCCGAAATCCGAATTCTGATTTACTCACCTGTTATCAGGAGAGACCTCAGTGCTGCATCTTTCAGCCCAGTACTGGTCCTGAAAAGTAATTTTAACCGTACTTACCAGTAACTTGAATTTCCTTCCATAGGCTAACATTGACTGGTTTCACTTGGAAATTCTTCTAAGTGTGGAGTTTTGGAACTTTAAAATATTCCTCTAAAATCAGCCGAAATACGAATTCCGATTTACTCACCTGTTATCAGGAGAGACCTCAGTGCTGCATGTTTCAGCCCAGTACTGATCCTCAAAAGTAATTTTAACCGTACTTACCGGTAACTTGAATTTCCTTCATAGGCTAACATTGACTGGTTTCACTTGGAAATTCTTCTGTGTGTGGAGTTTTGGAACTTTAAAATATTCCTCTAAAATCAGCCGAAATACGAATTCCGATTTACTCACCTGTTATCAGGAGAGACCTCAGTGCTGCATCTTTCAGCCCAGTACTGATCCTGAAAAGTAATTTTAACCGTACTTACCGGTAACTTGAATTTCCTTCATAGGCTAACATTGACTGGTTTCACTTGGAAATTCTTCTAAGTGTTGATTTTTGAAACATACAAATATTCCTCTAAAATCAGCCGAAATCCGAATTCTGATTTACTCACCTGTTATCAGGAGAGACCTCAGTGCTGCATCTTTCAGCCCAGTACTGGTCCTGAAAAGTAATTTTAACCGTACTTACCAGTAACTTGAATTTCCTTCCATAGGCTAACATTGACTGGTTTCACTTGGAAATTCTTCTAAGTGTGGAGTTTTGGAACTTTAAAATATTCCTCTAAAATCAGCCGAAATACGAATTCCGATTTACTCACCTGTTATCAGGAGAGACCTCAGTGCTGCATGTTTCAGCCCAGTACTGATCCTCAAAAGTAATTTTAACCGTACTTACCGGTAACTTGAATTTCCTTCATAGGCTAACATTGACTGGTTTTCAGCAAAAAGTTTCAAAGTGTTGATTTTCACAAACTACAAATATTCCTTAAAAATCGCCTGTATGACTTAAACGCATTCTTTCAACTGTTTACAGGAGATGCACCAGTGCTGGATCCAGGATCCAACACTGAGTAAGAAAAAGTAACGATAACAGTTTTTACCTGCTAAGTGAATTTCCTTCCATAGGATAACATTGGTGATTCTATGAGAAAAAGTTTCAAAGTGTCAACTTTTAAAATACAATAATATTCCTTAAAAATCACGACTGTAACCAAAACGCTTTTACTCAACTGTTTACAGGAGATGTACCAGGACTGAATCTAGGATCCAGTCCTGTGGTTACAAAAGTAATCCATAAAGTAACTAATTGCATTTAACTAGAAATTCACATTGAGCTGAATGTTGCATTGTGTTTGAAAATGTGTTGCCCATTGCAACAACTGTAACTACTGTACTTAAAAGTCTATTGCCTATCTGCAAAGTATTTAAACTAAAGTAATTCATTCTGAGAAAGTATTTTTTGTAATGTAATGTATAATGTAATTACAATGTAATTTGACAAATAAAATATGTAAAAAAAATTGTTTCTAAAAATGTAGTAAATCAGTATGAAAAAAATTAATATAACAATTAATACATTTAAAAATTGTCATTTACAAAACCTTTGAAATTCACTGAAAAAACCGTAGGTTTCAGGCACGTTATAGTTAGAAATTAGCATTTAAAAAACCTTTGAAATTCACTGAAAAAACCATAGGTTTCAGACACGTTATAGTTACAAATTAGCATTTAAAAAACCTTTGAAATTCACTGAAAAAACCATAGGTTTCAGACACGTTATAGTTACAAATTAGCATTTAAAAAACCTTTGAAATTCACTGAAAAAACCATAGGTTTTAGGGACAGTTATAGTTACTTGGACATTGCACTCGTACAAAACCCGTGAAATTCCCCCGTTATAGTTAGTTCAGCTAACTATAACTCGCGCCCCGCAATGCACTGCTGATGACGTCACATATTACATCACTCATGACATGGTCAGTGACATCACTGATGACATCTCAAATGACATCACTGATGACATCATCCACGTGATAATCTGATGCACCTCCTCACACCCTAATATAACCTTTGATACACCCACTCTAAATTACAGACTGCCATTCGCAAAACCATAGACACTCCAACACCAATAACTACATACCCACTCACTGATTCTTAGGTCTACACACACACATCCACTCACTCACCCGTACAGTCACTCATACTTACGGTCACTCAGTACAGGACTATCATATGCACTCTTACTCCTATATAGACACTCAAACAACGCCACTCATCCATAGAGATACTCACACACCTAGTCAGTCATGCAAATAATTAAACACACTGCCATTTACTCACCTATACAGTTATACACACACCAGCTCACTTACTCATACAAATAGTAGCACATTGTTACGCTCTTATACAATCACTGATACAAGCACACAATCATCCATACAGCCACTATCACAATCACTCACTCTTGCTTATAGCTATTTATATACTCCAACACACATATATACTGCCTTTCACATATGTAGTTACTCACACATGTACCACTGGGACATACATTCACTCACTAACACACTCTTACACACACTTACCCACCCATACAGTCTATCACAGATGCACTCTTGAAACCATCCACCCAGTGAATCACCCACTCACACATCTATGCACAGAGTTGCACACACCCCTCCCACACAAACACTCAGGCACCCATACAGATACTCAGACAAGCATTCAATAACTCATATAGAAAATCATTTAGCTATTCACAAACACATGCAGCCACTTACACAGCAACAGACAGACGGATACAGACATACACCCAGTTTAGTCACTAACCCATGCATTCAGTAAGATACGTTAAATCACTCACTTATAGAGTCAGTCACGCACCTACTAAATCATCCATACAGACACTTACACACCCACTCATTCTTCAATACGTCTTTTCCTATATATTTTAAAAATATTTAAACTTTACAGAAACACACAGTCACTGGATGATGTCATCAGTGATGTCATTTGAGATGTCATCAGTGATGTCATCAGTGATGTCACTGACCATGTCATGAGTGATGTAATATGTGACGTCATCAGCAGTGCATTGCGGGCGCGAGTTATAGTTAGCTGAACTAACTATAACGGGGGAATTTCACGGGTTTTGTACGAGTGCAATGTCCAAGTAACTATAACTGTCCCTAAAACCTATGGTTTTTTCAGTGAATTTCAAAGGTTTTTTAAATGCTAATTTGTAACTATAACGTGTCTGAAACCTAGGGTTTTTCAGTGAATTTCAAAGGTTTTTTAAATGCTAATTTGTAACTATAACGTGTCTGAAACCTATGGTTTTTTCAGTGAATATATATATATATATATATATATATATATATATATATCAGACCTAAACAAGCATTGGTAAAGCCAATAAGTCTGGCGCTGGCTGCCAGCTTTTTGCTTTGGCATGTTTCTTGGTTACGATTTTTACATAATGTAATATGTGGTGAAGCGGATGGGCCATCATCAAGCTAAAAAACCTGCTAAAAGTAAAAATATTTTTTTGAATCTCAAAATGCACACATGCCATAGTACTCAGTGGTATTTAAGGGAGCTACTTGGGCGTGCAACTTGTCAAAGGGCAGAACGCTTTTACTCACAGAGAAGTTAGTCAATGGCTGAAGTGAGCGGACACTGGCAACTGCTGTATTATTTAGTGGGTGGAAAAAAAATGTTACTGACAATAAACAAACCAAAGGTGGTAAGTAAGTACATTATACACATAATTTTAGTAAACTCAAAAGGTTTTGGCTAACACCAAATCTAAAAAATGGGGGCACTTAGGAACAGGCTGAATTGGTGTATAAAGTCCTTTGTCCATCCTTTCACCACAAGCCCTGTGAGCTGGCCTAAAGAACTTCAAACTTAGCATCCTGCAGCGCTCTGAAGTATCCAGAAGTCAACATGCTAGCGCTATAAAAAAACACTTAAAATAAAGGAATGAGATTTTAAAACAGGCCTGTGTAGCTGAAGTAGTGGTAGGAAACTAGAGCCTCCAGGCTGCTTGGCTCAGATGCCAGGACAATGCACATTGTACAGCTGGCCTAGTCTGGCCTCAAAAAGACTATTTGGTAACACATGCATGGTGAAATACCTTGGCAGGCTTACCAGTGCCATCTCGCCTGACAGGCCTCTTATCTTCTCGATAAGCACTCGAAGGAGGTTAGTGCACCTTTCCCTTCTTGGGCCGAATGCCATTCATAGCTCTTATCTGGCTAATAAACAACCTCACACACTCCGATTTACTGCTTAAATATATGGCACCCGCTTCAAGAGAGCTCTCGGAGCGTTCATCTGCTGTTATCTTGCACAAACAGCCTGGGTAACTGCCCCAGAGAGGATGCTTTTACGGTGGTTACTATCAGAATTTATAAGCTGCATCATATGAGCCCAAGTGTCATTGTTTATCCAAGCGCCAGATTAAGTTCTAAGCAGGCGCAGTTAAAACACACAATTGCCTCTGCTATGGTGAGCCGTACCCCGTATAAAAGGGTCATAAATATTTCAAAGCGCTGTTTTCATGCCCTAGTCAGTTTTAGTGACATCAGTTCAAGCGAAGTCCCTTCTCCGTTACCTACAGTGCTGAGCGCGCGCGCTCTCTCGCTTCCCCTCGCCTGCCCATGTCTCGCGATAGTCGTTGAATTTCGATGCTTTCCCTGCAACTCGCAGGAGAGGGATAGAAATTCCCCTCGAAATTGTACTAGAAAACATGGTCAGGCTGGGACAAAAAATAAGCCAGAACACAAAAACAAAAGTGGCCCCGATTAGCGAACCAAATCACTAGAAAATGGCCCACGTTTGCAAATCAGGCCAGTTTTGAGCTTGTAAAAACACGCTGGATTGTTTTTAGGTCTCGCGCCTAGCGTTGCAGTGCGTAGCCTGCTCGCGCAGCGCGAGACCTCTTGTATGGGCTTCAGAAAGCTAACCACACGCTCGTGCGTGTGGTTTTGCTTTTGCAGGATGCCATTGCATTTAGCGTTCTTTTTTAAAAAAAAAATACAGCACGCAATTGGGCAAAGGCGGGCGCATGTCCCGCCTTTGCCCCGCCCATTCCCACCAGTGTCTAGCACTCGCAGCAGCGCGCGTTCGCCTCGCTGCCGCGCTCCCTTTCCCCCCGCTCCTCTGTGGTGCGCGCGCACCACTGTATTCATAGTAATACTGTCTGGACAAATATTTCGTCTCAGTACCCGTTTAAAAACTAAATGCAGCAATAACTTTAGCGAAGGTCCTTCCACTGTACGGGAACACATGTTGCCACGTTTTTAGTTACTTTTGGAGAGTTAGAAACAACATTTTTTTTTTTTTATCTGCACATTATGCAGCAGGTAATGGATTATGTGGCAAATCCTTAATTATGCAGAAAAAGTCGTGGCCGCAGTACCGCATTAGCGACTAGCACTTGACACCTTGTGATGGATCTTTGCCTCTTGGTGTTCAGAGCCTTTTAAATTCATAGACCATGCATGTACAGGTCCTTAATATGGTGGGCACAGGCCTGGAGTTGTGGCTGCTAACAGACAGTCTCTCCCCCGGACCGCCTTTAACTTTAGCATGTTCTAAGATCTGAAGCGTGAGGTTTTGTCTTCAGTGCTGAATGGGACATGTTTTTCGTGCGCATCCCCCACCAACATTGCTCCTTACTTCGTGGCCCCTTCCACCCCCACCCCCCTCCCGCCCTTTGTCTGGCTAAGAAAGGGCCAAAATGTGCCTGCCAGCGTGGGGCTAGTGTTATCCATGTCCCTACAATAAGGCTGCCCTGGAGATCACCTGCTTAATGCCGAGAAGAGAAGCGTCTTGATTGGCAGTCGCCCCCGAAGGCCGCGATGAATGTGCACCCCGGAGCCCGGGGATTTGGAGGATGAGTTTCCCAGGGCCTACGAGCGTGCCTCGTTCCTTCCCCCTCTCCCCGTGAGCTACTTAGCGCTGTAATGCGCCACTCCTCCGGCATTACAGGGAGAAAGCGCCTCCTGGTTTCTTTGCATGATAACTAGCCCGCGACTGTAGGAGGCTTTCAATGGGGCTAGCTGCGAGTTAATCGTATCAGAAGGCCTGATGGGTTCCCATGTTCACTGGCAGGTTAAGTGAGGATGAGCTCTGCCAAGGCCGCTTTTGTACTGAAAGAGCCCAAAGCGCTAAAGTGTTAAAGCAAACAAAGTCCAGGCGGTCGCTCGGTGGGGTTTTACCCCTTCTCAACCTGAAACCAGCGTGGACAGGCAGGAGGGCCGGGGAGAGCACTGCATCTCGTTTTCAGATTATCCTCCAAGTTACCGATTTTAATGTCCTGATTTGTGACCAAAAGAAAGAGGCCAGGCTGTGATTTTTGGCAGTGGATCACAGAACAAAAGAGTGAAAACAAGAAACTTTTAATTACATTGGTTGAACAATCTGGTTGAGTGCCTGCGGCTGGTGGAAGGCCAGGTCTGCGGTGTCACTTGTAAACTTCCGGGCTGCATCCTGAATACGTCACGCAGGCGCAGAAAGAAGCAGTGTGCCAGTTTTGAACGAACTCATGCATCCTGCTTGCGCATGCACAATTCGTAACTGACCAAGATTCCCCGATCAGGAGTAGGCCATGATATTTAGGCATGTGTGGTAACCAGTGCTGTAAATGGGCGGTACTGCCTGGTATGGAGTACCGGCACTTTTTTATTTTGAGAGGGAGAGTACCGGCACTTCTCAGAAACAAGCAGGTACTCTGCTACAGAGACCTGCACTTCTATTTCTCCATTTCAAGCACTGGTGGTAACTAGTATTCAAAACAAGGAGTCTGGAGGTCCTGAGGAACCCCACGGCACCAAATGGGCAGAGAGATCTTTTTTACCAAGGACAAAGGGATACGTCATCCCAGTCATCCTCACATCACCAAGAACAACTGGACCATATGAAGTAATCAGATACTCATTTTGAAATCCTCCTGAAGTCATCAGGAATAGTCACACCTTTTGAAGTCATCAGATACTCATTTTTAGGTCTCGCCTAGCGTCGCAGCGCATGCGCTGCTCGCTCTGCGAGATCTATTGTCGTCGGGTTGCTTTCGGAAGTGGAGTCGAAGCTCCGCCCATGCTCTTCATTGGCGCGCGTCACACTATGTTAAACGCTCGCTTTTGATTTGGCGCGAGGCTTGTTTGTTCCCTCCCTGTCTCCTTTTCGGCTTGCCCACCCGGACTGGATATTTTTGCTCGCGCACAGCGTCTCTTTTGCTCGCGCACGGCGTCTCTTCTGCCTTGCTGCACGTTCGCAGACCGTAAACCCTGGACGGTGGCAAGACATGCAATCTCATGACGTGTTCTGAACATCACTGTTTGAAGTGCTGTCCTCGCATATTGTATGCTACACCCTTGTCATGTTTTATCGCTTATTTTCTTCTGTTACGTAGTGCGTGTTGCTATGTTATGGTATGTTTTTGGCATTCCTAAAGCACGCAGCCCGAGAGTAAGGACTCGAGGCGCTTTAGCCTGGAAGGTTTAGTACCAGAATATGGAGTTTTAATGAACGATCATGTTACTAAAATATCGCAGCCAGATCATTTAAAATGTTGTGTCCAGAATCTGGATCGCCGATATATCACAGTTTGCTAGTCGATGTTCCGCACACAATATTGTTGCAGCGTGAAGTTTTCGTGCTGTGACGTGCAGCCCTCTGGTTACTGTTCTTTTGCACTAGTTCTGGCTGGTGTTTTACGTTGTGCTTCTGGTATGCCTCTTGGTTTCGAATCGGTGGCTTGTTCACGGAGCTGCAGTGTGTGATGTTGGTGTTGGGAAGGTGTGGCCCTGGGCTTTGCTGGTTGTGTAGACATACACCCCCCAAACCGGTCAGATGTCCGTTCCTGGCAGGTGGCGGTACTCTGGGTGCACTGCCGGTGTCTGCGTGCGGTGGATGAGTTGTGTTACACGTGTGTGTGTGGTTCTGTGTCTTTGAGATGGATGTGTGTGGTGTTGTGCCTAATGAGTTGTTTGTGTTTGTGAGTCACTTGCCTCCACAGCGGTTGCTGGGGTGGGCGTGCCGCGTGCCTTAATGACGTGTTGAATTTATATTGAATACGATTCAGAATGTTCTGTCAAGAATTGTTTGTGTATTTTTGTCTTGTGTCACGCTGTTTTCTGGCTTTAAGTTATAGAGAGAAATAGTGTGCCACGTTGTGTTTCTGTGTTGCTTAATTCGGTAAACGACTTCACAACTGTTCCTATAGAGCTGTGCTTGGTATGAGGTGTGCTGGCTAGTATGCTGTGGGTAGGTGTGTGCAGAATATGTGTGATTTGCTTTTGTGTGATCATGCAAACTTTGGGGGGGGAATGACGTGAAATTACGCGTTATTGCGGAGATCCGTCATTTCGCCCTAAATTTTAGTGTAAGAACCGCAAGTGGCGCGAGCAACAGCTCCTCGTGTTCTGGCCCTTCCTGTTATTCCCACGCGCTCCAGGTACCATTTTGCTGTGAACGCGTAATAACGCACTGTGGCGTGATTCAGGTAATTTTGCATTACAAGGTTAGCACAAAGTCCCCCTGTTACACAAGGGACGCTAGTGTGATTTAAATGTAGTCACCAGAGGCTGCAGATGTGTGGGTGTTTCTGTGGGGCAAGTGCTGGGAGCCGCAACAGCCTTTTATATGAGAGTTCCTGTCTGCATTGGGCGCATTATCGCACTTCCCTGTCATTTTCGAGTTGTTTGGCTCTTGTGGGCGAGGTTGTGGAAAGATTAGAGGAGCCGACCTTCGAGCTGAGAAAACCGGTTCGAGCCTCACGGCTCAACATCCTGTGATTCAAAAATGAATATACCCGGCCTTGTGTAATGTAACTGGTGCTCATGTAAAGCGCTCTAAGTTTGCGCTATATAAAACTGAAAAATGAGTCTCTTTGAAGTTATATCAAAGGCAGTGACGGGTTGTATTATTGCAGAGTTGAGGTTTTTTTGTTTTCACCCGAGTGTTACAAGCATTTGCAATACAATAGGTCTCGCATTTACGAAATTTTAAGCTATTGGCATTCTAAATGACAATGCCTTTTATTTATCTGTTTTTAAAACCAACACATAGATAAAAGGTTTGCCATTTACAATGCCAGTAGCTCGAAGTCTCGCAAATGCGAGACCTATTGCATTGCAAATGCTTGTTTTGCAAGGTATGGGAGACTGCATGCATTTGTGTTTGCTAGAAGGGATGTCTGTGGTAATATCAGGGAAATCATTAGTAAAAACTGGCCCACCTGGTCATAAATCAGGCCCACAAACTGCTTAAATTTTATTTTATTTTTTGCAGATTTATATAGCGCGAACTCGACCCAAAGGTATTGGAGCGCTTTACATGAGCACTGGTTACGTTGCACAAGGACACATTCATTTTTTTTTTTGGTAGGCATGGGGAGATTAAGTGATTTGCCCAGAATCACAGGATGTGGACGCGACCCCGAGGTTCGAACCTTGGTTTCCCAGCTCCAAAGTCGGCAATCTAGCCGTCAGACCACATCCTCTCCCCATAAATAACTGGCCAGCACACTGATCTGCTAGACCAGCCAATCGGGTACTGTCTGATTGCTCTGTAGGCCAGTCTGACCATGATGGAAGATAATTTACTGTTCTAATATGGCGCCAGAACTTGAATATTTGGGGAAAGTGTTTTTTTGGCCTTGCTGTACTTTTGGAAATGGGAGAGTAGAAAGACAGCTCTGTCAGTGCGCATGCACACAACAGTAGTAGGCCCAGGGTGCCCATCTTCAGAGGGGGCGCACTCAGCCTTCTGCAAAGAGGTTATGCAAACAGAATTGTCCCTCTCACCAGACTTCAGTGATTTATTTTGAAGTTATTTTATTCAACATACTGCAGATGCTGTTTTTAACACTCCATCTGCCCCCTTCCTGACCCTCCTAACCACAGCAACAACCATCCCCAACTCCCCAACAAATGTGGCACAAGCATGACGGAGATACAGCTGTGAGTGAAGTCGAGTTGGGGGAGGTACAGAGATGTTTGTGTTCAGAGTTCAGTCACAGTTCTGTTGTAATCAGTCAGGGATTGACCTGTGAACACAAAAAGGGTCCCCTGAGGTCTGATTTTATTCACCAACAGCAGTGAGGGCACCAAACCTCTTTCCATCCAGGATGCTATCTGAGCAAGGGCCAGCTCTGCTGTAGGGCATGGACAGGCCAGGAGTTTAAACAGATGAACACCAGCAGCTGCCTGTGAGGTGACCAATGAAGTCCTTCTGTCTTTCTGAGCCACTTGAGAGTAGTTGTATTTTTAATATTCCCCTAGAAATTGAGGGAGAGGCTAAGAATATGATCACATTTTTAAGGACAGAGCAATTGACCGTTCTCACTCGAGTCATCAAATATTTAGGGAAAGTGCATTGTTAAAGGGATGTTGTTGAAGCCTTAGAAAACGGGCAGGGGTAGCCAGAAAATACAGACATGCAAGTGTGCATGCCCAGTAGAGCGGGTAGGAAGGGGTGTAGCTTGGTCAGTAAAACTTGGGGGAAAGGGGGGGTGAGCTTCAGATTTTCGGACACATAGGCAGTTAACTATTATATGAGAAGCAGTGCATGAGGGGTGCTTAGAGCCAGTGGAAAGAGAAAGGAGTGTAGACTGTGAGGGGACTTAAAACACAGTATTTTGAAAAATAGCCATGTTTTAGGAACTTCAAAACAGAAATGTTTGTGTCTGTTTTTGTCTGAGTGTGTATTTAAAAATACCAGGTGAAATCCAAGAGACACCTTACTATACCCATTCATGTAGAATATTGTTAGATAAACAGGAAGTGACTCACACTCTGGAATTTTAAGGAAAGAGCAGTTTAAGGAGCTTCCTCACCAGAAGCCAATGTGCTGACCTCAGAAGGGTTCCTTCTGCCTAAAATTGAACTGGTGATAGTTCTCTGCCCTCCCTGCATGGAGCTGGTGGATGGACAGGCCCAGACACATAGCATTTTCTTAGTCAAGCTTAAAACTTCAAATCTCGAGGTGCAAAAGAGGAACATAAGCCCCGGCAAAGGACGGCTTCGGTCCACCTACACCAGAAGGCGCATTCTTGACAGTTCTCCACTGAGCAGGCAGCGCCCGGGCAAAAATAAAAAAATATATATCACGACTCTTCCATGTAAATCAGCAGTGTTTTAATTTATGTGCATATATTTTGCCTCCTTATTCCCTTGCAAAAATTGAGGAAGGCTTTAGAGATCTGGCTGTTCTCTTAAACCCTTACGGGTTCAGCCCCAGTTTATCCAGGCTTCCCTATCCTTTGCCAGGTTCCACACTTTTAGTGAAAAGAGATTCCTCTTAGAGCCCATGTGATGCTTTAACAATTATCCAAAAAGAAATAATGATTTTACACCACTCAGGACGCATACCTTAGAGCATACCCTGGGAGGAATCAACCCACAGGTTTCCAGCAGAAAAACACAAACCTGATAGGAAACTAATAGGATATTTATAGGCTAATTTCTGAAATCACTAGATTTTAAAATGACAGCTCTTAAGAAGTAGTCATCGTGCTTTCCTGTAAGAAGTACATGACACTATAAAACGTTTGCTGCCCTATGGAAGTTTACTAGGGAACATATAAAATATAGGTTTGTCCACCTTCCCCTCAAGCACCGTTTTGCCCAGGTCAACAATGTAAACATTCTCTGTCAGGTTCCGGGATACCACTCACTATACAGAGCAACAGAAACTAGCAGGTGTTAAGGTGGGGTCTCTGTACTTCCTCAGCTTGCCGGGGGAGGAGCCTAGAGGAGGTTACTTTGAGGGAGACGTTTAACAGAGTGCTCTTGGACAATGGCATGTTGTGGGGGAGGTGGTCCAGCTCAGCTCTTTGTGCACTGGTCCAAGTAAGAAGAAACCATGTGATTCCCCACCAGCCGCAAGGACTCTATTCGATGCTTAACTCTAGTGAGCGCAGCAAGATTTAACAATGCTTTGAAAAAGATGCCGGGAGAGCACATTTTTCCTAGCAAATCTTTCACAGTGATAAATTGTTCACTCACAACATATCTTGAGGTTGAAAGATAGCAGAAGATGGAATGCAGATAATTGTTTTTTAATGCGGAGCTCTTCTAATCCCCCGCTTGGCTTATTCCACCCAAGGCCATGCGCTGCCTACAAATGTCACAAATCTGGCAGCTTAGATTTTGACAGAACTTCCAAATGTTTCAGATAAATCCATCAAAAGCCTTCCATTTATAAGACAACTTAGATGCAAACATGAAATAACGGTATCTATTTGCTACGCCATCGCATACAGTCTGGAGTATAACCTAGACGTGAATCTTGTACATATTTAGGCCTGGTGTGGAAACGTGGTCCAATGAACACTTTCATGCAAGAGACGCACTCGCATATCATTATAGCTGTAGCGTCTCTTGGCGATGTATCACGGTGGGATATGGTCAGGTGCACTCGGCCGATCTTTTGCAGAGTGGGAGACAATCAAGCAGTTTAAATACTGAGAAGGTTGCTCCAGAAGCAAGATGTCTCCACAGTGGATGCACTACCTCCCAGCATGGCTACCACAGATCAAGGGTTCTTACATTTTCTAAATATTTTGCAGGCAATGGTCCCACTTGAGAAGACCCTAAATCACAGCTACAGAATTTATATATTTTTTTGCCTTTCAACTGGAAATAAATCACAGAACGCATACTGATAACAGCCACCAATTCAACGTTGACACAGGTACTGAAAGGTAACGCAGTATATCCTGTTATCTGAAGAATTGCCCAAAACCCCTTTTTTAGCAGTATAGATTTTCAAAAATCCCTGAGAGTTTTGGCATGATGCTGAGCACAAATATCACCCTTCCTGGGATTTTTATCATGGCCCCTACTTAACTTCCTTTCCGTACCTTCTGTTTTCTGATAGGTCACAGGGAGTTCCAGCTATCAGTAAGATGAAAGGGGAGGGACCACTTACCAGACGTGGTGACAAACTAACCATTCATAACTTCTTCATGCTTTTGGATAAATCAAAAATATCCATTAATACTTGGATGATCTGTAACAGTATGTTGATATGTCCCAAAATTTTTACAAATCATAGCAGCCACTATAGAGATATTAAAATATTGTTCTTTTCGCAGGTTGAAAATTATACCCTGTAAGCTTATTGGGTGGCGTATGTTTGACAGGCTGAGGTATAAGAAGACACATGGTAACAAAGTTCTCCAGCACACTGCCTGGCATAGTTTTGTACTCCACACACAGTGGTGACACTCTTTGTTAACTTATTTTTATGAATCAGCATTTTAATCCTATTTAAAGATATTTCAGCCTCCTTTATGATAATAACAGGGTTGTGGGTCTCATTCATAATAGTATTTTTTTCTTTTAGTGTCACTGTTGAGGGAGATATTTCTTTTTCTTGGTGTATTTGTCAAAGTAGTGTTCAAAAAATAATTCATAGCTGATATGTAGAATAGGTCAATTGTTCCCAGGGTGTAAGGGAGGGGTAAATATTGACTTGCGTTTAAAGTGATTTTCCATGACATTGGTTTTGTCAATTCCTAGTTTCTTGCTGTATCAATTACATCCTGTCTTTTCAATTCCATTGATTCTTTTAATGTAGTAAGCAGATGTGTGTCCTCCAAGTCTGTTTTTAAAATGTGTGCCTCACACTTTCTGTGCCCCACACATGACTCTCAAAAAGTAAGTTGCATCCTCAGGTTCCAATTTTTTTTTTACTATTGTTATTTTGCATACAGATTCTTTTAGAGGTATATGGGTTCAAGAAAATAGGCAGAGAGGCAGTTTGGGCTTAAAGGATTGAGATAACACTTCCCAAAATAGGTCTTTGAGATGATAGCAAGCATGAATTAGCCCAGTCTTGATTGCTTGTCTGAATTGATTGACCTAATTTTACGGATACAGCACAGAATCAAAGAAAGGAGAAAAGAAAAAAAGAGAACTAATATTTCACCTTCCCAGCCCACCCTGATCCTTGGTAAACGCAAGTCAAAGTCCCTGATTTTCCTACCTTGTCACATGAAGACCCTAAAGAGATGGGAACTTTTAGGGAAAGCTCATGAGTTGAAGATCAAGCTCAAAGACATTGCTTATTGCTTTGTCTTTATTGTGTCCATCAAGGACTTTATACTTCCATGTCCTGCAGGACCTGTCCAATCATCTAGAAAGCATGATGAGCGAGAACTGTGTTACTGGCGCATCTATGCTATTTCGGTGTCTATTCAAGGTGATTCTGGGCGCTGTGTGCAAGAGCCAGCACTTCTGGACTCAGGAGCCATTGGCATGTATATCGGTCAAGCTTGGGAGAAGACAACAGTCTGTTTAATGCCAGAAAGAAAACAGCAGGCGTGCTACAGGCAGTCGATGGTACAATGTCAGCTTCAGGTTCCGTAAATTTCCAAACAAAGTCCTCATGTGTAACCTTTGGAGACCATACGGAAATAGTCTGATTTGATGCGATTGCCAGATCGAACCATCTTGTGATTTTTGGATTCCATTTGCTTGTACGCCACAACCCATGTATTGATTGGGGCTATAGTTATGAGTTTTACTGTCTGTCATGAGTATTGTAGGTCATCATCTGTTTACTGGTCCCTGCTTGAATCTACTAAAGAAGAGGGTAGATCATTTCCTGGGCATGATACTTCTGAGCCAGTTGAAGGTAGATCAACTTCTGGGCAAAGTTTTACTAAGGCTAGTCGGCTGGTTAATAGGATATCTCAGACGAAGCCTTCAAAAGTCTCTTCTAGCATTTCTGTAGGTATGCTGAAGGTGACTAGGGAACAATAGAGGTCTTAGTACCCCATAGACAAAGCTCTTATAGGCCATTACCAGATAAAAGCTCAACATTACCCTGTACATAGTGCTCATGTGATGCACGGACACTTGCGCTTTATATATTTTTAATTGAGGCCCTTTCTGATTCCATAATGTTCAATTTGGAAGCTGTGATTGCAAAAGACATGACCAGTCAAACCTGGACTATCAGGATCTAAGCCGTAATTTGTAGCCCAATTGTCACTTATGTCTCTGAAAGCCCATCCATGTGCTGATATCTTGTTAGGAAAGAAACTATCCAGACTGTCATCTGAGCTGAACTATCTACAACCAGTTCCTATATTTCCTGATTGTTACCATTGCCGTTAAATGCAGAACTACAAATGGAGGGTGTAATGTTGTATTAGTATAATAACATGAGGGCACTAGGAGCCCGCATGTAATGAGAATTCAGAGAAAGAGAAGTAGTCAGGGAACCGGAAAGGGAGGAGTCAAGTAGAGCGGGATAGATAGTACTCAGGGAAGGTTGGAGCAGTGTGAACTCCTGTGAAAGATTTACAATAGAAGCACTTTATATGCTATTAAAGGGTTGTTCTTCATTGGCGCCATCAAGACAGTACGGAGGGTATACTGTTTTAATTCTGGATCAGCATATGGGATGGCTGCTAGAGGGAAGCTACAATCCAACTCACCTTTAGTGAGACTCTATTTCATGATGGCCAGCAAACACTGCCTCCACTCTAAAATGGCCACCAGATGTCAATTTCATTCCATTATGATGTGTTCTCCTTTCTGAGACTATCTTTTCCTGTCAGGTGGTCCATGCCCCAACAGTATACAAAGAATCTCTGATCAATCAATCAATCAGGGGATTTATTAAGCGCGCTACTCACCCGTGAGGGTCTCAAGGCGCGGGGGGCAGAGATACATGTTGAGATATGCAGTAATTTAAGCAAATTTCATTTAGATTTGTAACTTCCCATGCTGCCAATATACAAAGCTATTGGCCATGCTGCCAATATGTACAGCTATTTCCCTGAAAGTCATTAATCTAAGATTAGAGAGTCGCTCAAAAGATGTCAAATTATCTGTAGTTTTCCTCTTTTAAAAATAAATAAAAAGGGGAAAAACAATGTTTTCTGTCTGTATTTATCTGTAAAAGTCAGTAAAAAAGAAAAACAGGGAGCCCTACATATAATATAGCACACTCACAAAATCATGTTCTTGATCTTTACATAGTTAATTTTGGACACATTGTTCATGCAACACAACGTGAGGGTTCTATATCCCTTTAACATGTATACAATTACATCACTTATTTCATCGAGACCATGTGATATTTTGGATTCCACCTTGGAACCACCTACACAATAAAGAGGATTTTGTAGTTTTCTATAAAAATATACACACTGAATAAAAAGGGAGCGCAGGGAAGGCTGTTTGCCCAATGTACGAATATCCTTTCACAAACCAGTATGAAGAAATTACATACCAACTGCAATGCATGCAAACATGTACTGAATTTGTGATACAAAGAAGTGGAACCTCGAAGTGACCATTTTTATTTAGGCAGGTCGCCATTTGTGACACCCTGAGACTGGCCAGGAATACAGGGGTGGTGGCCTGCAAAGGACATCTGACCTCCGTCTCTGCATTTGCATTTCCAAACGGGAAACTATTTATTGGGCATGCTGCCAATTTGTACAGCTACTGGCCTGAAGTCATTAATCTCAGCCTGGAGAGCCACTCAAAAGAAGTCAAATTATCTGTAGTTTTCCGCTTTTAAAAATAAATACAGAGGGGACAAACAATGTTTTCTGTCTGTATTTATCAGTAAAAGTCAGTAAAAAAGGAAAACAGGGAGCCCTACATATAATATAGAACACTCACAAAAACATGTTATTGATCTTTACATAGTTAATTTTGAACAAATTGTTCTAAAGAAACATGCATTTATGCAACACACAACGTGAGGGTTCTATATCCCTTTAACATGTATACAATTACATCACTTATTTCATCGAGACCATATGATATTTTGGATTCCACCTTGGAACCACCTACAAATTATAGAGGATTTTGTAGTTTTCTATAAAAATACAAACACTGAATAAAAAGGGAGCGCAGGGAAGGCTGTTTGCCCAACGTACGAATATCCTTTCACAAACCAGTATGAAGAAATTACATACCAACTGCAATGCATGCAAACATGTACTGAATTTGTGATACAAAGAAGTGGAACCTCGAAGTGACCATTTTTATTTAGGCAGGTCGCCATTTGTGACACCCCCGGGACTGGCCAGGAATACAGGGGTGGTGGCCTGAAAGGGGCACCAGACCTCCATCTCTGAATTTGCATTTCCAAACAGGAAACTCTATTTAAAGCAGCCATGTAGATTAAAGAGATATGCACCGCTTTAAAAAGCATGTTTTACATTTAGGAAGCCATCTTCCCGAGGCGGTATTACACCTCTGGTAAAGGGGAAGCATTTCCTGGGGGGCACGTGGACCCCCTGGGAGTCTAATAAGGGAACACCTCTGGCTTTATGTTTTCATATTGTTGCAACAAAAAACGCAGCACAAAGTCGATGTAGTGTCGGAGCCACCCGGCCGGCACACTACAATGTAGCAGCCTGCATCACCCCGGGGGGCGGGCTCGCCCGAAGGGTTAAATAAACCGGCGCATGACCGCTCGAAGTCTTGGCCCATACGATAGTACTGAGTGTGGTGTGTTCTCTGTTCATCGCCCTTACCTGCTGTAGGCCTTCCAGCGTGGTGCCCTGACACGGGCCACCACAAAACCACACTGGCGACGAGGTGGGTCCCACCCACGCCTTCGACACATCCATAAGTGATCGTGGCTCCGCCATGCCACTGTGCCCCAGCCCGTCCACAGCGTGGCTGAGCGAACGCCATCAAGGCAGGCCAGCGCTCGACTGGCGCCGCAGGCCTGGCGGCGTCTCAGCGACCCCCCGTGCGACAGACACGCGTGAGCAGCAGTGCTGGCTAGCAGACTACGCGGACCACTCTCGATCCAAGGAGCACCGGCCCTACAGAGGAGCAACTCACGCTGTGTCCCGTAGGTTAGTGTAGCGTCAGAACGAGTGTAGAGGCCGGAGTCATTGCCTCGTGACTCAACATCGCTCAGCCCGCTCCCACGCGCATCCTCCCCAGTCTCCTCTCACGCACAAAGGGGAACACGGAAAAGAAAACAGAACACCTGTCACTGCGCTCTGCAAAAGCAAACTAGGACACTGCCACACGGAATAGAAAAAAAAACTCCAACGGTGCTGCGAACAAGCACTGGCAACAACAAAAAAAAAAAGAAAAACCACAGGAAAATTGACACAGCCAGAAAAGACACATCTGGATACACAAGCCTTCCTCCTTGTGTCATCAAGCACACGGCAATACACTGTTTGGGGTGCAGAACTCAGTCCCTCAATCTCGGCCCACAACAAAAAAAAAAAGCAAAAACAGGTGAAGGCCCCAGACGACAGGAAGCACTGGTCACAGGAGGCAAGCACGCCACGCACACCGACCAGAGAACATGAGTGCCCCAGCCCAGGCAGGAGGCCCTGGCCCACAAGCGGCTGCCCCGCAACCACCACAACAACCTCCACAGCCACATGGCCAGGCAGCGATGTCACTCCTCCCACCATTCAGCGAGCTGGCGGACCTCGCCACAGCCGCTTCACGCTGGAAATCGTGGATTGGCCGTCTGGATCATATTTTACTGGCATGAGGGAAACAGATGGCACAGTGAAACGGTCACTGCTCATGTGCTACGGAGGAGGGGAACTATATGACCTGTTCGAAACACTCCCGAACACCGGGGCCAATGATGATTACAACGCGGCAGTAGCAGCACTGAACAGACATTTCGACCCTCAAATCAATCCTGATTTTGAGCGAATCAATCTCCGCCAGGCAAAGCAAGAAGAGTCGGAGTCCATCGACATTATTTATGCCCGACTATGAAAACTAGCTTGCTCATGCACATTCCCTGACCAACGAGAGGAAATAAGAGCACAGATCATACAGGGGTGCAGATCAGTGTTACTTCGCCGCCTGATGCTTAGACAACCAGGGATGTCGCTCGACGAAATATTAGTACTGGCAAGGTCTCACGAGCTGTCGAATGCACGGGCGGACGAAATGGAGGCAGCTCTCAAGCGACACCCGATCTCCCCAGGGTCAATCAGACCGCCGGCGATTAAGGAAGAGAGGGTAGACTCCATCTAAAGACGCCCAATGACACCACGGGCAAATGCGAAGATATCCACAAGGGGAGCCTGCGGAACTGTGGCATGGAACACCCATCCACCGGCCCATGCTTCGCAAAACGCAAGACCTGCTCCCTGTGTGGTAAGCTAAACCACTTCGCCAAGGAGTGCAGGAGTGGAAGATCATGAACAAACACCCCGGGGCAACAAGGAGTGTCGGCGGCCGTCAGACGGCTATCCTTAGACGACCCTCTGGAACAGGCAGACACCACCCCACCGGGCTACGGGTTAGGAATGGATGACGACGACGTGTTCGTAGTGTCATTTGTGAGCCGCGACGGCCGTGCCGCAGACCACCCCCATGTGCTCCATACTCGTGGCTGGGTCCACCGTCCAAGCTCTCATAGATACAGGAGCCTCTGTTAATGTCATGGACAGTGCACAGTATGAACGTCTCTCACCACGGCCGCCGCTGTCGCCCTCCAAAGCGAAGATCTACACATACGGAGGGACCGAACCGGTTCCCCTGACAGGGGTAATTGAGGTAGATTTAGCCAGCGAAGGGCACTGTATCCCCACAAGGTTTCATGTCACAGAAGGGAAGAGAGGCACTCTCCTCAGCTGCCACACAGCTGAGGACCTAGAACTGGTCTTCTTTGCAAACCAAGTCCATGACCTACACGCCAACGCCATCCTGAGGGAGTTCCCCATGCCGTTCAAAGGCCTTGGACGGCTCAAAGGAAAACAGTTCAAGCTACACATCGACTCATCTGTCAAGCCGACTGCATTGAGACATCGGAGAGAGCCTTCCCATTTGCGCCCACAGGTCGAGGAAGTACTACGGAAGCTGAAACAATTAGGGGTCATCGAAAAGGTCTCTGACCCTACACCATGAGTGTCTCAGTTGGTCGTCGCCCCCAAGCCAAAGCAAACAGGAGCAATCCGGCTGTGCGTCGACATGCGCCTCCCCAACCAGGCCGTGAAAAGAGAGCGACACCCAACGTCCACGATGGACGATATTGTGGCGGACCTAAATGGAGCCAAATGGTTTTCCAAACTCGACTTGAATGCTGGATACCACCAGCTCGAACTTGCCCCGGTGAGTAGATACATAACATTCTCCACGCACGTGGGGCTACGGAGATACAAGAGGCTGAGCTTCGGGGTGTCGTCAGCCACAGAAGTGTTCCAAAACGCCATCTGCGAAACACTCTGGACTACAAGGAGTCATCAACCTTAGCGATGACATCCTCGCATTCTCCAAGACCCTCAAGGACCACCACATGCACCTGAGGAATACGCTCCAACGCCTTGCGGACAGTGGGTTGACCCTTCACCAGGAAAAATGTTCATTCCACCAAGAATCGGTGGAGTTCTGCGGGTACATCTTCTCCCGCGAAGGGCTACAGGTCGACCCCAAAAGGCAGTCGCCATCCACTCGGCACCAGTGCCCACATAGCCAACTGAGGTCCGCAGCTTCCTGGGGATGGCCACGTACTGCGGCCGTTTCATCCCGAACTTGGCATCCCTATCGTAACCCCTACGAGCTCTCACAAAGAGCGGAGTGCCGTGGGACTGGACGACCAAAGCTGAGGCGTCGTTTCAAGCCATCAAGGGAGCCCTCATGGACAAGACAGTAATGGCGGACTTTCATCCCAACCGCCGCACGGAAGTAGTTGTGGATGCCAGCCCCATCGGGCTGGGGGCCGTCCTGCTCCAAGAGACAGCTGACAGAGTGGGTTCCCGTGGCTTACGCCAGCAGAGCACTGACGGAGACCGAGGCACGGTATGCCCAGATATAGAGAGAAGCCCTTGCCATTAAGTGGGCATGTCACCACTTCCACCTATAATTCTACGGGCATGACTTTAGAGTTGTGACGGATCACAAGCCGTTGATCCCTCTATTCGCAGAAACGACACGACTGGCCCCGCCGAGGATTGAAAAGTGGGCAGTGCAACTACAGGCATATCGTTTTGAAGTGGTGTTCCGTCCAGGAATTAACAACCCCACGGATTTCTTGTCATGTCACCCAGTCCCGACAGGACCATTGGTACCGTCCACAGATGAGGAGAACACTGAAGAACTTGTGCGAATGATATCACAAGAAGCATGCCCCAAAGCATTAACACTGGAGGAGATAGGAGCCGCAACCACCAGGGACGAGAGTCTGAGCAAGGTGAAGGAGACGCTGGCCGATCAGTAGTGGCAGCATTTGTTGGATGGTGCCCGAGCATTGAGTGAGGAGGAACAAATGTCATGACCGCAACTATGGAGGGCTCGCAGCGAGCTTAGTGAAGGGCCCCATTGGATAGTGCTAAGAGGCACCACCATCGTAGTCCCAAAGAACTTACAGCGGAGAATAGTCAACCTCGCACATGTGGGCCACCAAGGAATAGCCAAGACGAAGGCCCGCCTCCGCAGCAAGGTATGGTTTCCTGGAATGGACACCATGGTTGACGACACCATCTGCGCATGCCATTCATGTACCATTACTAGCAGTGATCCAGCGCCTCACCCCATACTCACGGAAGAGCCAAGCCTGGACCCGTGGTCACAGGTCAGCATTGACTTTGGGTCCTTCTCCGATGGGCGCAGCACCATTGTCCTAATAGACTCTCACGCTAAATTCCCCATTGTGGAAATTGTATCGTCCACGGCGTTCCCACAAGTCAAGGCCACCCTCGACCGGACTTTTGCGATGATGGGTCTCCCGGAGGAGCTAAGGTCAGACAATAGGCCGCCCTTCCAAGGAAAGAATTTTCAAGACTATTTAGCGTCCCATGCTGTCAGGCATCGCAAGATAACACCACAGTGGCCACAGGCCAACGGGGAGGTGGAGCGTTTTATGAGGACCCTAAACAGACCGCTGAGAATAGGAGTGGAAAGAGGTGAAGATGCGGAAAAGTGCCTACAGCGGTTCCTGAATGCATATCGCCAGACCCCGCACTGCACGACCCGGTGCGCACCATCCCACTTTCTGTTCCGGCAAGCTCCTCGAGACAGCATACCCGCAGACCCCACTTGGCGTCCGGGTGAGCTTGACTGCGAAGCCACGCAGGCCAGGAGAGTAACAACGAATGTGAAAGCAATCAGAGCGTGAAAAGCGCAAGTAACCAGCATCTGTGTGGGCAATCATGTAATCGTCAAGTATCGGCACCCCGGCTGGAAATTCCGTACACCCTACGAACCTGACGTGTGGGAAGTCACAGAGGTGCGAGCAACTATGGTATCCACAAGAAGAGGCTCACGCACGCTTGCAAGGAACGTCTCGAGGTTCAAGAAGGTCAACGGATCCCCACGAACGGGAGAAGGAGAGTACGACCAGAACATATTGGAAGAAGAAGCCATGTCACCACCACACACCCCGAGGATCGGCGATGATTCACTCCAGGCAGAGAGGGCTGAGGGGCCGATCCCGCAGGAAGATCCAATTTGCATAAACTAGAGACATGTGTCTTTTTCTGATAGCCCCGCCAGGGCAGGGCCAAGTTCCAACTCCCGGAGCCAGACGTATGGTCTCCGGCCGAACCCTGCACCAAGCCAAAGGCTCCGAGACTTTGTGTGCTCTATGCTGTGAGAAGAATCACTGAGCACAGGAGCTGTTCATAGCTAAAGAAAAGGAGGGATGTAGTGTTGGAGCCACCCGGCCCGCACACTACAATGTAGCAGTCTGCATCACCCCGGAGGACGGGCTCGCCCGAAGGGTTAAATAAAAGGGCGCATGACCGCTCGAGGTCTTGGCCCATACGACAGTACTGAGTGTGGTGTGTTCTCTGTTCATCGCCCTTACCTGCCGTAGACCTTCCAGCGTGGCGCCCTGACATGCACCACCACACCCGACACACCATTTGGGACACCCCTTATTTTGCCTAACCACAAGTGTGCCTGTCCATTCCTAGTAAATGCTAAAAGAACAGTCCTCTGTCAGCATGCCAGTGACTGCTCTGGCCCCTCCAGACATGTTCTCCATTTTCAGGAGGTTCTGATGGCATTTGAAGATTGACCTGTGACTGTGTGAAGCAGGTAACAGCTGGTTGCTATTAAACCCGGTTTTTTGTGGGTAACTTGCAGAGAGCAGCGGTACAGAGTTGCTTTCAAGGCACAGCTGTGTGTGGAGCAAGCTATTTCCAGAGCTCTCCCACTGCAGACAAATGGACTCCAACAGGTACCCTTGAAAGGACTCTTTGATACAGGATAAACAAAGAGTGGATTCTGAAGGGCTGTGTGAATAGCGCGCGCTTGTTTTTAGTGATCGACAATGGCTGAATACTCCAGGCTTGTGCGCGCAGCCAAGAAGACGGATATGACTTGGCACAATGCATGACCATCTACGGTCAGAGAACTGAACAGCAGCACCCGGAAAGCCTATTAAATCTGCATTTTCTGGTCAGGGAAAGAATACATCATGAACCTGCGAGGAAGGGTGCACATGCAGGGCCTCCCCAGCATACAGCATAGGTTCTGGTGCCTTAAAGGGTTATTAACTGTTTACTTTTACTACCGATAGGTCCACCACCTCGACCTGACACTACATCGGAGTCACAACTGAGGCTACAACTATTTCGACAAGGTATTAATAACACTTACCACTACCAGTGCCCACGTGCTTAATTTGTGAAAAAATAAGTGCCAGTGCTCTCGTCAGGAGTATACTGCAGCTTGCAGCATCAAATGCCCTTACCAGCGCTGCCAATGATAGTACCAACACAACTATTAACCATCACGCTCTTGCAAGTGTGACAATTCATACTATTCCAAGCTCCAAAAGCAATAAGAATGGCTTGGGTGGCACGGATTAGTCAATGTTAATGTATATTGAATTAATAAACAGCTGCTGTTATGCTCATACCTAAATTAGGCAGACAGTGCCACCATGTGGCAGACTGTCATAAGCCCCCGTGCTAACAATTAAGTGCCGAGCACTGGAAACCACCGGCTCAAATTAAGCAATGCCAGGGCCCCAACACTGAACCTAACAATCCTAGAATAACCAATCTTTATTTACATTAAATAAGTTCTAACAGTACTCCTAACCCTGAACCTAAATTAAATGAAATTTAATTTAATTAGTAATATCTGTCTACATCTCATGGTAAACTAAAATCAACCCCTATATTAAATTAAAATTATAATAAAATAAATTACATTTAAACTAATTGGAGTTAACATAACACTAACAATAAACCTAACCCCAACTAAAATAAACACATTTAATAGCGCATTTTAACCAAACTCTAAAGTGGACTCTATCCCGAAAAATGATTTATTTTAATTAAATTAATATATATCCTTTAAGTAACCCCAGTACCAACCTTATCCACAACCTTAAATTAAATTAGTCATTTTCACCAAACACTAATCTTACTCTAAGCATAAATTAATTTAGATTTAATTACTTAAAAAAGAAGTCACCTTAAGCTAACTGTGTTAACCCAAAAACTCATCTTCAATTAAATTAAAATTAATTACATTAAATGACAATGATACAACTCTGTTACCTTGATCCTGAATTAATTAGAGTTAAATAAGTAACTCTAACATTAACCCTTGAAATGTCCTTTTTCGCAGTAGTAGAATCTTGCTGACATGGATTTCAGGTAGTGGGAATTCACCATTTGTTTCTGGGGAATGCACTGGCAGGGGCATACTTCAGCCATTTATGGAAGGACCGCCTTCTTCCAATCCCGCTCTCCTTTTCTGGAGACATGCCAATGAAGGACAGAGGGAGATAAAGGATAAGAGGACATCTTGGAAGAAGAACCAGCATGGCCATTGGGACTGGCCTTTAGCTCAAAACCTGCTAAATAGAGTGGTTGAGCCCATATACTACGGATGTCCGTGTCCTGATCTCCTTGAAGCTCTTCATGGAAGTTTGGAAGCTGTATATATGACATGGAGCTGACTTTATGTGATTTAGCCCTTTTTCTGAAAGTATTCCTGGACCTTTACTCATCAACTGTCTTTGGAATGTTGGAGCAAGGTTCTGAAGCTACATGAGAAAAGCTCATCCACTGAGGGCAAGATTTCCTGATTCTTCCTGCTCGGAACGTTTTGCAGCGGAGTTCGAAGCTCCTGAAAGAATGCAGAAACCAGCCAGAGTGTTGTGCCGAGACCTAACAAGTATTGGCAAAGTCAATAGGTCTCGTTTTTGAAATTGTTGGCTCTGCCATTGCCTTTTGTTCATGCTCTACAGCATGGGCATTGCTGACTTTGGCACTGATTTGTAGCCAAGCTGTATAGCAGCATGGCTGCTGTGCAGGATGGTTAAAAATGATAATAAAAAAGGACTATTGTATTGTATTGTAATTGCATTTATATAGCGCTTACTACCCCTGACGAGGCGTCGAAGCGCTTTTTCGGCGAGTAGCACGCTACTCCGGGACCCATAGAGGATTAGTGTTGAATTAGTATAGTGAAACATGCAAGTACATTTTAAGTGATGGATAGGTTAGGCAGTTATTTGGATTTGGAATGATAGCAGAAGGATAGAGGAGGAAAAAAAGGTTTGTATTTATATAGCGCTGGTTACCCCTGATGGGGTGTTGAAGCATGCTACTCTGGAAGCCCATCAAGGATTAGTGGTGAATTAATATGGTGAAAATATGAAAGTAGTTTCAGTGGTGGATATTAGTCAGTTATTTGGAGTGAGAAGGATAGCGGAGGGATAAAAGGGAAGAAAGGTTTGCATTCATATAGCACTTGTTACCCCTGATGAGTGTTGAAGCGCTTTTCTGGCGAGTATGATGCATTCAGCGCCAATGCACTTTTTAAAATAATATAAAGTGTATTAGCTCAGGTTGCATCATAGCACTTTTTAAAATTACTTTTAGCCACACTGCAAGCCTTTGCGCTGGTGTACAGCATGGCTACAAAACATTGCCAAAGCCAATAGCTCTCACAGGCTACACCTATTGGCTTTGCCAATGCTTGTTACTAAATTCGTGTGAGTCTGGCGAGTAGCCTGCGGATGCGTTTCATGAAGTACCATGGAGGTGGGAGGTAAGAGGGCACACAGAGCTTTGTTCTGTTTTATCACCACTGGGGGTTTATTAACCGCTTCCGTGCGTCGGATGGTCCCCGGCCGTCTGACGCCACGGTGGGCGTGTGCGGAGGACGGCCGGGGGCCGTCCGAACCGCGCATGCGTAGAATTCTCCCGCACCGCGGGGGAATTCCGGCCGCAGCGAAGCGGTTAAGGCTGCAGCTGTAATCAAATAGTTCTCTGCATCTAGGCTTGGGGATCTAGTTATCATGGTCTTATCTGACAAACTGTGGTAAATTTAACTTTGTTGAAAAGTCGATTTTTACAAACTTCACAGCTAGCATGCTGAATACGAATCACTGGTGGTGCACTGAAGCTACCGCCACTTAAAAGACCATCAAGCACAGGTGTAGGAAATGATGAAATTCACCTCTGTGGGAATGAAAACACTTATGCAGAATTATAACCATCGTAACTATGTATACTTTATAATTTGATTTGCGTGCGTTACATGACGATCACCATTTCCCAGCAGTCTACAATGCACATTCTGACCTAACTAAGGCCCACTACTGACATAACATAACATGTATTTTTAAAGCACATGTTCACCCAGAAGGGCATCTTGGTGCTGAATAACATATGTTTATTGTTACGCAACTCAATGGTACTCATTTTATCAACCTCAGAAGGATGAAAGGCTGAGTGGACCTGCCAGGATTTGAACCTATGACCATGAGGTCAAACACAGGCCCCTACAGTAGACAAATTAGTCCACTAAGCCACCAGATCTGGCTATCTGACATCAATTACACGTTATTGTATAATGGAGTCAATAAGGTTGCAATAGTCAGTGATAGCACTAGGGCACTAATCACAGTCAAAAAGAGCACGCAAGACGAAGAAGTGCAAACGTAAGTAAGATAGATAGATAATATAGTGAGGGAATGCTTTCTCAATAGGGGCCAATCACAAAGTGAGCACTGAAAGTTCTAATTTAAGGCATTGTCTCTCCCACAGGTTTTGGGCTGATTGTCTCCTAAATGGTTGAAAAGCTGGAGCAGAGGTATATTACAATCTTACACGGTTGTAAATGGTTGTTGTCACTGGAAGTTTAAAAGAATATTCTGTTTTTGACTGGAAATGTAGCAGCATTTCCTCACATCCCCAAAGTAGCTACAGTGTGTAACTGAACACAATCACATAACACAAAGCAAAATAACACACAAAAATATAACGAACAAAACTCATCAAAACAGCACAACCAAAACACAGCACAATACTACCACACCACTAGAAGACAAAAACCCAGCACAACATAACACACAGAAAATTTGTGATGTGGTGTGTTGTCTTGTTATGCTGAGTTACATTTATGTGTTGCATTGTTGAACTGTGTTTACAGGTATTGTTTTGTCGGTTTGTTGCATTTTATTAGTGTATTGTGTTGTACATTTGTTTTGTTCAGTTGTTGATTTTTTTGTGTTTGCACTTGGGATGTTATTGTGGTGTATTATTGTAATATGGTGTTGTGGTATTGCTGTGCCACAAATGCAGTCTGCATGCTTAGTTATGCACATATATTCTTCTAACACAATACCATCTCTAGAAACCTGCTTTCTTAATATAGTTGTAAAACGTGTTTGCACCAACCACTATGTTACCACCAAGGATATGTAATAGCGCTATTCAAAACTGTTTTGTGATCTGGCTCATGATTTGTTTGCTGTGCAACAGCACTCCAGTAGGCTGGGTTTCACAGGTACCGTTGGGGGCAGCAAGATCTCAAGCAATGGTGGCTGCTAGGGAACGGAGGCGGGGCGGAGGAAGGGGAGGGTTAGACGAAAAAAAAAAAAGAGAAAAGACTTACATTCTGAACGCCGGCAGCCGCCTCTCCTCCGTCCTTCTATCCACGACGCATGGAAGCACACAGGCTCCCCTAGCCAATCACAACGCTGCTGTCACCAGCATGACAGCAGCATCGTGATTGGTCTGAGCACCATGGTTCGGCGCTCAGACGGGGACTGTGAGCCTGTGCAGGTTCTCCACCCAGGCTGTGCAATACAGACAAGCTAAGAACATGCTAAGTGTGCATGACTGTTTGGCCAGCCAAACCTTCATGTGCACTTAAATGCCCACCACTCCTCCCCCTGCAGGCTGTGATAACAGCCAAGCCCCCCCCCCATAAAACTGCCTCAGTAAGGAAATATTAAATGATAATAACATTGAATTATTATCATTTTATTTTTTCCTTTTTGCACTGCTCAAAGAGCAGTGGGGCGGCACTCCTCTGCCTTAGTGAAGGAGCCGCCCCTGATCACAAGACAGCTAGCTGGAAGGTTTACACACCATTCGCAAAGGAGGATTCCTGGGCCTAATCTTGGAGTGCAGAAGAGAATGGAATGAAACAGCTAAAGAAAGTGGAAATCTCATGAGGAAACAGTGAGGAGAAGGCCAGGGAAAAGGAACTTGTGTTCGCTGTCTAAAAAAAAAAAAAAAAAAAAAAAGTACATTTTGAAGGTGAGTCAATTTAATGCCATATATTGTACTAATGAGTGACTGCTAGCAAGAGCAAGTACAAAGAGCTGTAAGGAGAAATGGTATATGCATTGTTAAACATTATGTGCCTGCATACATTTGGTAATGCAAGTGCACCATCTTACACCACATAATGTATGCACTGATGGACAAGCATGGAAATTGCCAAAAGCCACCCTCTCTAAGAAACTCTGTTGCTTCCAAAGCTTCACACATTCAACACTGGCAAGAAAATCCATGGATGTTACAAGGGGTGAAGCAGGGCATCCAGTGCTTTTTCCTGCAGGCCCCACACTTTTCAGGGCCCCACCCTGCTGCTGTAAAGAGTATTGTTGCATCACACAAGTCTGCTGCTCAATCATACATTCATGATGAGGCAAGTAATAGCAGCCGCCACTAGAGTGCGCAATATACTTAAGGCCCAAATATATACCCCAACATTGACTGTAATTTGAATGAGGTGGTCGTGCTGCCAGAAAAACAGAAAGAGACCCCACATTATGGCGGCGACCCTGGTCAGGGTGGTTTTTGCTGCACCAGCTCCTCCCCCGCAGCCAGTGAGCAGAGCGAGCAAAAGAGGAAGGGCGATCCTGCCCCCCACAACTGCAAGGAGGGTTTGGGGGTTTCTCCCCAAGAAATTTGTGGAAAAATTGGTGCCTAGTGCAACACATTTTCATCACATACTGTCTCCTCCCTGCTCTTCCTTACATCTGCTCTATCATTCTTTCTGTCCATCCCTAGCCATATCAGCCCTACAACTTTCGCCCTACCCCGGCCATCTTCTGCTCTCTTTCTTCCGATCACTCTCCCCTCCCCCCTCATTCATAATTCTGCCTTCCTTCATTACCCCTCACTCTTCTCTCACTGTTGTTCCTTGCTCCTCTCACTTTCCACCCTATTTTCTTAGAATGTGCAGTCATGTTTCCATCTTCCCTTCAATCTCATCTTTGCTCCTCCTACCACTCTCGACACCTTTTTTTCCCAGTCTTCCCTTCTCTCTCTCTCATTTATACCATTCCCTCCATTCTAATGCCTTTCTCACTATATCTACTTTGTCTCCTTTCCCCTTTCTCTCCCGGTCTCCATTTTTCCCTTCTTTCTCTCTCTCCACTTTCCTCTTAGGGTCACAGGCAAATTACAACATAGGTAGTGCCTGTGAGATCTGTACTTCAGTGAGTATCGGTGAAGCTGGGTTCCGGAGTAGCATTCTACTCAATGCAAAGCGCTTCAACGCCTTGCCAGTGGTAGCAGGCACTATATAAATGTAATTTTCAATCACATGTAAGGTCTAACAGATAGGAAACAGGGACTCTGGATGCTCCACGGACATTGAGCCGAAGCAGAGTCAGCCAAATGTTAGCCCAGGGCCACTTCAAAGGCCAGTGATGTTGGATATGTCTGGGAAGTAGCACACTTGTGCCTCTGAAAGGTTGGCACTGCAAAGGCTGAACAAGTTGTATGCCATACCTGTGGCTCAGAGAGGCTGGTGGGTCTGTGGGGCAGTCACACGCGCTTTCCTCAAACCATTAGCTCTGATAAATAATATGTAAATAAGTTAATGCTCTGGGTGTACTTTCAAAAGCAGGAATCTTAAATAGGCAGTCCCCTCCTTAGACTCACAAAAGAAGGATAAATCACATATGCAGACAAAATGGGAAACCAACACAAAGCAGAACTCCTTCCATTCTGTCCTTCCTGCAGAAGGCAAAACACATTTGATATGGAAACAAGCTTTTCAAAGGGGGGGGGGGAGGGGAGAGGAGGTGCGTTTGTCAGTGTATAAAGAGATAGAATTTCAGAGTTGAAGGAGACCGACTCGCTCTCCTCTTAAAAGGACGCCCAAGCAGAGGAGACGGGTTTGCCTCAGGTCACACAAAGAGTCAAATGCAGAGCAGAATTTACAGGTAGGCACACACGAAGTTGACTTCACCTGGCTCAGATCAGTGGACTATCCACAGGCAGAGCAAGAGAAGGATCTTCATACAGAGTGAGTCACAGAAAGGTGAATGACCCATCTTTAAGACTCTGAAACACACAGAGTTGGGACTGCACTGGTTGCATAGTACATAGTAGCATACTGGTGCATAGTACATAGTAGCATAGTACATAGTAGCATACTGCATAGTAGCATACTGGTTGCGTAGTACATAGTAGCATACTGGTTGCATTGTACATGGTAGCATACTGGCTGCATAGTACATATTTTATGATACGACTTGACACTGACAAAGGGGAGCAGGCTCTGAACGCTGGGAGTGGATCCAGAGTGAAGGGTATGGTGCACTGTGTGGGTGCTGTGCACATGGGGGCGATGCAGTGTGCTGTGGAGGGTGCAGTATGCAAGGAGCAGACATAGTGTGTGAATGTGCTGTGCATGGTGCGTAGCAGTGCGCAGAGAGCCTGATCCGGGTGGAGTGTGCAAGGAGGCACAGGTGTGCATGGTGCAGTGGAAAGAAGCAGGTGCAGTGTGTGGATGAAGGGAGCGAGGGCAGTCGTCAGGACAGGAGTTGAGGTTCCCGCAGTCAGTGGCATAGCAAGCGGGGGAGGGGGCGGTGCGCCCCGGGTAGCCTGAGTTTTGCCCCCGCCCCAACCCGGCCACACCGAGCCACCACTATTACCTGCACGGGCCGCACCTGGAAGTTACTCGTAAAAAAATATGTAGGACACAGTAGAACCTGAAAGTTAAATTCATCAGTCTGAAAGGTCTTACACATACATGTAATGGTGCCAAACCCTTCAGAGTGGTTGACAGTCTGGGGGTACAGATCCGTGCCCACAGCCTGCTTCTTCCTCACTCAGTGTCAGCAGATTGAATTTTTGTCCAGCTGCTGGACTCGCTGCCAGTCTCTTCCTCTTTCAGTATCTCTGGATGTCTCTGTCACTTGCTGTGTCTTCATCTCTCTGCATTTCACTCTCTCTCTGCTCGTCTCGCTCCCTTTGCCCCCAGTCACCCACATTCTCACTGCCTCTTACTTTTCTGCCTCCATATGGCTCTCAGTCTCACCAGTTCTCACTACACTCTCATTGCCGCATCTCTGACTCGGACGGTGTCGTTCTGTCTCTAAATGGGAATCATCTCTGAGGGCCTCTCTCTTCCCGCCACATGTTTCTCTGCCGCACTCTCAATAGAACCAGTGACTTAATGCACAATGATGGGGCCTCCTGCAGAATGTGATGAGGAGTCCCTAATTCTCCCATATCTCACAGGTATTTATTGGCTTTGATCTGATTGGGCCCCCCCTGAAGGGTGGATGGCCACCCTGCACAGCAGGGGCTGCAGGGACCTGTGTTGCGTCCTTGAAAGCGACTCACTCTTACCATTCATTTCCAAAACCACGGTGTGCCCCTCCACTAGGGTGACCAGATTCTCAAAACAAAAAACGGGGACAGTTCATAGACATAGAAGTAGGACTACAGTTTGCAGTAACGGTCGACATAAAAGGACTATTTGACAGCTGTCATAGACATGGAAAAGGGACTAAAATGACAGCCGCCTCCACAGACACAGATGAAGAATTACAGACAAATCATATGTGTGACACAGACTTAGCCGACAGAGACGTCGAGGTTTCAGTGACTGTCACCCGGGTGACCCGCTAATTGCACGGTGTGATATCCTTAATTGGTGACACTCATGGCTCCCTGTGGATTGCAAAGTATGACTCACTGCACAGCCTGGACAACACGGCCTGGAGGCGCGGATTGAGCAGCAAACCCGAATTACCGGGGCACGCAGTGGCTCGCGGCCTGAGCCTATCAGTGCCTGCAGCCTGGCCAGCCTTGGCAGAGTGTGTTACAGCCCAAGTAAGTTTAAGTTTTAAGCCTGGGTGCCAATGGCAGTGCGCGATCAGGCAGCTGCAGCGCCTGCTGCGGTGTTACTCAAAACGGTGAAATGGGTTGCAAGACTGGCGCCGCGTGAAGTGTGTTTTATGTTGTTGGGGCCTCTCTAACATAGGTTCCCTGTTGGGCCGGGTCACTCACATGACATCAGAGAGTGGCCCCGAGTTCTGATGTTCTCCTGACTTCAGTTTGCTGGGAAGGAGGGGGGCACTGCAAAGGCTGGCAATCTTTATGTTGATTTTTCTGCTGGCCCATCCAACAACAGTAGCCACCAGAGTGTTGTCAGGGCCTCGCACATCTTTTTTGGGCTGGGTCGGAGAGAGGCACAGGGTCACTCATGTGACGTCAGAGGGTGGCCCTGAGTCCTGATGTTCTTCTGACTTTAGTTTGCAGGGAAGGAGGGGGGCCACCACAAAGGCTGACAATCTTTATGTTGTTTCTCTGCTGGCCTATCCAACAACAGTAGCCACCAGAGTGTTGTTAGCAGGGCCTCGCACATCCTGTTTGGGCTGGGTCCCACCTTGGAGAGAGGCCCTGGACTGAGTGATGCTCTCTGCGCAGCATCATTAATTACGAGGGAGGAACCAGAGGGTCCAGTATAAGTCAGCAAAGGCTGAAGGAACAAGCCTCAAAAAACAAACAACCACAAAAAAATAAAAAACACCTCCTGACTTAGTGTGCAGAGAGAGCCTTGATGTAATATGTTGCAAGGGAGTTTCCTGATATTTGTACGATTCTAAGTATATTTACTTCGACATGAGTATAAATGAAAGTTGTTTAACCATTATTTCTTACGCTTTGCAGCAGCTAACGTAGAATTTCTAGTTGCTCAAATGGGTGTCATATCTGATATTTATAAGATTCCCTCGTTTTAATATCTTGATTTTGCTCGCAAGAAAGTGCCACTCATAGTCGTTAAAATGTCACTCATAATTACTTTGAAATTATGAAAATGTCACGCATAGAAATCTGAAACCTTGGCAGCTATGCATGTAACATTACACCTACAACAAGCCAGGACTATTCGCTTTGTCAGTTGTTCTTATCTGCATAAGATAAATAAGCAACAAACTTGGGCTTCGTTGTACATAACATTGAAAATGCTTCAGTTCTGGGATGATGAGACTGTGAAAGAACTATAACGGGTCTCTTTGAATGCAGTGAAGGGTGGTATTCCTGCAGCAGTAAGATTGTTTTTTCATCCTGAGGGCAAAAATGGACGTCCCAATAGAGACCCGTCTCAGCACCTGTGCTAAGTAAGCAGAGAAATGTCCCGGTTTTTAAATAGTGTTTCAGTGCGAGGCACTATTTAAAAACCAGGACATTTCTCCGTTTAACCCGGGCACTGCACAAAAACCGGGACATTTCTGTAATTAGGAGCAAAGTGTCGGGACACGGGGACACTGCTCCGAAAACAGGGACCGTCCGGGGAAAACCGGGACGTCTGGTCACCCTACCCTCCACTCTCTTTCTCATTCTCTTTACATGCCTCCATCTCTGTTTTTCTCTATTTGCCTGTCTCTCCTCCGCTGTCTTTTCAACTCCTCCTATCTGCCCCCGTTTGTCTCTCCAAACACAAGGAGATGAGCAAAAAAACGATGGATTTAGGCCCAGATCTCTGTACTGGGGTGAATGTATGACATTGTTCTGCATTCTGTCCATCAATTGTTCTTTTTCCCGTTTGTCTCTCCGTCCTTTTCCTTATCTCATTTGCTCCCCCACTCACGGTTCCTTTCCTTGTGCTTTCTCAGTTCATCATTTGTGCCTTGCCTGTCACGCTCTGGGCCTCCCCCACCCTTTCTCACTTGGTGTCTCCACCTCTTACTGCCTGTAGGACCTCTCTCAATGGCTGTCTCTCACTGTCTCCTCTTTCTCTCCTATTGCCTACCTTTCTGTCTTTAACTCTACCTGCCCCGCTCTCACATTCAGACTGGTACTGGAAACTGGAATCAGCCCTGTGAAAAGTGTTCACACTAGCCTCACACTGCAGGAGACCGTGACTAGAATGGGGCCGCGGTGAAGTCATGACAGGCCCCTACTCTTAAAGCACCCTCTCACACATCTGAAAAATGCCACAGCCACAGAATGGTTACTCCAACCTCCAGCTCACGGTCTCTCTTGCTCCTCCTCTCTCATACAGAGGCACTACCGCTTCTTGGACCACTCCCACCTCCTTCAGCCTTTCTGTCCAGGCATTTCGTGCTCTATCTGCGTCACTTTGAGACAGTGCTTTATTTGTAAAATAATAGGTACCGGTGCTCAGAGCGCTGCTCTGCTACCCGTGGCTGGCGCTATAAAATGTCAGAGCGCGAATAGCAAGGGTGCACAGTCCCGAATCCACCCCAGGCCTCTTTAATTCAATGCCAGTCACTCCCTGCCACGTTCTCACTCATAAAGGTGTCTGCTTTCTCTCTTGGTGACAGATTTTCTGTGTTTCTTTTCCTCCGTCTTTTTGTTTTGTTTGTTAAGTGCCGATCCCCAAAAATAAGTGCCGGGCAACCACCGGCTCAAATTAAGCACTGCTTGGAGAGTCTGAGCTCCTCTCCTCGGACCAGAGTGCAGCGTCGGACTGGCCGATAGGTCATTCAGGCAGTGCCCTTAGGACTGGTTTGACAGGTCAGTGTATAGACTGCTTTTGGCTGTTTATAGGCCTGTTTTATAGTCTGCTGCGCCGGTTTTTCTTAATGAATGTACCTGGCTGCACCGCATCACGTGGTGAAGACAGGAAGCGGCAGCCAGACAGACAACGCAACTAACCTGAAAACAATGGGACAGGAATAGATAGCACAGTCACTATTGAAGGGCAAGGGGCCAGGCGCTCTGTGAGACTCATGCCCCAGTATTTTTCTGGCGCAGGGGTCATGGGGTTAACAGAGCCCAGGGAGATTTTCAGGGCTGCACTTCGCAGTTCTTTCACCGGCTGTGCTGTGGGCTTCACTTCACCGTTCTTACACCGGCAGTGCTGTGTTATGTAGCGGGAGCCGTGTAAACATAGCAAAGCTCAGCCTTCTTCCGGCTTCAGTCAAAAATCCCGGGGGCTGCATAAAGGCCCCTGACCAGGGCTTTAAGTGGGCCGGGTCTGTCCGGGTCTGAGCACCGGCAGTTTTTTTGGGGGGCCCTCGAAACGGGTCTCTATCGGGCTCTATTTTCGCGGCTGGCAAAGGTAGTCCTTTCTTTTTTTAATTTTTTTTCTGGAATGCAGTGAGAGCTCAGTTTCCTCACTGAGTAGTGGAGGTCACGGCATGACGTCCACGGCACGACGGCATGACGTCATGCCAGGTCAACGTTGTTGGAGGAAGGGAAACCCTTTAAGAGAGCCATTTTCTCTCCGGATTTCCCTTCTCTTTTTCCAGCGCAGGAGCAACGTCGTCGTGGTGCCAGCGTGGGATGGTGGATGGATGGTGAAAACTGAGACTTTTAGAAACAGGTATTACCTTCTCTTTCCTGCTTTCGTTTATTTGCTCCCTTGTGAAATGGATCCAAAAAAAACAAAACACTTTTGCTGGCAACGTCCTCTTTTTCTGACTTTTTTCAATTTCTAAGTGCAGCCTCGGGGTGGAGAGAACTAAAACATTCAAAATATGAAAAGTAACTAACTAAAGCAAGACAGAGTGGTTGCAAGGTGGCCAGATTGATTTATTCACCTAAACACATTAGCGCCACTTTACAGTGTTTGCCAGTGAAGCGCTACTTGTGTTTTCTCGTCTCGCTTTGAACAACATTGCTTTCCCTGGGTGGGAAAGTGCACTGATCCTGGAGGTACTGAAATACCTGCTTGATGGGTGAATTGGAAAACAAAATGCATACCGCGGCTCTGTGTTTATGAATGTGGTCTTTTAATCCATACTGCTTACGTTTTGTAAGGATATAAGCAATGGGCATTGAAGCGGTCCCTTCTGGGCCCTGCGGTCATGGCCTTAACTTTTCAGGCAAAAGCACTCACTCATTTCTGAATAATGAGCGTAAAAAGAAAAAGGTAACCATGTTGTTCCTGCTTACATTTCACATGCTTTACTTAATCTTGCATTCTCTGAGTGTTTGCTTTTTCTAGGATGTTAATTTTTTTTTAGGCAGCATCTTGCTCTTGTCTAGTGCGTAATTTGAATTGAGTCACATCCAGGTGTTTGTAGCGGGTTAGTGCAGTGCAAGTGTCTCTCAGTGGGGCAGTATGGTGTTCAGTGGGGGAGAGGATGTGGCACTATGGTCAGAGCTGCTGAATTTGCAACTGGGGAACCAGGTTCAGCCTTCATGACCAGGCCACCAGACCACTCCCCTGAGGGAGCACATTCCCATACTAGACCTTAGAAGGCCCCGCAAGATTTTAAAAGCCCTGGTGTCTTAGCACCAGCAGGTGGACCCTAGCAGTGGCAAGTGTGGGTTAACCTTGAAGGCCTGTCTGCCACAATTCATTCTGAAGTTCACCTCCAGTCTTGCAGGCAGGCCTATGAAGCAGCACACCATAGAGTGACAGTGACTCTGTCACGGAGGTCACAGGACCCTTGAGCAGGGTGGCTCTAGGGCAATGCGACCGCACCAGGCGCTGACCACCCGCGATCCGTGCAGCTAACAGCAGTGGGGCAGAGGGGCCGGGTAAGGGGGATTTCAAGGGACGATGCCGAGGGAAAATTAAATAATTAATTTTCCTTCAGCATCATCCTCGAAACCCCCCTTACCCAGCCCCACCGCTGTTACCTACACGGAGCTATAAACAATGTATTAGTTAAAATCGTCAGATTATGCAGCAGATGATGTATTATGTGGCAAATATGGCAGCGCCATAATTATGTGGAAAACATTTGCAAACTAGGATATTTTGCCATTCATGTTTGAACTGCTCTTGTGGAAAAAGGGTGGGGAAGTGCTGATGACAGAAACTCCATGGCTGGGAGACAAATGGCTTACGATTCCACTTTTAAGGATATTTGGGACATTCTGTGATTGGAAACGTATCCCACTTTGTGAATGTATTTTAATGTCAATAACTCATATTAAACCTTAAATAAACATGTGTATCCATTGGTTAAATTAAATAACGTAATAAGCTGTAACTGGTTAGTGAAATGGGAAACAAATACTAAAAATTGGGATATTTTGCTCTTTCTGCCACACCTCTGACTCCGCTGAGAAACCCCAGCAAAATAGACACAGTGAATATCTTCAAGGGTTTTGGGGAATCCTGCAATAGATTTCTAAGTAATGTAAATAATTTTTACATGTTTTTTAAAGTGTTTGGTATTTTTATGGCTTATACTTAATAAATATACCTTTTTGCCTATTTTATTATCCTTTGCTGGATGCGACTTCAAAGATTTTCTTAAGCACACAATGCTGGTTATCTTGATTTAGACCACGCCCCTACTCGGATAGGCCACACCCCTTTAAGAAATTTGCCACGCCCCTTTTAGAGCACCCCCAGTTTTTTTTTCCCACTTAAAGCCCTGCCCCTGACCTCCACAAACTGAGCTCTCTTCAGCAGTGGTGGCTCGCATAGGGCATGCAGTGGGGCGGGGGAGGGGCAGGGTGGGGGGTAGTAAACTCGGACATACGACGGAGACGGAGGTGCGTAATAATTACTTTCCTCCGTTCCGTCGTATGTCCGAGTTTACTACCCCCCCACCCTGCTCCTCCCCACCCCGCCTCACCGCCCGCAGCATGCCCTATGCGAGCCGCCACTGCTCTTCAGTCCCCTAAGGTAATGCCCGGTGCACAAAATGGCCAGTCCGGTGCTGAATGGCCCCACAAAGGCTTCTGACAGGTATGAGCAAAACTTTTGTAAAATAACAATAGTGTTTTTATAAATTGTTGTGGAAAATGTTTGAGAGTCCCTGACGAATGTATTCAAAATGTTTACAAGTCAATTGATTTGTGTACTAGGGCCATCAAACAATGTTATTTCTACTGTAGCACTTATTGTTTAGAAGGGCTAACTATGCCCTTTTTCAAAGACACACAGCCAGGCAGCAGTCCAGCCTGTTTCCTTTACGTGCACACTTCCAGTCGCGGCACTTCACATTTCACAGATGTTTCCCTTCAGGGAGAATTAGGACAAGCAGCCCTTCCTTGCGTCATTCCTCCCATTACTTTATGGTTAAAGAGGTCCTTGAGCTTACAATTCTTCATTCGACCAGTCTCCTGGTACAGTGTTTTGCTTTCGGTTAAGCCCATAGTCTGCACACATGGGCTCTGTATCACACACGGGTATAGCCAAAATCAACATTTGGTGATAAACGTGGCCATAGCTTCTTCGATAGGCGGCCCTTGAACCGGAGCAGCATCTGGAGAATACGGACTACCTTAACCAATTCTGGAAACTTGAGTGAATTCAATTGACACATGGCAAATGATCCAGACTTTTCGGTTTTTGGCTGCATATTTTGGGAAACTGCCTTTACAACGCGGCCTTAAGCATGCGTGGCATTTCCCTGCAAGCAGAACAACGCGTGCCTTAACCACGCATATGCCTTAACCACGCATATGCGTGGTTAAGGCAGTTGGTGTTCTAGCTGTCTGAGCGGACGGGCAAGGAGAGGAACCGGAAGGATCGTGGCAGGAAGAAGGACCAGGATGCGGCTTGGTAAAGTTGGGCTGGGCGGAGGTGGGGGTAGGTTTCAGGGTTGGGGCAGTTTTTTTTGGGCTAGGGGGCCGGGTAGAGGGGTCGGGGTAGTTAATTGTGCTGGGGCAGGTAGATTACAATGCAGGAGGACTGAATTTTAGGGCTCAGGGCAGGGATGTTGGGGTGGGATCTTTACCACACATATACCTTTACCAATCATGCCTTTACAACAAAATTCGTTGTAAAGGCATGCGTGGTAAAGACGCGGTCGTTGTAAAGACCGCGTGGTCAAGGCATATAACCGCATATTTTTATACTGTGGCAGTTTGCTGAATTTGTACTCCGACACCATGGGGGAGAGCTGCAAGTGATCTAGACTGACCACACGTCTTCCAACACACAAAGACACCTTGAAGTGAGCAACAATGGGGTACAGCTAGAAGGTAAGAACTGCTGGCAGCCAAGCTTCCCCTCATGCCAGTGGTAATTTACATCCACACAAAGATGACTGTTGTAATAAAGAACATTAATTTGAAGAATGGTGAAGACTATTGACAGGTCAACGCCAACTGTACGAACCAACTGACAAGATCCTTCAGGAACCCATCATAGACTCGCCAACATTCTATGGAGCATACCAACAGGTGAGACTGGGAAGGGAGGCGAGAGGATTGAGACGAACAATGGGTCGGTAGAAGAAAATGGCAAATCATGAGAGAACAATAGAACACTGACAACTATCCATCATCTTTAATATTCTGTAATTTTATCAAAGGATAAAATTAAGATGAAGAACCCGTTTGAAGACTATGAATCGTTAATGCCAGAATCCCGGTTCTACAAGGGAAGACCTCCCCCACTGCGAATTCATCTGGCCCCAGAGGCCTACAGCTTCTGTACACAAAATACCACACGCCACGCTCCCACAAATCAGCCAGTATCTTTTCTAAGGTATGTGCCTTCAGGGAGGCAGGACAAGAGTGCCCCTTCTTCAATATATCGCTGGCATTGACAAATGACTTTAATTTGTACATGGACACACCAATAAAACCAGGGTTGTTTTATATGCGTCCCCATTCCTTTGAAACCAGGATACTTTAGACTCATAAGGAGAAACTATGCCAGTGAACAAATATGGAGAATTATTTAAGAGCATAGAGCACTATCTAGAATTTTAGACTCCCAGAGGTGAATGCCTGCTCCGGTTTCTTCTTTCCTGGGAAGACAAACAGTCTATGAGACAGTCTTTAGTTTCTGAAATGTTTAATCTTTGACTTGGACAAAAAGCAGAGGAGAACGCATTCCACTGTTCCTACACACGAATAAATCTTTGTCTGTGCAAATCAATAAAGATAACAGTTTCAAGACATGCGGTCTACCTTGTACAGATATGAACTAAATCAGTCCAACCTGGACAGACAACGAGAAACCAAGTAATCACTATAGGAGTCACCAAGCATCAGTGCTATGAATGTAGTACAAAAGCACAACACATTAACAGTCAGCAGCTATACACTGTGGAAGGCAGCTCAGAAGCAAAGAAGTTGGCCATGATGGGCAAAGAACCCTGAAGAGCATTCAGTAAAATCTGGCGTTGGCTTCCATGGTTTCCAAGATGTCTGTAGGGGAAGTGACATAGTTTTAAGAAGACATACCGGCAAAACAACCAAGCCTGATAATTCTTTTAAAAACTGAAAAAGACAAAACCAACAAATGCTTCTTCCTTGACTGTGCGTCTTGTAAATAAGTGTGCTTAGGAAGGAAGGGTGAGTATTATATTTTCAAAACAAAATACTTTTTTTCTCCTTCAACCGGCCACACTTCTCATCTCCTGCACATTACACTCCCAATAATCACTCTTACTTCTAAGCCCAATATTAGGCTGGAAAAAAGTCTAGTATTTCCTTTAAGTCGGATGAGGTCTACGGCAGGGTGAATGACATCAAGATATATAGGATTAATTCCACATTCTCTGGGGCACAAATAATCTGCCTCTTGGAAAGAAAGCTTCTTCATTGATCGAAATGACAAAATCAAAAAGATTCACATCCACTAGCATTACTGGCACTGCACAAGCAGGCTGAGGCTTCACAGCAAAAAACTGAAGCTGTTCAAACCTGCATCACAAAATACACAAAAAACATGTACAATATATTGGTACCTCTTGACTATTCACCAGGCAAAAGCAGTAAGAATTCAATAATGCAGTTCTGAAGAATTGACAGATTCCACTACCAAGAGCTAGGTAGCTGGGGTGGTGCAAAACAAATTCTAGTTGAACCATCTGTGACTCCCCAATGTCTTTCCTCATAAGCATTAGACATAGAGGGCTCGGTTACAAGTCTGGCGGTCTAAGGACCGCTAGACTCTTGGAGGCGCGGCGGTGGCGGTCTTCCGACCACCCCGTTACAATTAGGGCGGTTGTACTGCCATTGCCCCTCTGCAGTCGCCAGGGAGCTGCTGTTTCCTGGTGGTGTTGCAGCAGTCTTGAAGCCGCAATATGCTTGGCGGGTCCGCCATGGTGAAGCCAAGCATATTACGAGTTTCCTCTCCACCATGGTTTTCATGGAGGTTCCTACTCCATGAAAACCATGGCGGAGAGGGAACAAAGGGGACCCTACAGGGCCCCCTTGTGCCTCTGGGCCATGGGGTGTATGCAGGGGGGCACAACATGTGCCCCCCTATGTGCATGCACCCCAGTTCCTGCACAGCATGGACTTTATAGTCCATGCCGTGCAGGAACTGTTTTTAGAGTTTATAATAAATAAAAGCCCACCAGACACGAGAAACACTCGTAATTTGGTGGGCGGCCTGACCATGGGTTTGGCGGTGGGCTGCGGGGCAGACCCAGCGCCACACTGCCAAACTCGTAATCAGGCCCAGAGTGTGGGTATGTGCACCATAACTTATATGGGATAAGTCGTAATGATACACGCACTACAGAGAAGTGTCTACAACATATCAAACTGAAAAGTCAAATGCTGTGGGAGTTTTCACCACTGCCGAGAGCTAGTAGGCCAGATCCTTGAAGAGGCAGCAACGCTAAGCATGTAAAAAGACACTTCTTTGTATCAAGGGAAGAAAATTCCTTTGATACCCGACAAATCCAATATGAAAGCACACACACACCGAGAAACATCTATGCAAGTTACATTAAGTAAAAGAACATCCAAGCAAAAAATATCTTCTAAACATTAAGGTGTAGAAAATGTATATGAGTTTGAACTGGCAATATTAAACATGGAGAAGATGGTAGAAATTAATAAGAGAAACTAAGACAGCATAGAGAGAGAGAGAGATACAATAGATTTTACAAATAGAGAGAGCGATAGAGTGAATGAGAGAAAGAGATGACAAACCAGATGGAAATTCCAGTTAAACCATTTACAAATGCTTTTCTTTTTTTTGCTGTGTCAAGGTGTGGCATACTAGTTTTTATACATTTGCGCATATATGTCTAAAGGGAAACTAAGGGAATAAATAGAATTATTAACTATCACCAAAAAGCACCATTAGGCACCAACAGCCATTTGCAAAATGCAAGTGAAGTAACGGTCTCATTTTGTCTCCATGACAAAAAGGCAGGTGTGCAAAAACTGTGAAGCCATCAACTGTAGTCAGTATAAGCCACCCTTAATGGCCAATGGGATTTATCACCAGGTGAGGTGAAAAAAGTAGCGAGGCTGCTTGAATCCACCCCCCAAACTTCTTGATTTCATGACTAGACTCTGTCCAAAAAACAGTACATGAAGCAAACAAACTTAATAAACAAGCAGCCTCATATGTTGAATTGTATACACAAATATATCACCCACAGAAAACGCATCAGCACCATAAAAAAGAACATTTAGAACATTTAACAAGGACTACATTTTAGGTTGTGATGCAGTGTTTTTCCTTTCACAATGGTGACAACAATAACTGATTGAAATGCTTCTTTACTGTTGGAGAAATTGAACTATGGAATGTGTCTTGTGGGGGTGTAAGGAGATTTTTTCTAAATGGTTTTACAGAGATACATTGGTGTTTGCTGCCTACTGAATATTCAGCCACTGTTTGAGTCTGCACAATGTTACATTTTCTCTATGAAAACTCCCACTGCTACAGAGCTTCAAGTGCCAGCAGCCAGCTCAAATATAGCCTGTAATGTGGATTTAATAGATAAATATGTGGTGGAAATACAACTTTGAAACCAAAAATGCTCTTCTTTTGGTTGACTGCAAAATATTTGAAAGCACTCACTAAAACATGGCTTTGTCTGTAAGATTAATACTCAACATCCTTCTACCCGTTTAGGCGCCTTCTGCATAAGCTTGTGATTCGGAATGTTATTTTGTGTTTATTTTTGTTTCCACTGAGTGTCCTTTCTAAAAAAATTCTTGCTTGGAATGTGAGGAGGCGGGTCTTGCTTCAGTGTTGATGATCCAGTGCCGCTGCGCGGGTCTCCTATACTGAAATAAACCTGTAATCTGGAATATCTAGTAGGGAATATCATTCTACCTTACTATAGTCGTCAAAGTACATAGGACAAAAATATTGAAAGGTAAATGCATATAGGGAAAGTATAGATTTAGAGATTTGGCCAATGTGAGCCTATAAAAAGATGCTAAATAAAATGTATTTCTGAGCAGATTACAAGTGGCCAGATGCTGGGAAAGTTGTTAATGATAGGATTAATGTTCATGTGGTAGCAATAATGAACATCTACAAATACCCAAAGCAGGCCTGACTTGGCTAGGCCATGGACAAAGTCACAATGAATTTCTTATGATCAGTTTGGTGTTACGCCCTCTCGTATTTGGTGCAGCAAATCCACCTTTTCTGCTAACCCCCTATTTGTGCTAGTTCTTGAAATATGTGCACTTTACCCTTGCTAAACCAGAGTAAAGTGCCTATACTCCCCTTTAAATGTGGTTAATTTGGTTTATCCCTGATTGACACATTTAACTTGCCTATAAGTCCCAAGTATATGGTGTTAAAAAAAAAAGCACCAAGGAAGTTAAATTCCAGCTATGCAGGAAAACCTTAACAATTTACTATTATATTTCAGTGTGAGAGGCCCTTATTGGAAAGTTTAAGGACCTTAAAGATTACTGTCAAAGAGCTTCAGATATAGATGTAAGAACTACAGGAATAAGTCCACTTCGGCCACAATGGAAGGTGTAAAAGACTCTCTCCACTCTCAAACCCATGATCCATTACAAGAAAAAGAGTATGTGCCTTATATGTGTATGGGAGGGTACCATTAGCAGGCTAATTAAAATCAATAAAATTACACAATTACTGGTCATAGATTGTTACAGATACTTGATGGCACTGATTTATTTATTTACGAGTTCTCATAGCGCACACTCATAGCACAAAGTTTTTTGATGCATCAGAACTCAGGGTTTAGAGAAAACCCAGCTTGTGAGGAGTTTCCTAAATTTAAGGTGACTGCTTCAGACTGGATGGAAGGGAGTTCACATTTTAGAACCCTGAATCTGAAAGGACCTTCCCCGCCACTTATTAAGTCGGTGTTTCTTTTACCTGAAAATTGGAGTTTGCGGAAGATATGAGACTTTCTGGAGACGGATTATTTCCTATATATCACCGAAAAAAAGAAGGATAGACTGCTTCCACAGTTGACCTTCAACCTTCGTAATTCCCTCCCTCTTTTAAAGGGTAATTCTCACCCATATAAAATATAAATATCTCGCACTCCTCAACCCCTAGAATCCCCAGGACATTTTTCTGTTCCTTTTTTATGGTCTCGGGAGGCAATATTTACTCCATCTGAGGAGCGGGGTAGGGTCTTGTTGAAGCATTCAGTCATACCCGCATTCCTCAAACAGAAGGATAAGCCTTGGAAGAGTGTTACCCAAATCTAGATAAAGTAGGCTACGTCAATGCTATGCTCCAGTTTCCGCTCTAATTATGGTTGTAAAATATTAACTATATATACATTCATTGCTCAGCAGTAGTCAAATATTGATATGAGCGGAAATAAGAATAAAGTTCACTAGAGCTGCAAAGCAAAAATCATTGCAGCATTCATTTTTTTATTTTTTTTTAAAAGAGTAAAAAAACGTTAGTTGCAAACAAAGAATTGATGACTTTCATTCTAAGTGCCAAGGTATTTCTGAAGGCTGAAATATATATTTATCACATAATCCAATCAACGCACAGTTTGTCAGTTTTCAGAATCTATGCTACATTACCTTTCAGTGCACTCAAGGCTACAACTACAGAGCAGAATGTAATTTATATTAATAAAGGGCCCGACCGGCCTCCGGTTTTACTGAACATTAGAAGGGTTACAATTTTAATGAGCTGGCTGCGTGAAGAGGAGGAATGCGAGCCTGGAGGAGTTCAGGCCGGTTTATGGGGAAATACGGTTTAATTGTAAGGCTTCAACTCTGTTGACTCCCACTTACATTTAAGTGAAGTGGTGCCCTGGACTCTGCTAATGCAACTTAACTCCCACTCGGCTGATGCTGTATGGAATCAATTTATACTTGGCAGAGCCACCTTGACAGCATTATAGGTCCCTGGGCAAAGCATTGCACTGGGCGCTGCCTACTCAACCACTCACAGGAATAAAAATGTTTAACGGAATATTTGTGTTAAATTCTGGTCTGCAGGGCTATGCCCGTGGGACCCACCCCGGGCAACTGGCCAGTGTGCCCATGCGTTAAGACGGCACTGATATTTGGCAGAGGACGCACATTGGATTCCATTGGCCAACCTCTGCGCGTAGGAAGCCAGGTGAAGGTGCTGACATACCTGTAGACGGGCACAACAAGACCCCCTCACCCCTCCAAATACAAACATGCACACACACAGCCACACATAGACGCACATGCGCAGCCAACTATAAATTATTGGAAGGAGAATTTATATTTCAAAACATTTTGGGCACCAGTTACAAATAGGGTTGCCACCTGTCTAAGATAAAAATACCAGCCATTTGTTGTTGTTTTAAGAGTCTGTAAAGACCTCGACTTGATAATAGATAAAACTTTAAACAAAATCATATGTATTCATTTCCAACACAACTTTTCTGCCTTTGTTTATTTTAATTACATGTCAGGGTCCATTAACGCAGCTCTAGAACACATTAAAAAGTGCTTTCAGTTTATATTTGCTGTTTGATGTATGTACAGATGAGGGCTTAAAATACGACATTAGGTGACCGCTTATTTTTGTACTGGTCGGGACATTAAAATACAATTGATGCCGGTAGAAAACGGGCCAGGTGCCGACCCTAGACTCACTCACAAACTCTAGTGTAAACCTACTGAAAGCATGACTTTCATTTGTCCCGAAAATCCTAGCAGTGGCGGCTCCTCTGCTAAGGCGGAGGAGCGTCACCCCACTGCTTTTCTCAGTGTAAAAAAAGGAAAAATAAAATGATATGAACTTGATGTTATTATCATTTTATTTGTTCCTGCTGCAGCGTCTTGGCGGGGCGGATCAGCTCTGCTCTCAGAGCAGGGGGGAGGAGTGGTGGGCACTCTGAGTGAGCAATGACTGATTGGCCAGAAACAGTCATGCTTACTTTGCATGTTCTCCACCCAGGCTGCATTACAGCCTGGGTGGAGAGCCTGCCCAGGCTCTCATTCCCTGGATAAGCGCCGAACTACGGCGATCAGACCAATGTTGTGATTGGCTATGGGGAGCCTAGGTGTTAAAAGCAAAACGACAATCGTGAACATTACCTGCGCCATCTTGTCTGGTGGAATTCTATGTGCACATAAGTTGCAGTCATTTTAATCTATCACAGCCATTTTGTACTCTGTTGGTCACCTTTGTTTCACCCTGTCCTTACTAGCATCCCTCTGACCCTCTGACCGACCTGGTACGTGTGCTGGGGGCAATAAACTCTATTTGCCGCAACAAACCTCAGCGCCACTTGCTGCCACAAACTCGTTTTTCCTCTCATCTCTGTTTTCAGGCAAACCTTTGGACACTCTACCCCTCACTGCACCTAGTTACACAAACAGGTTCCAAACACCAAAAAGACTCTTGCAACATGATTTATTGCACTGCAAACAGCAAGACTTGTTGTTACCAACAATGGGACCTGTTTTTATCAACAGAACGGACTCTTAGATCTGGCCGGTCTCACATGTTTTAGACCCTGAAGCAAGGTCCAGCTGCAAGATAAGATTGTCTGTTTGACCTGGGTGGGAAGAGAATTACTGTTGGGCTTGTGTGACAACCTGCCCGGGCGGGGACCCCAAGCTTGTGTAACCATGTTGATGAAACCAATGCATTGTGTCAAACCTGTATAAAAGGAAGAGCCAAAGGAGTTATCAGCAGAACACCTCCCTCAGACATCCCAGTGTCTGCAGTTGACGTGATCTCCTCATGAGAAATAAACCTTTTTCTTGTCTTCCAGTTTCCAGCGCTTGCCTCATTATTTTGATAGCGAACCCAAAGTGAATTAGAGGTGGAACCCTGCACCGGGCAGCATTGAGGGTCTTAGAAGACTCGCTGCCTTTCACATAGGAGCCCGGATGCTTCCTGTTTGCACAGAAGAAGCCAGGAAGAGGACAGAGGAGAGGCGGCGGCCGGCCAGCCGGCCTACCAGGAGGTAAGTTAATTTTCTTTTAACACCCCTTCCTCCCCCCTCTCCGCCCCACTGCTGCTTTCCAGGAGCAGATGCCACTGAATCCTAGGTGTATGAAAGCATTGCACTGACTTTCAAAATTTACAGTTGCAAGTGTTATATATATATATATATATACATACACACACACATTTCAAGCGGACCCCTGTTTTTCAAAAACACTATGCCTGGAATTCGAACACTGTAGAAATTACACCTGTGAATGACTGGGAATTGGTGCTAATTAAAAAATGTATTTTGACTTGAAACGAAGACATTTTCTTAATTCAAGTCTTCTATCCACCCAATTTCCCTAAAGTAAATTGCGAGGTTTACATACTCCGTTCTCACTATTTGCACAACTAACAAGTAGTCACTAATTTTAGAATGCCCTTTAAGCGTGGCAAAGACACTGAAAAATGTATGTAAAAAGCACACAACTCTGCCAGTGTTCACCTCAACTCAGTGATAGTCAAAGTAAGGCCCAGGGGCACTGGCCTTCTCATGTGGCCCCCTGGTGAATATCAGCACTGGTATGTTGTTTACTTGAGACAGCACTAACATTCAGAAAGATGTTAAATAAATTGGCAAGCAATTAATTAAATGCTAAGTTAAGTAAAAAAAAAAAAAAAAAGAAGCAAAGAGGTTTCCTGCACCACTTCACTTTAGGAACATTCATTTTTAAAGCCATCTTGCAAAAAACATGAAAAAGTATAGAGAAGTCTCTTCAAAATTCAAAAGAGTGTATTTCATTAACATGCAGAAGCGTATCACCTTAATACATCAGATTATATCAGTGCATTGAGAAGTATTTTTTAAAAGTGATAATTTAAAAAATGAACGTAGAAACGTTATGCCCCCCCTCTTACCCTGAGAACAATGCCAATAAAGAAATAAGAGGCAAGTCAGTTGTCATATGGACTACTTTGGGGTGTCCTGGGTTATTATTCATGGACTACATTATAGTTTATTAAATCAAACACAAGATAAGGTTTTGTACAGTGCACATCCTGAACTCCTCTATTTCAAGGTAAGCTTGTACATGATAATGAAGTAAAAGGAGACAAAGTAAAATAACACAACGGCGTAAGATCACACAATTTGGTCAAGTGGGGAAGCCGGGATTGACACCAGTGTTTATGGTTTCACATTTTACAATTCCCTTTCATTCCAATTCAATAATCAAGTTACTTCCTTTTTACACTTGACTCTCCCAAGGTAGTGCTAGCAAGCTGAGAAAACTTACTCCAAGGTGCAGTACAGGGATATTGATTAAGAAACAGCATTACACTGTTTTGTCCAATCTATGACTCCTCTAGAGACTAGGGGCTTAATTTAGATGCAGTATGGGCGAAACACTAAAATAACTCCATAATTCACTGTCCACACCATGTACTTGCTTCACTTACCTTATGCCTACCTTACACAACACTCCTGCACTCCAAAATACCCACTCCCCCCGTACTGACAACAATGCAGCCCTTGAGCACTCCACAGACAATACTTTTAGGCTCCAGGGAAAATGTTTGCGAGTACCCATGACCTCAACTGCACTCGGGTGACCATATTTTCTGAATCAAGAACCAGGACAGTCACAGAAAAAAAGAAAAGGACTAAATATTGGCCCCAATAATGGTTGCTGAAGGACTGGTTCAGGACCTCTTTTCCTACATATATTTTTAGCTGGATTTAAATTAAATAGTGCCCCTCCCCCAAATGCTGGGTTGATGAGCCTCAGAGGCAGCGTTGATCCAGGCCTTTGGCAATGGGCTACTTAAATGCGGATTCACTCCACATTGAATCCTGCTGTGCTGCATGAACGAGGTGAGGCACCTGAGCCGGTGTCTCAAACCAAGTGAACTTTTGTCCCTGGTTTGCCGAGGGGGCCGGAGTAAGCGTGGGACTGTACAACACTGATTAATGTGCATGCTCTCCCAACCTTCTTATTAAAACCAGTATCTGTATTTATATGGACAAAATGTTTCGGGGCTCCGGGATAGTCCTTTAAAAACTGGGGCAGTCTGGGAAAATCAGGGACGTCTGGTCACACCTAACTGCACTACATTTGTGTGACCAGCCTTCTGATACTCCCATAGGAATGACTATGGTTCACTTTAAATGTGCAGACCTGCCAACTTCAAAATTAGTTTTACTATTTGAGTAGAAGGCGGAGGCTTTGTCCCCATTACCACCTGTCCAAACATGGAAGGGGTACAGGCCCAATGAGATAGAGCCGGGCGGTGCTTGAATACATCCATCCATTCTCCACCAAAAAGAAATTACAAAGGCGGTGAGGATGCCGCCGAAGTCCTGTGGAGGTTTTGAACCCCTGATGCAGAGCGCCACACAATGAACTGGAACCTGCTCTCTGCAGACCTTTCCAGCTCATCGTGTGCATACTGTGTGACATGGACTGGTCACCAGGAACCCATGTGAAGCACGCCTTTATCGTTTGACACATGGTGGCTCCGTATGAGTTGGCAGCTATGAATGTGGAAACATCTGCATGCCTTGCAGAGTCTTTGAATTCATAAGTGACAGATGTGTGTGGAAAAATACTCTTATCCAACCTTTGTGAATCAGAAAAAGCACTGCACACATAGTTGAAACCGTTTCTGCGCGCACGCCAGACTCACATATGATAAAAAGCTTTTGTGTCGGATGGGGTTTAGTCAGTGGCGGCTGTTCACGGATCAGGGGGGCAGGGGGAGGGTGTGAAGAAAAAAAATACATTTACCTCTTTACAGATGCGTCTCTCCTCTGTCGTCTCTCTGCGTCTCTTCCCGATAAGTCCCTGAACGGAAGCAGGAAGCACACTGGCTCCCCTAAGCCAATCAGGATGCTGCCGTCACCAGCATGACAGCAGTGTAGTGATTGGTCTGAGCGCCGTGGTTCGGCGCTCAGACAGGGACTGGGAGCCTGTGCATGTTCTCCACCCAGGCTGTGCTTTACAGTCAGCTGGAGAACAAGCCAAGTGCGCATGACTGTTTGACCGTCCCAAGACGGTCAGCCAAACAGTCATGCACACTTAGAAAGTGCCCCAACCACTCCACCCCCTGCTCTGTGAGCAGCTCAGCCCCACCCCTCAAAAGTGCCTCAGCAGGGAAAAATAAAATGATAACACCGTGTTATCATTTTATTTTTCATTTTTTACACTGCTGAAAAGCAGAGGGGCGACGATCCTTAGAGGAGGAGCTGCCGCTGGGTTTAGTTGCAAACATGTAGAAACAGTTAAATTTCCAAGCCCTTCCTCAAAAGATTGCAGATTAAAAGATGATTGGGCATCATCCATTTCCACCATGCTGTTGGTGACATAGGCAGTTTGTGTTTCAGTAAAATATAACTTTATGGTACAGACAAGATGTGGGAAAGTCTACAAATCACAGACAATTGCTTTGCACTGGAAAAAAAGGTCTCCTGTGGATGGTAACAGGGAGGTATGAAAAGCTGCTGGAACTCTGGAAAGTCAGCACTTGCTCAAACATACCAGCTGCCTGCAGAGTACAAGTTTAGCTGAGGCTGCCAGAAATCCTGTTTACTTAAGACAATGTTGCAATTACGCTGCCCTTCTCTTGCTGATGTGAACCTGTAAACAACAGCTTATGCCAAGTGTCAACCACAGTGACCCCAATATGTGCTGGATGCAGAGAACTGCAGTGGAGTAGCTAGTGACTCATGGCCCTAGAGCAAGGGAGGAAATGTTCCCCATAACCCTGTTTGAACTGTGACTCCCTTCCAAAGGCCAAAAGCCTCAGATCTCTGGCCCCGGTGCCATTGCACCTACCACACCAACAGTAGCTATTCACCTGATGAAGTGCTGTGGTGACGTGCACCCACCCAATTGGTCCTTCGTGTTTAGGACACGCATTATGGACACGGAGTAATGTTCAGCTACGTTCTGGAGTGTACTGACAATCACTCAGTCGGGCTTACGCCGGATAGGGTGCATTGCATTTAAAGCTACGGAACGGCCTTCCCTCTAATTTTCAACATACAGAAGTTTATCAGTTTATGTACTTATCTACATCCTGTGATCCTTCAAAACCACCTCTCATTTCCAACCCTTCTTTTTCTGCCAACCTGCTAGACTACAATGAGCCAAGCAGTAAGGTAAAGGACCAATAGCATTTTATTTAATTATTTAAATAGTCCTGGCTTCTACCTTTTTGCCACTAACAAGCACTAGCAGATTACTAGTATTTGGACCAGTCTCGGCTCCTGGAGGGAGTGTTGCGGGGCGGTGGGGCGGGGGAGGGGCAGGGTGGGGGTAGTAAGCTACGGCGTACGGCCGCACAGATTTAAGTAACTAAATAAATAAAACGAATTACATTGCGCGCGCTGCATCGCCATTTGCGATGCAGCGCACGCAATGTAAATCGTTTTGTTTATTTATTTAGTTACTTAAATCTGTTCGGCCGTACGTCGTAGTTTACTACCCCCCACCCTGCCCCTCCCCCGCCCCGCATCACTCCCTCCAGGAGCCGCGACTGATTTGGACCCTTGTAATGGCTCCCCAACAAACATGGTGGATGATGAAGAGCAACAACTGGAAGGCGTCCTCCCGTGGAGCTTCATTATAGACCTTAAGTAAAGGCAAAGATATGCTTGCGAGATGCAGTCACTTCTGGAAGGAAGGTCTTTTTCCAATCACATTGAAGTGTGAGGTAAAAGCCTTTTGAAGAGTCTCTTCTTGAGATTTGTTTGAAGGCTACTAGCCTCGGTTCATTCTGCACAAATGCTCAACACACCACGGTAGAGAGAACCCGTGTCACAGGTAACTCTGCTCCCAAGGGCTTTCCAGCTGAATCTGGTTTGGGCGATCAGTTTTGCTTTTTCCCCGACTTAAGGTTAGTGCTGGAAGTGTACGCTGGTGTTGAACTCTTTAGGGGCCAGATGTACGGCTTTTTTAGCGGTCGCAAATGGAAAATCGGGCAGTTTGTGACCACTAATAAGGGTTGTAGCATGTACAAACCCTATTTTGTGAGTCGGTAACCTATTACTGACTCGCAAAATTTGGTTTGCTAGTTGCTATTAGGAAGGGGCATGCTAAAGGCGACCCCTTCTAATAGCGAGTCGCAGGGGGATTTATGATTGTTTAGCAACCGCAAATGCGGTCGCAAAACAATAGCATTTACCACCAATTTCAAATTGGTGGTAAGCCAGTCACAAACGGGAAAGGGTCCCCTGCCTTTGTGTTTGGCAGCAAAAATATTTTTCATGCGCAAGCAGTGGACCCACTGAACACTGCATTCCTTTAAAAAATTAAAGGTGTCTCAGCAAGGCTCGGGACAGTGGATTACCTCCAAGAAAAAATATGCCCTTCTATAGTTGTAAATTAAAAATGTAGACTTGACATACTACGGTCAGGTAACAATTTAATTGGAGTGTTTTTTGCACATCGACTGGTTTGTGTCCGGATCTTCATTCTGCGCTGCAATTTATATACTAATCCGTTCAAGAGGGGAATACCTATTAGCAGGAGATCGCAAAATGTCTGAGTCATTGATGTGTTTGAGGCAGTAGTCCCTTTGTGCTCCCCTATGAATGGAAATTAATGCACAGACGGAGGCTGGCAAGGGACAGAAGAGCTCCATTTCTGCATTCACATTCCCAAGAATACAGACAGGTTTTGTAAAAATATAATACAGGTACAGATGATCCCACCCAACCCACAGGCTAATGGGCAACACTTTAAAAAAGAAGCAGGGTTAACTCTTGGCCTTTGGAGGGAATCCCATATCCAAAATGACCATGCCAGCCCTTGACGTAACAAGGGTCCCTGATGCACAAGCCAATAGAAATTTAATTCACCAATCATCTCATCATCAATACTTTATTTGGCACATAAATAGCCATAAAAGATACATACATCAATAAAACATCAATAATACATGCACAAGGTACATGAGAACAACAAGTTCAAAATGCAACGACCCCCACATTTATCCCAGGACGCCGACCAATCATAGCGCCTTCCGTAACCAATGTCATCAGTCCATTTATCCAAAACCCAAAGAGTAAAATTAGTTACTGTGCTTAGCCCTCCATCGTTCTCCTGGATCTCACCACTGCTTTTAGAAAAGCCCACACACCATAGCAAACATCGCGAGTGCTTAAATGTTTAAGATAAAACAATGCATCCATACATCTCCTAAACGCCAGAGGTTTTAAAATCGTTCACATAAATCATTTAAATTAGGATGTGAAAAAGGTGCAGAAAAATATAAAGTGCATCACTACCTCTTTGAAGAACCACTACAAGGACAAGCCGCCTCTGGCGTCCCAGTAGGAGCACTTGTTCGGGGAATGTTCAAATGCCAGACCACAGTGGCAGCCCTGAAGCGAAAGAGTAAAGATCGTTCCAAGCGTGGAAGGGGTATTGTAAGATACAACACAGAATCCTCAGGTACAGGAAACATATGATGCTCTTTTACAGTCCTTTTGCTTCATTCATTTTCCCAAATTTCTGGGAATGCCACAATTCGAAAAACAGTAACTTCACCATCTTCTTATCGGATTTCCTTATTGCAAGCGGGGAGTCAAAAATCTGGTAAATTCAATGCTTCACAAGTTTTACGTACATAAGCCGACCAGGGGATTGAAAGGCCCTCATCTAACTACATACTATCCAAAACGATTTCCCTGTTCACGATAGCCTTGGTATTGGCCCACACGCTGACCCGTAATAAAAGCACAGCAAGCTTGGCCTTATCTGTAATAAATCTGAGACTAAGCTCCGAAGGTAAAATGAAATTGGAGCTCATGGGGGGTAAATGCAGGATCCACCTACAAATATGGTTTTCTTCATTCTGGGTATTAATGTCTTGATATCCCCAAACCCCCACACCGCAGAGAGCCACTGAAACACACTGCACATAGTAGATATTCAGAATCGCAGATACTGTGCCCCTTCCACCGGCCTAAGGCAAGTTAAATAAAGCATTGGCTGCTCTACAAAGCTTCAGGCAAGAAGTGCAAGTGCCAGGACCCCGTGCTACTAAAAGTGACTCCAAGTAATTAAAATCATTCACACTTACCAATGGGTTCCCCCTAGCCATTAATTTGATCATAGGTTTGTTACCTGTTTCTATTTTCCATAGTTTGGTATCCTTTATGAGTGAACTGGACCCGGTCACAATCAATTTACACAGAATAATCCGCAATTTACAGAATCATGGAGCCCATGTCCTGCTTAAGACTCTGTAAATCGCTCCCATAGTCTAAACATACTGCATAGATGTCTTTATTAAAGGAGAACTCACTCTCACGTAGTCGGAGCAATTTTGTTAGTTCCTATGTATGCGCATGGACCACAATTGTATAACTTGTCTCGAGCATAACAGTATTGCATTGTATCTTTCTTTTTTTTTTGTTGTGAAATCTATAGAGTTTAATAAAAAAAAAAAAAAAAAAAAGGAGAACTCACTCAAAACCTATTAACTTGAGAAAGAGAGAAACAAAGGACCCTGAATCCATTTTCTCATTATAATTTTGTGGTCTCACTAGAGACTGCCCCAGCTGTCTGTTGAGAGAACAGATTTGTATACCATTCGCCACAGCGCCAAACCATGTTCAATGACGGATGGTTTTCTGGTCAATCTCAGTGGCCTTGCTCCTATTTGTTGCTTTCCCTTTCTGTGTGTGACTTGCCCACAGGAGCTTTTTTGGTTTCACCAATGGTAGATTTGTCATTCTTCCAGCTCCAAACACAGCATTGTCAACAGAGCCCGGTTTTGAACAACAGCTTGCTACCTTTAAGTGCCAACTAGAGGTCATTAGAAAAAAGGCATCAGAAGTGAGGACAATTCAACATCATTCTTGACAGACTAATATAAACAAGTATTTTGCAAGGTCAATTGGTCTCACTTGTATTTGAAAGTAAGCAAGACGGATTGGCATTGCCAATGCTTGCTTTGGAAGCAGACCCCCTGTCCCTTAAGTGGTGAGGGACTCATGAAAACAGTTGGCATTCAGGGAACGGTATTAAGGAGAGTGGGAGCATGCCACAGTTACAGACTAACAGTGCAAATGAACACATTTTTGTTTATCATCTGTCACACTTGCCAGAGACACATCACTTACGTCAATAACTTAGTTACACCAACTAACAACATTTGAAAGCACAACGAACCTCAACTATGTTTGGGATCAACGTTTTCCCACAAAGCATCCCATCTGTGGGCCTGCACAGAAACAACAGTGGTTGGACTATTAGAGATGAGTGGCAAGTGATCAAAGAGATATCTATAGCAAGTGCAAACCCACTGAGCTATCTTACATAATTTATAAGTACGGAGTAAACGAGAAAGGGAAGCACTTTTTTTTTTTTTTTTTTTTTTTTTTACACATTCCCTGCATCGACCAGTCAGACCCACTAAACCCTCGATGTGGTAAAGTGTGGAGACATGGGACATGCCAAATACACCTCAATTCAAAGAGGTTCAACACTGCGCTGTTGGTACAGTTGCTTCTCCTATGTGAATGTCTGACTACCTGTGCAATCCAGAGGAAAGTTTGTTTATCTGCAGAGACCTAATTGATCACTGTATGTGGTGAGGTTTGCACGTTCTAGATGCTTCAAATATCAAACGACACTCCTCTTAAGTTAATCTCACTTTAACAATGTATTAACACAAAAACCACAGGGTATGGGGCATTAGTGACTGCACCTATCCGTTAATTGGGTTATAGTAACTTTCTTCTCAGGGTGCCAAGGACCTGAGGCTCAATACCCCTACCCCCCTATGGAAGACTCCACAAAATTCTTTAAACAAACAAAGGGATCCAGCACTCCACTCAGTATCAAAACATGTTATAATTAACAAAATTTCAGATCCAATCAGCAGGTCTTGTGTCAATTTTCTTTATTCAAAATCTTCTTTAAAAGGAAACGACCTTAGCCAACGCGTTTCGTCCCTAAGGACTTCTTCAGGGCCAATATATTTCCAATAAATCTGTTTCTATTTTCGTCAATGAGAAACTTGCGATACGTCACTCCCTCCCAGAACAACCTCCTATATTGCGAAAACTCAGTTGAGTCAAGAGTTGTTTTTCGTCCCAAATGTCAGAAGCTTGGTTTGTAAGGTATTTGATTCCAACATCCATTCGTGGTGGAGGTGCAGCATTTAGCCTATCGCAATCTATGTATTGTGAGGCAACGTCAGTTCACGCCCGTCATGTCGCATCCGTCGTGTAAGTTTTCCGCGATGTGATCGCGGAAAACTTACACTCTGCAGGAGATGTAATTGTCCAGGAATGGTAACAAGCTGCGAGACCCCCACTGCTGCTGGGGGCTGCACCTCCACCAAGATCTCCTGATTGGATCTGAAATTTTGTTAATTATAACATGTTTTGATACTGAGTGGAGTGCTGAATCACTTTAACAATGTGCATTATTACTGGATTCTGACGACCCTTGACGAACCATTACTTATCCTGTCAAATTAGAAACATACAGCTTAGAGACAATTTGTGACAGTCTTCACAGCATCTCTAGCTACCAGCACTTTACAATTTTGCACTTTAGCAACAGCCCTAGGTTCTTGGCTTTGTTTCTCATGCAGATGCATCAACTGTAATGAAATGCCATTATCTTTTACCTCAGAACTCGCACATAATTTAAAATCACTGCAAACAGACCTGCTTACTTTAGAACATATGACAATCAAAGCGACCGGTTTGAACAAACACAATATGGTCTAACCATGATCTTAGCATTTGTAGTAACCTCACTATTAAAAATCTACTGCAACAGCTCGTCATATTTCAAACATAGCACATTATGAGTTTTTCTGTTTTATGCTCAATAAGAATCGATTTAATCTCACAACGAGACGCCGTTTATTTGCACAATTGTAATTTTATTTATGATTGCACAATTCCTTGTTTCTTGTACTTGCCACTTTAATGGACCCGATTGTCCAAATAAAGTATTTTAACACACATTAACCAATTATAAGCCACAGAAAATATTTACAATGCTTGAAAGAAGGGAAAAACAGAGATTTAATTTTTAGGTCAGGTGTTTGAGACAACTTTGGCTGACCAGATTAGTGTTTTTTTTAATGTATATAATTTACAAAAATATAGAGATTTCTAATCAGCGGGCTTCATCTATTGATCTGTTGAATTGCCATTCACATTTTGCTTCCACCTGCCACAATACACAGCAAGGAAAATGGGTCAAGCCACTGTCTCCCCTTTCTGGGATAGACCACATTTTGTCTGTACACAATGTGGGCATCCACCATAAAAGTAGTCCCCTTCACTGATTTTTTTTTTTTTACCAGTACCTGAATCCTTCCCACACACTGCAATTGGGCTACTCACTGCAGCCCGCAGTTCACCACATCCAATGTGCACACTGTTATGGCAGCCATCTTTGAATGTGTTTTCATTCTTCATTTTTTACCATCCAAGATGGCCAATGTGTTACCTGCTTTGGGTTGGTTATAAGGGAACATCTAACGAATGAGAAAAAAAACACATTCACCCATGCGTGTAGATGCGTGTACATGACCGGGTGGCCATCTTTGAGTGTTTTTTGCCAAAGTATAACTAAACATCTTTCAAAATGACCATCCCTGCCTGCGCATGGGGGGGCATGCACAAGTTCCAATCTTGGAACAGTTTTTGACATAATTATAACAAAATCATTTAAAGGTGGCATGATTATGCACAGGTGGCTACCTGGAATTTTTTTATTGTTTCAAGATGTCCAATGCACTTCCAATGTATTGGTCATAAACTGTGATAAGTACTTCAAAAGTATTCAAAGATGGCCACCAGTTTGTGTGCACGCATAAAAGTGTGAGTCACTGACCTACTTGTTCCAGTTCAAAGTTCCCTACATCCAAGAAACGGAGTGCTCTACAGAGAACTCCGAAGACTGATGTGCAACCAGGGGTGCTGTCTTCTTTCCATGGGTGAGGGGACATCCCCCAAACTCTTGCCTTGCTGAAAGAAGCTGTTCATCTGAACTCGGGTACCTAGATGCAAACCTGCCTGCTGAGAGAGGGAAGGAGCTTGTCAACTCTGCAGGAGATTAAATTGTCCAGGAATGGTAACAAGCTGCGAGACCCCCAGTGCTGCTGGGGTCTGCCAGAGAAAACAGGATGGATTACAGCAATATACGCTCCCCTAGGTGTTAGTTGGCATCAGACTCGGAGGCAGTTCCATTCAGAAATGTGACTGTTCATGTTGCTGTGACCAAGAATTGTCACACTGGCACAATCTGTGCCGCTGTGACCAGGGAAGTGCGACTATGGCTGATCCTATGCCGCTCTAACCAGAAAAGTGCAACAACAGCTCATCCTGTGCCACTATGACCAAGAGACTGATGCTTCCCAGTTGTGCCGCCAGAGCCTAGAAGAAGAAAAGAGGAAGACGTTGACCAGACCCGTTGGGTCTCTGCAACTCCTGGTCACATGAAATCCCTGACTGGAGGGCATCCGGCCTCAGCTCCTATCGCTGATCCACACGCAATCGCACCAGAGCAGGAAGATCGCATGTCTGATTGGGAAGCGTGCTATCTCCTGAAAGTTGGGCAGAGCTAGCACACTGTTGCTAGGTGGCTGCAGGTCTAGGCTTTCAATCAATCAATCAATCAGGGAATTGTAAGCACGCTACTCACCCGTGAGGGTCTCAAGGCGCTGAGGGGGGAGGGAGAGGGGGGGTCCGCAGATCTGTTTAGCCGAAGAGCCAGGTCTTGAGGGTCTTCCTGAAGGTGTTCAGGGAGGGGGCACGTCTGATGTCTGCCGGTAGCTCGGACCAGGTCTTGGCTGCAATGTGAGAGAAGGATCTTCCGCCTGCTCTGGCTCTGTGGATGCGCAGGGTTTCGGCCAGTGCGAGGTTGGAAGATCGGAGGTTTCTTTTGGGTACGTGGAAGTTGATTCTGTCGTTGAGGTATTTGGGTCCGTTGTTGTGTAGGCATTTGTAGGTGTGAGTGAGGATTTTGAAAGTGACTCTTTTCTCCATGGGGAGCCAGTGGAGACTTCGTAGGTGTTGGCTGATGTGTTCGTGTAAGGGGATGCCGAGGACGAGTCTGGCGGCGGTGTTCTGTATTGCCTGGAATTTGCGGAGTAGGGACCTGTTGATGCTGGCGTAGAGTGCGTTTCTATAGTCCAGTCTGCTGGTGATGAGTGCGTGGGTGACTGTCTTCCTTGACTCAGGGGGATCCACTTGAAGGTCTTGCGGAGGATGCGGAGGGTGTTGAAGCAGCTGGAGGTGACGGCGTTGACCTGTCGGTTCATGGTGAGTGATGAGTCGAGTACAATGCCGAGGTTCTTGGTGTGGTCTGAGGGGGTAGGTGGGCTTCCGAGGGCGGTCGGCCATCAGGTGCTATCCCATGCAGAAGGGGTGGTACCGAGGACGAGGACTTCTGTCTTCTCGGCGTTGAGCTTCAGGCAGCTGTTGGTCACCAGACTGCGACGTCTTGCATTCCTTTCTGGAAGTTGAGTTTGGCAGTGGTGGGGTCTTTGGTGAGGGAGAGGATGAGCTGGGTGTCGTCGGCGTAGGATACGATGTTGAGGCCGTGTTGTCGGACGATGGCTGCGAGGGGGGCCATGTAGATGTTGAAGAGGGTGGGGCTCAGTGATGAACCCTGTGGGACTCCGCAGGTGATTTTCGTGGGGTCGGAGAGGAAGGGTGGGAGTCTGATCCTTTGGCTTCTTCCGGTGAGAAATGATCGGATCCAGTCCAGGGCTGTTCCTTGTATGCCTGCGTCGTGTAGTCTGGCGACTAGTGTGCGGTGGGAGACGGTGTCTAAGGCCGCTCATAGGTCGAGTAGGATGAGGGCTTTGGAGTGGCCTTGGTCCAGGAGGGTGCGGATGTCGTCTGTGGTGGCGAGTAGGGCGGTCTCTGTGCTGTGGTTGCTTCGGAATCCGGATTGGGACGGGTCGAGGACGGCGTTCTCTTCAATGAATCGTGTCAGTTTCCTGTTGACTGTTTTATCTGCAACTTTGGCTGCGAAGGGGAGGAGCGAGATGGGCCGATAGTTCTTGAGGTCGGTGGGGTCAGCTGTGGGCTTCTTGAGCACGGGTCTGACTTCTGCGCGCTTCCAGTCGTCTGGGAAGGTGCCTGTTTTGAAGGTGGTGTTGATGGTGCGTTGTAGTTCGGATGCGATGGCGGCCGCGGTTCTGAGGAAGATGTGAGTGGGGCAGGGGTCAGTGGGGGCCCCCCCGAGTGGATGCTTTTCATGGTCGAGGCGGTGTCTTCAGCCGTGATCGGTGTCCAGTTGGAGATGGCGGGCTGGCTGGTGTTTCTGGGGGGCGGCGGCCGTCTGTGGCGCCTGGTGGATGGTCGATGAAGTTGTCGTAGAGGTTTTTGATCTTGAGGTGGAAATCGGTTCCAAGCTTGTCGCAGAGGTCTTGGGATGGGGTGATGTCTGTGGCTTCGCTGCGTGGGTTGGTGAATTCTTGAATGACACTGAAAAGTTCCTTGGAGTTGGTGGAGTTGGCCAGGATTTTGTTGTGGATGAAGTTCCTCTTGGTGGCTCTGATCTGGTTGTGGTAGTCCGTCATGGCGTCCTTGTAGGTGGTGTGGTTTTCGGTTGTCTTGGTGTTTCTCCAGTTCTTCTCCAGGCGTCTGCAGGTGCGTCTGGCTTCTTGGAGAGTGGTGGTGAACCAGGCGGCTTTCCTGGGGCGTTGTCTGTCGGGGTTGCGTAGCGGGGCGAGCTCGTCTGCGCAGTTGGAGATCCAGGTGTGGAGTTCTCTGGCTGCGTCGTTTGTGTCGGGTGCCCAGGTGTGGTTGTCTCGGGTGAGGGTGGAGTTAATTTGCTAGTCAGTAACCTTGCTCCAGTTCCTTCGAGGTGGGCGTGGGGCTGGTTTGGGTGCCTTGGGTTTGTTGATGGCGAAGTGTACGCAGTGGTGGTCGGTCCATGGCGGCTGCGTTGTGTGGCTGAATTGGACGCTGTTTCCTGCCGCGAAGATGGGGTCGAGGGTGTGTCCTGTTCTGTGGGTCGGTGTGTTGATGAGTTGTTTAAGTCCGATGCTGGCGAGGTTGTCACGAAGGATAGTGGAGTTGGGGGTCGCTGGGGTTGTCGAGGTGGAAGTTAAGGTCTCCAATGAGTATGTAGTTTGCTGAGGCGATGGCGTGGGGTGCGATGAAGTCGGTGATGGTGGTGGCGAAGGGTGTTCGGGGGCCAGGGGGTCTGTAGATGAGGGTTCCTCGGAGTGTGGCTTTGGGGGTGGTCTGGATCTGAAAGTGCAGGTGTTCGGCGGAGGGAAAGGTTTCGCTGGAGGTGGTGAGGCGGAGGGTGCTCTTGTGGGCGATGGCGAGGCCCCCTCCTGGGTGGTTGGGGCGGTCTTTCCTCGGGATCTTGTATCCGTCTGGGATGGCGGTGCTGATGTCGGGGGCGGAGGATGCGTTGGTCCAGGTCTCTGTGAAGAAGGCGATGTCGGGCGAGAGAGAGTTGAGTAGGTTCCAGACGGGGGACGAAGGGACAGACAAACAAACATCAAAGGTGGAATACTACTGCCAACTGACTGGTGGTGTTGGCAAAGTGCTCAAAGAACTATGGCGGCATCAAAGGTGGTCCACCATAGGTTACAGTAGGGCAGTGCCAAAATGACACGAGGCAAGCTCCTCCTGAAGTAGGCGATGTCGGGCGAGAGAGAGTCGAGTAGGTTCCAGATTTCCATGGCGTGTTTGTGTACGGAGCGTACGTTGAGGACGATGCATTTTAGGGTGTCGCTGGTGCTGGCGTCGGCGGTGTTGGAGGCCGGGGTGGCGGTGAGGGTCTGGCGGCAGTGGAGGCAGGAGAACTGGCCGTGGGTCGTGTTCGGCGAGGCCTGTTGGCATTCTCTAAGTCTTCCAGGGTTGAGTGCGAGGAGGGTGGTGGTGTCGTAGCGATGGGTAGTGGGAGGTCCAGGGTTCCTGGCGCTGGCAGCGGTCGGGTCGCGGACGGGCGCAGATGGGCTTGCCTTTGGCGCGCCGGCGGCGCGACCGCACATCGGCCGCCATTAAGTAGGGGAGGTGGGAGGGAGGAGAGGCTGGGAGGCGGGAGCGGGGGAATTCTGGGGGGGAATTCCGGGGGGGGGGGGGAGGGGCCGCAAGGGCAGCAGCGGCAAAAGGAGAAAGGAACAGGCAGGCACGAGAAAATAAAAACAGTGGTGGAATTAGAGCAAGACACAGATGGGCACAATAACAGTGGCACAACAGGGAAAAATTAAGGAAAAAAAACGGCTGAGAAAGGTTACGGTGGTTGCAGGCAGTCTGGTCCCAGTTGGAGCGGGGCAGCAGGAGCGGGAGCGGGCAGCAGCCTCGAACCTCCCAAGGAGGAGGTCAGGGTCTGGAGGCAAGAGACGGCACAGTGGAGCTGCGGGGAGAGAGCGGACCTAGACCTTGCACTTCAAAGGCCTACATTGTGTGTAAATAGTAATGAGAACTGTTAAAAACTCCGTTCACTAAACATACTAGATGGGGATAGTCTGCATCTCAACCTTGATTTGACATTCTACCCATAGGAACCAAGAAGAATGAATAGCAGATCGAGGTGCAGTATCCCTTGCACCCTGTTCTCTAAATTGTGTCTGTTCCCAATTACTTGCATAGTTTAAAGTTTGTGTGTGAGAAAGTACTTTTCTTTATATTGTAAAGCACTGGTTTGGACAATCTGTTGTTGTGTGGCTGGGCGATTGTTGAGCTCTGAGATCGAGCACCCCCACATCCCTAGACATCACTTACACTCAGAATCAAGTGCTGAAGGGGTTGCACTTGGCCCAGTTTGCAGTGCCAAAGTAGGAAGGATGCCGAGAAGTAATAGGCAAATTATCTCAACCTCCACTAACCAGGGCCATCAGCCCCCGTCTGATGTCAGCTCAGTACCAACTCTCCTACAATTCTGAAAAAAGCTGAAGTCACATTCCCTCAAGGACCCCCTACCCTGACGTGATGGTCTATACTTGACCTTCACCTAATGAATGTAACTTCCCAGGGGCCATGTCCCCGTTCAGCACTCTATTGCTTTCAAGCTAGGTTAGCGCTTAACAAATAACAAAACATACCTACTGAGATACAGTGGACATCTCAGCTACATTCCTGAAGGCTGTGTCTACTGATTGCATTTAAATCCTGCTCAGAGGGGGTTCATCACAATGCTGGATGGACTGCAATAGAAATCACAATACGAGAGAGGGGGACTATACAACATACCTCTTTGAAGAGCGCAGATATGACAGATAGATATGTTTGTGGTATAAATAGAAAGAAAAAGTTATGATTCAGTGAAGGGGTGGCTGTAGAACTACGAATCACTAGATGCTGTTGGGAGAAGCTTACCGGGAATACAATGAAGACCATCATCAAACGTTAGTAAAGACATAGTGCTTCCTTACAGAAAGTAAAGTAAGGAAATAATAGGAACCAATGGCTGAGCAACCCATTAAAGCCTGAAGTGGAATGGTGGGAGCTGGAGGGCAAACAAAAAGCCCTACTGCTATAGGTCCACTCCGAAATCATTCCTCGGCTCTCAGCTCCCGAACCCTCCGGTGTGCTGGTGTCCTCTTCCCCGCCAGCCTGATGTGGCACCACTTCACTTTGGACCTGGGGAACCAGGTTCGAGTCTCGGTGTGGGCTCGAAATCCTGTGATTGTGGGAAGATCACTTAATCTCCCCGTGCCAACCAAAAATGAATGTGTCCTTGTGTAATGTAACTGGTGCTCATGTAAAGCGCTTCAATACCTTCGGGTCGAGTTTGTGCTCTATAAAACTGCAAAAAAAAGGGAGTGGTGAATCTGTTTCACAATGCTTATGGATAATGCAAAGCGGCTTCTGTTCTGTGTGGTGCAGCACCCACTTGGTCTCTCAATACCACTGGTAAACAAAACAAAAGGAGCTCACCCCTTGAAATAACACAATGTTGCATGAACTCCTCCCTTTGCTTATGTAGAAAACAACTGTGGGTAATTAACAGCCATTATTAAACCTCGGGTGTTCATGCAATAACGCTTAATAATGGACTGCAACTGAAGTTCCGTGAAAGCGCGCGTGGCAGTGTCTGGGTTCGGTGGCCAGGTTTTCCATATCCTAGGAACCAGGCTCCAAAGCTGTACTTTATTTTGTGGCCAACAATAAAAGTCACTTAAACGGGTTTGGAGGAGAGAGGTTATTTTATTTGAAGCTCTAGAAGTCACAGCTGGACTCTGAACAGATAACGTTTCTCAACAGAAAAATAAAAACATAAAATAAGCTTTAAGTAGACGTCTGTGGAACTCAAAACAAGCATAGTCTAATAGTTGCATTTTCTAAGCTGAATACTTTGATGACCCTGATCTTCACTTATTTACTGATCCCCTCCAAATTCGGCTTGTTGAGGACTTCAGATCAACATTAAATGCTATTTTGTTCACTGTTTTCCTCCATTAAACAAGAAGCCTTTGTAGGCAGACTTCTATTATTAGATGCACTAACAAGACACAAAGTCAGCTAATTACTGGCAGAGCCCCGAGGCTGTACTTTTCCAAGGCACTCTGTATTTGACCTTACTGTAGAGCTACATTGGAGTTTCATGGGTCGATCTGCTTTATCAGAGCATTTGATGGTAAGCAGGAAATGTCACAATCTCAGCAGGAAAAGCTGAATGGCTTTCAGTAAAGAAATCCTGATTGGAGAGGACGAGTACAGTGACTGAAGCCTGGAGTGCTGGTTTAAGCCACCGCTGATCCCATGAAAGAACCCAATATGTCTGCTTTCGGTGGCGGGCCAAGGCCCAACATATGTGGCAGATTTAATTGCAGCGATTTCAACACCTAATCCACTTTGATGGATTTATCTGCCACAAATATTTCATGTTGGCACAATATAACTTAAATCCCTGCTCAACTCTACGCCACATACAAGAATAACTCATTGCTTCAACACTGCAGCTCTTGTTCTCAATATCCTACCCATGAAAGGGGACCTTTCATTTTGGGAATGATCTCTTCAGAGGACGGCGAGTGTTTTTTTTAAATAATCACCGCAGTCGGAACATCGGAACACACACAATATTGACAGATGACTCTCCTTGGCCAATTCCACAACCGCAGACACATATGTCAGCGAGTAATAGCATTAAAGCAACAACTAAAGGGCAAATGTGCCCCATGTAAAATGGAGCGACATAACTTCTAGATGAAAATGAAGATGGATGCAGTTGCCGCTAAAGGCAAGAAATTTTCCAATATTAAAGAATAACCATAGACCTGCAACTTAACAAACTGGCATAACCTTGTGAGTATTTGGGATGGTGCCTTAGAAACAGAAAGCAGGGCGAGTGCAGGCAATATGCAATTAAAATGAAATAAGACATTAGTATTGCTATGTATATGGTTATGTGTATTTTGACTGATGCCCTGAATACTGTTTCTTTTTGCCAATCCATCTGGGTCTTGAGAAACAAATATCTTTTCATTCTGCGTAATATGATGTATGAATCATCTCTGATCAGCAATTGTTGGTAGCGCCCCCTCCACATATCCTTAGAAGGGCGAGAGGGACTACCAAATCTGGGCTACCATGAAGAAGAGCCAAGTAGCCAGTGGTTTGTAAACTCCTGGTCTGAGAGTACCTCTGGGGACTAGTAACAAGTTACCCCTGGGGCCTTTGGAAAGAATGCTCTGGTGATGAAGTACAATGGACAGAGAAAATGTTCATAAGTCTTTAAGAGAACCTAGTGCTTGAAGTGGAGTTTACTGGGGAACTGTGGGGTCAAAGAGTACTATATGACCCTACCACTGCAGCTTACAGGGGACCATCTCTAGTGTGGGAATTAAAGTGTGGCACTCATCTTTACCCAGATCTATGAGGCATGAAGATGCTTTCATTGATGTTTTCTCTAAAGTCATGGGACCACTTTAAGTCTGCTTACGAGATAATATGGGCCTGAATTTGGAGTAGTAGTTTGGGCCGTTCAATTCTAAAAAGGCGTAGGAGTCAAGTCCTTGCAGTACAGTTTTCTATACTCCAAAGTCTTTTGTGGCTACAAAAATGGTAGTGATGGTCCTAAACAGAAGTGTATGGAAGTGAAAGGGAGAGAGTAAGTGAGCTAGTGCAAGAGAGAGGGCTTAAAAGAGAAAAGTTCACGATTTGGAAAGTGGAAACATAACTGGCTCGGTGTCGGTGGCAGGGTTTACAGGTACAGGGCCTTATGTAGAGAAACACATCTGAAATACGTAAAGTATGACTAAGAAACTGACTCAGAAGAATGTCCATGAGGTCGTATCTGGACGATCAGACATGTATAGCCAGAGTCATTGCACAGAGCAACAAAGGGTACACTCACACAAAAGTACTCATCCACTTTAACGCCCGCTGCTGATGTCCCCTCCAGATATCATCCAGTCACGTGTTTTCTCCTTGAGGCCACCAAGATTTAAGAGAAATGTGTGATTAGTCTAGTAATGTGCAGACTCCAAATTTCTTTTCGGATTGTAAGACATTCTAGATTTAAAAATGCCCTCGCCTTTCTTCCTTTCCATAGAATTTCCCTTTTGATCTCTATTAAGTCATATTTACTCAACCCGGGTGTCCCATTTATATTGCATAATATACTTTGATGCTACAATATTATACTTTAATTCATTCATACAGAAAAAAGGGCTTTTGAAAAGGTATTTGGACAGTACATGAAGATTAATCGTTCTTTAGTCCACAAGGATGGAAACAATTACATTTTCTGCTGATCCGTTTACAAATAGAGCAAAGTCAATTTTGCTGGTTTACCGCTTGCATACAAGGCGAATGGACGGCAAAATAAATTTCCATGCTAGGGCAAAACAGGCAAGAACCTCAGTTCAATCTACGTATGTCATGCTTTTATGCTAAGGAAAGGAGAAAATATTTTTCTCACTTTTCAAATGTGACAGATGGGACATTTTGTTTTTAGCAGACTATCTATGTTCGCTCCATTCTTCTATTCAAAAGTAACTAAGAAACTACAAAATACGTTTGCTCTATTTTCTTTTTAAAGTTATTTCTGCACTAGGATCCTTTGTGGAAAACCCTTTAACATGCATAAAATGATATATAAGCAATACATATGCATGGATCCAGTGGCTTTCTTTTCAATTGACAACAAAAAGGCAATGATCCATCTTTATGTAAACGACAAATCCCCAGCATCAATCATGGTAAGGATTCCTTCTAACTGTAAATGCTATAAACATCTTAAGTAATTTACAACTTCCACAGGACAAAGCGGCTGCTTTCTTTGAGACTGAGAACTACTGGAGGGAAATGCAATAAAGGGTGGGTGCATTGTAAAAGTCAGCATTTCTATTGACGCGCAGAAGATGGCAGTACTATGACTTTTTAATAATTGTTAAAACTGCAAACGTTACATAAAATGATTTTTACTACCTAGTTAGGAAATGTACCACAATTAAGACTTGTAATGTGCACAATTGAGTGGAAACTTTATGTTCCAAGTGTAAGAAAATACAGCTGTAATAAAGAAAAGATCTTCGTTTCTCCATTTTTGGAAATTCTTACTTAGCTTGCTATATTTTGCCCAATTAACTTTAGCGCTTTGTTCAGCCTAGCTGAGTTCAAATCCTCTGCCGTTATAGTTTTGTTTCAAACAGTAAAAGTTCAAAAGCCTCTAAGTCAAAACCTACCGCTTCAAATTTGGGTGGGTGTAAAAACAGGACCTACAGACACGTAGGGTGTTTAAGGGTGATGCATTGTATTGCTTAATTTGTGCTGGTGGTTTCAGGTTGCAGGTGGGGGGCACTGGCACTCATTTTTCATCATCAGACGTAGACCAACCAAGATAGTAAAAGGCATAAATGGGAGAAAAGGGGTGAGAGAAGACTGGAAAACAACGACAGAGAGGGAGACGGTAAGGAAAAAAAGAACCATCAAGAGAGAGATAAAGAGACAAGAAGTGCAGAATGGTGGAAGAAAGAGGCATGAGGTGTAATCAAGACTAGGCAGCCTCGGTGTTAGGCAAGTGTGGCACTTGGACCTGCCAGTGCCCTGCACCTGAGAAAGGTTTTGAGCATCTAGACTTCCTGTTTTTTAAAACAAATTAAGCACTGTCTTTATTCAGCAGCTAGGCACAAGAATCACTTCACATACATTTCCATAGAATTTCCCTTTTGATCTCTATTAAGTCATATTTACTCAACCCGGGTGTCCCATTTATATTGCATAATATACTTTGATGCTACAATATTATACTTTAATTCATTCATACAGAAAAAAGGGCTTTTGAAAAGGTATTTGGACAGTACATGAAGATTAATCGTTCTTTAGTCCACAAGGATGGAAACAATTACATTTTCTGCTGATCCGTTTACAAATAGAGCAGAGTCAATTTTGCTGGTTTACCGCTTGCATACAAGGCGAATGGACGGTAAAATAAATTTCCATGCTAGGGCAAAACAGGTAAGAACCTCAGTTCAATCTACGTCTGCCATGCTTTTATGCTAAGGAAAGGAGAAAATATTTTTCTCACTTTTCAAATGTGACAGATGGGACAATTTTTTTTTTTAGCAGACTATCTATGTTCGCTCCATTCTTTTATTCAAAGGTAACTAAGAAACTACAAAATAAGTTTGCTCTATTTTCTTTTTTATAATTAAGTCTGTTTTTATTAGCAGAACACAGATCATGGAAATACAGTGCGTCGTTGCCTACAACCCACAGGGCCGGCTACATCATAGTCAAAAGAAAGGAAACGGAGCTTATAAAGCATGAGCCAGTAAGGTAGGTAATTAACACAGCATGTCGCCTACAACCCGTGTTAGGGCCGGCAGCGGTCAGCAAAGTATAGCCATGGACAATCTTACTACCATAGAAGAAGAGCACAAAAAACATCTATGGTACCACAAGTGTATATGTGATAATGCAACAAGGACACACTATGGCCAACTAGGCCGCGTAGGTCTGCCGTTTTGAAGAGAAAAAAAAAGAAAGAAGGAAGCAAACCAAATTTCAACACATAAAATCCTATGCCCTCCCCCGCCCCCACCCCTCCTCTCTCCCGGTGAGCCTAAAGTATGTTCAAGCATACATATACGGTCTTACATGTTAGAGGACAGGACCCTGGGGAGCAAATGGGTTCGCATGTCCCGCACACGCTAGCCACCCTCCTGACTCTCGGGAATCAGCTTTAGGAGCATTAAATAAACAGGGCATGTTAGTTCCCGAAATTCCGAGGATAAGAGTGAAATGAAAGGGGCCCAAACTTTCTAATATTCAGATTTGTCCCCAAGTGGAGCCATAGACAAGCGCTCCATACCAAAAAAGGACCACAGTTGGTGTAGCCATTGAGAGTGGTCTGGGATTCTGTCAGCCTTCCAGCCCGCTAGTAAAACCCGGTGGGCAGCATTCAGGGCCAGGGCGATTTGCTTGCCTTTGTTCGAGCGCAGGGGGAAGGTCAGAGCGTTGGGCAACCCTAGGATAGTGTAAGCGGGGAATCTTGGGATGGCAGTGTCAAAGGCCCTATCAATTTCGTCGAGGACCTTCTCCCAGTATCTTGTAAGCTTTGGGCAGTTCCACAGCAAGTGGAGGAGGGTACCTGGGTTCCCACAGCCACGTCATCAGAGGCCGTCGTTCTGTGAGTTCCACATAGTTAAGCGAGCTGGGGTATAGTACCAATAGGATGCAATCTTAAATGCGGTCTCTGTGTGGCTCATGGAGTGTGCAAAATGGTGTGATCTGTAAAAGATATCCTCCCATTCTTTATCTGAGAGGGTGCGACCTATTTCCGCCTCCCATCGTCTCTGACCTGCAGAACGGCCCCTTTAGCGCCTGGTGTGAGGAAGGTGTAGAGTTCAGAGATAAGCATGCGGTCATCCTTTTTCAGGAAAAGCCACTTCTCAAACCGACGATTCGGTCTGCTGACCAATGGCCGTACAAGGGGACCAGATGTCCAGTGCAACATTTGTGTGTAGATGAAAAGGTCCGAACCCGCAAGGCCATAATCCACCCGGAGCTCTTCAAAGGGAATGTGACCCTGCAGATCGAACAGTTGCCCTATGCGTTTACACCCGCCCTCCACCCACCGCGTACCCACTCCCTTGTCCATCCCAGGAGCGAAATCGGGGTTTGAGAAAATTGGAGACATAAGGGAGGGAAAAGTGGTCAGATTGACCCGTTTAGACACCTTGTCCTAGGCTAGCATGGTGGGGCGAGTGACTGGCGAGGAATAGAGTCCCCAGGAGCGAGCAGACCGAGCCAGCCAAACCTCCCTTCAGATATGTCGACCCGCCACGGTCTGATCCATAAATATCCAGTGCTTTTCCGCCATAGGACGGTTCCATTCTACAAGATAACGCAGCAGCGAGGCCTGGAAATAGCGAGTGAAGTTGGACAGGGCCAAACCGCCCTCCTTCTTAGGGCGCTGAAGCAGAGTTTTCTGTAGTCTGGGCGAGGTCGGGCCCCAAATGAAGCGTTCAATCTCCGTTTGGAGGTGTGAAAGCGCTTTCGGTGGAGGCAGTAGAGGGAGGGTTTGGGAGAGGTATAGGGCACGGGGTAGGACATTCATTTTTATCGCAGCCAGACTCCCGAGCCAGGACAGGGGTAGACGCCGCCATTGGGCAAGGTCTTTCCGTACGCGTGAAATTAAAGTAGTGTAGTTCACCTCCGCTGTCTTATCCAAGCTGCTATGCAGGGCCAGCCCCAAGTATGTAATGCCTCCCGACACCCAGTCAAAATCAAATTGGGCTCGCAGCGTGGCCACAGTGGGGGGCTTCACAGTAAGATTCAAAACTTGTGATTTCTGTATATTTATTTTAAACCCAGAGACCTGACTGAAGGCCTGCAGCGCTGTGACAATATCCGGCATAGAGGTCAAGGGGTGGGCCACCGAAAAGATGACATCAGCATAGAGGCTGATTAGGTGGCGATCGGCCCCAAAGGGAATACCCTGCGCTTGTGGATTGTCCCGGAGCCGTTGAGCAAAGGGCTCCATGTATAAGGCGAAGAGCAGTGGGGAGAGAGGACAGCCTTGTCTGGTGCCCCTCTCCACCACGAAGTCTTACGAGAGTATACCAGTGACCCTGACTGCCACGGTAGAGGCGCTGTAAACGCTCGCCACCCACTGGTAAAACTTAAGCCCCACACCAAAGCGCTCCAGCGTAGCAAACAAATACAGCCAGTGCACCCGGCCAAAGGCCTTCTCGGCATCCACTGCCAGCAGTAGAGCCTCCTCCTTCAACCTGTGCACCTTGTCAATGAGATGGCATATCCGCTTTGTGTTGTCCCCGCACTGCCGGCTCGGAATAAAGCCCGACTGCTCCGGATCTATCAAGCCGGGCATAAGAGGGTTGAGTCTATGGGCCAAAATGCTCGAGAATAACTTTGCATCTATGTTCAGCAGGGAAATCGGCCGGTAGGAACTACAGAGCGCCGGGTCCTTCCCTGGTTTGAGTATGACAGAAATCGTCGCCTGGAGCATAGAAGGTGTAAGGGTGCCTGTGTCTGCAAAGGAATTGAATAGTCGGGTGAGCAGCGGAGCCAGCTTCACATAGTAAGTCTTATAGAAAAGGGCACTAAAACCATCCGGGCCTGGCGCTTTCAGGGGCTTCAGACGTGCGATCGCAGCAACCACCTCCTCAATCCGAATAGGCGCCTCTAAGCCGTCTGACTCAGTGGACGGAAGAGGAGTGATCGCTGCACCACGCAGGTATTCAAGAGGGTCTATAAGAGCAGAGGACTCGGCGGTGTAGAGGCTCGCATAGAAGGCCCGAAAGGCCGCTGCAATATCGGAATCGTCCGTTACCTCCGATCCCTGGGCTCCCTGCACCACCTTCACCGCCTGGGCCTGCTGTTGACTGCGGAGACAATGCGCCAACATGCGACCGCCCCTATTAGAGCCTACGTAGTATTTATGTTTCAGCCGTAGCACCGCGTACTCGGCCCTGTCGAAGTCCAATCGCTTCAACTGGAGCCGTTCCTTCTCCAGCCGCCGCCAAACCCGAGGGGCCCCGGTGCGTTTGTGAATGGTCTCGCGCTCCTTAACCCGGTCTTCGAGATCTTTTCTCTTATCCCGCCTGTCTTTGTTATCATGGGCCGCTTTAGCAATAAGAGCCCCCCTCACCACTAGCTTAAGTGCTTCCCAGACGGAGGCCAAAGGCGTAGAGCCAGTATCATTAAGAGCCAAATAGTCAGCGTACGGCGGAGATCTTCCACCACCTGCGGAGACCGCAGAAGTGAGTCCCGTAAGCGCCAGCATGGCGGGGACGAGGGCGCGAGCGGGAGGCGTAAAGACAGTGATAGGAACATGGTCTGAAAGAGAGCGGGCCTCTATAGTAGAGGCCTGAGTACAGGCCCACGCAGCCTGAGTGACAAGGAAATGGTCCAAGCGGGTGTATGTCTTGTGGGCAGCCGAATAAAAGGAGTAATCCCGTTCATCGGGATGTAAGCACCGCCAGGCATCTCTGATGCCGCAATCGTCGAGTCACTCCTTCCCGTTCCTCAAAATGGCCCCTGCGCCGGCTGATCTCGGACAGGAGCGGTCCATCCCTGCATCCATAACCAAATTTAAGTCTTCCCCCACCACCACCAGGGGATGAGGCATCTGAAGAATCTCGGCCAGGGCATCCAGCAAAAATTTCTCTTGGTGCTCGTTGGGGGAATATAGGGAGGCTATTGTGATAGTGGAGGAGCCCAAGCGTAGTCGCAGCGCGAGGAGGCGCCGCCCCTTAATCTCCGCCACAGTACCCACTACTGAGCCTCGAAAGTGTTTAGCAAGTAGAATGGCCACCCCACCCTTCTTATTTTTCCCCGAAGACCAGAACTGTAAAGGAAACCCTCTGTGCTGCATGCGGTGCGTGTCGCCATGTAGGAGGTGAGTTTCTTGAAGCAGGCAGATATAGCCTTTCGTATGTTCAAAGCAAAGAGAGCGCTGCCCTCCTCTTAGTGGGGTTATTAAGGCCTCGAACATTGAGGCAAACTACCTGGACAGCCATCATGTAGAGAAGGGCTCCCAAACGCTATGGTCAAGGCACTGGCTCAACTGCAGGAAACAAATCCCATAGGGGACCGCGTAGGCGGAAATAGTCGAACGGGCCCTGTTAGAGGGGCCCAGGAGAAAAAGCTCACCGGAGAGAGGACCCACCCACCCCTTAAACAAAAAGAAACAAACCTCAGAACAATAAACCAACATCAAATAGAGGCATACCAAGTCCATCTCGAACGCTGGGCAGAAGACAAAGGGGACTGCCAAAGGAATGAGGGGCATCTACGGGAAGAAGCAGAATAATCCCTCCGCCCCCACTGGACCCACAAAGGACCACACAGCCCAGCAGGCACGTTACCCTTAGTCGTTAGCGTCCAGAGAGTTACCTCCTGCACCAGCCAGGGTCCGAAAAGCCGCAGACCGCTCCTTGAGGATTGTAGCCGTGTCCGGGCGAAGGCGCTCTAGATCCCGGCCACCCCTAGGCCAGCGCCTGGGAGGCCTCTGCATGCCCTGCTCCGAGGCATCCGAAGGAGAAGGCAGATCCTCGAGAGATAGGTTCAACACCTTGCAAGCCGCGGATAGTGAAGGGACCTGGAAGATGAGGCGAAAGGGGTGGCCCCAGGCATATGAGACATTTTTGGAGCGCAGGTGGTTTGTAATGGGGCGAAAGTCTCTTCTCTTCTGAAGAGTACTAGCTGCCAAGTCCTGGAAAAGCTGTGGAGTGTGGTCCCTGAAATGGAGAGGTTGACAAGCATAGGCTGCCGTAAGAAACTCCTCCTTCACTGTGTAGTTGTGGACGCATATCAGGATGTCCGCAGGGGGGCGGTTCAGCTGTCGAGGTAGACCGACCCGATGGCAACGGTCTATCTTAACGGAGGTCTCCGCTGAGGTGCCCAAGATCGAGCAGAAGAGAACCTGAACATAGCCCACAAGGTCCTCCCCTTCTGCCCCCGTCGAGACAGCGCGAATACAGATACTGTTCCTTTACGACCTGTTCTCCAAATCTTCAGAGTGAGCTTGAAGATCCAATTGCTGGTCCCGTAGCCGCAGGACTTCTTGCTGGAGTGCTGCAATCTCCTCATCCCTGGCCATCGCGGAGTCCACCAGAGTGGCAACCCGCTCCCCCACCGCATCCACATCTCTCCGTACCTCCCGAAGGACCGCCTGCAGGTCATTCTTGATGGCCAAAATATCCTCTCGTTGAGTGGCAAAGAGGGCCTCCAGGAACTCCCTCGTGACTGCGCTGTCCAGGCCTTCCCCAGAGGGCGCCGCGCCAGAGCCGGAGGCATCTCCCGAGGGCTTTAGCAGGAGGTCTCGGATTGATCTGTCTTTCTTGTTTTTGGCCGCTGCCATTGTGGAACGAGGAAGCTGGTCCAGCCAGACGTCTCGTGGGCCCGCTGGAAGGGGGAAGCGCCGGTGCTAGGCAATCCGCGGCGGAGCGACCCAGCGCGCAGGGCCCCAGAAAATTGCTGCTGCACGTGGCGACAAGGGCTATCAGGCCCAATGAGGCTCCCCAGGAAGGCCCAACCTCTAGCGACAGTTGCGAGCAGGCCCCGTGACTCCGGCCCCCTCTTCGTGCAACACTCCAAATATATGGTTCGACCAGGGCGGCCCCCACATCCAGCAGAGTTCAACTTGCGGTCAAGGCCAATCCAGGCTGATCAGCCGAAAGCACCCTGGGGAGCTAGCAGGAGGCAGGAGGCCCCAACAACCCCCCAGCGCAGTAGACCTCACCTGGAACCAGGCCCAATGGGACTCCACCAGCCCCTGCACATCCGAACAGCTCCACTCGTGGGTACTGCGTTCGACATGGAGGGGGGCCTCCAAATTGCCCCCAGAGGGTGCTGCAACACGTCGTTGGTGTCAGCGCCAGCCGATGACGCAGTGTCTCTGGGAGCCCTCCTTCACCCCTCGGGTCCCAAGCAGGCCGCATTCAGCAGTCAGGAGCGGCAGGGGCCCCCGCGGTGCCGCCTAAAGGGTCCGGGGAGGCAGGCACTCAGCGGGGCACCCGCCTTGCGATGTGGTGTTCCAGGTTGAGCTCCTCTCGCCGCAGAGGGCGGGGCCGATCACCAAGCTGTGTTGCCGGTGCTCACCCTCGGACAGTAAGCCCCAGGTAGGCCGCAGTCAGCATTCGGGCCATGCACTGGCCCTGGCGGAGCCGTATGCGGAGTGGAGGGCACTGGCTCTAGTTGGGGCACTCTCCGCTTGTCACTGTGCTTCCATTCAGGCCCCGTTATACCTGCGGGCTGGAGCGGGAGCGCTTTGCGAACCCGCGGGCTCGAGTTAAAAGTCTGGCCGACAAAGGCCGCACTGCAGGCCCACGATCGGGCCCGTGCAAGCACTCACCGGCGGGTGCCAGGGGCAAGGCGCAGTAGTGGGGGATCACCCCGAGTCTCCGCAGCGGTGTAGGCGGTTAGGCGAACTCCCCGGTCCCGCCGACAAGCACGGCGCGGATCCGCTGTGGGCAGGAAGCACTGCGGCAGTCCGTGTAGTAGGCCTGATGACTCCCCGCTCTCCGCTCCAGAGCAGCGGGACGGCCGGGGGTCGCCAACTCCTGCATGGTCCGGGCCACAAAGACTCCTGGCAGTTCACCGCGCCAAGCGCCATACTGCTGCGGAGCCGCCAAAGGAGGATCCGGGTGCTGAGAGTGCAATTGTTGATGCTGTAGGCCCGGCGAGAGCGGAGCTCAGGAACAACACATCCACTCACTCCGCCATCTTGGCC